>CM055060.1:41761941-41808361 GCA_029204045.2 Tillandsia leiboldiana | reverse complement strand
GCAAGATCCGAAGAACTTGAAGGAGGGGTTTGAGTCCGTGGAGTCGGTAATCACCTTGTTATTCTTCTTTTCTTAGTGGATTATTATTATGTGCTGGTCCCGTGGTTTTTCTCCTGGATTGGAGTTTCCACGTAAATCTCGGTGTGCTGTTTTTATTTTCCGCATTGGTTTTTATTTTGCACTGAGATTGTGATTTTTGTTATTACACCTATTCACCCCCCCTCTTGTTGTTTGATAGTACCTATTTAGATCCTTGTGGATCCTTTAAAAACCAACAATTGGTATCAGAGCGGGTTTTAGGTTTTTCTATCATGTCGGGTGAAGGTGGTAATATTAGTAGACCTCATCTTTTTTATGGGACCAATTATGCTTATTGGAAAGTGCGGATGAGAGCTTTTCTCATCGCAATTGATGAGCGGGTATGGCAAACCGTGGAATACGGTTGGGTGCATCCTATTGAGGAAGTAGGGAATATTACTTCCCCAAAACCTCGCTCTAGATGGTCCAAAGAGGAAATCGAAAGATCTTCTTACAATGGGAAAGGTATGAACGCTTTATTTAATTCTCTTCCCTCGACCGAGTTCACACGAATTTTCGCGTGTGAAAATACAAAGGAGATTTGGGATATTCTCAAAATTACACATGAGGGTACTAATCTAGTAAAAATTCAAAAGCTCCAGATGCTTACAAGTCAATTTGACTCTATTCATATGGATGAGCATGAGTTGTTTACTGATTATTACACTAGACTTCAAGATATAATTAACACATGTGCTAATTTTGGAGAAAAGATCCCGGAGTCGAAAGTTGTAAGAAATATACTTCGGACTCTTCCGAAACGGTTTAGGGCAAAGGTTGCCTCCGTTGAACCCGTTAGTCATCCGGATGATATGAGAGTAGAGGAATTAGTAGGTGCTTTACAAACTTATGAGATGACTTTTTCTACTAATCAAGTTTCTTCCAAGTCTTCTTCTAAGCCTACAGGTATTGCTTTCAAATCAACAAAGGAAGAAGATGGCGAATCAAGTTCCGACGATGAAATCTCTTTTGCCGATTTTGAAGAACAATTGGCGCGGATCACAAAGAAATTTCGTCGGAAGTTTTGGAAGAATCGAACCGATGGATCTTCATCCTCGAAACCATCTAAAGGATCATCGGGTTCTAAATCCTCTAAACTCAAAAGCTTTGCAAAACCTTCTAAAGAAAAAGAAAAAGATGAATTCGAAGGGGAAATCCAATGCTATAGATGCAAAGGCTACGGCCATATTTCAACGGATTGTCCTTCTAAGAAATCATATAAAAAGAAGGCTTTGCAAGCGAAAACTTGGGACAATTCTACTTCAAATGAATCGACCTCAAGTAAAGAGGAAAAGGATAAAGTTGTTGCCTTTCATGCTTCTCAAATTCCCTCTTCTAATTTTTGTTTGTCATCTTTAATCACTGACTCTATTCCTTTGATTTTGCATGAAACATCAACATCCGATGGAGAGTCATCAATTGAGGGGGAGTCGGACGAAGAAGAACTCGTTGAGGCATATCAACAACTTCTTACGGAATCAAAGAAGATGGCTAAACATATTAAGAAGTTGAGGAACCAACGACTTGAGGTTCAGGATGAGAACTATGCTTTAAAGATCAAACTTCATGATCTCGAGGAGGAACGAGAACTTTTATTTGATAATAATAAAATCCTCCAAGAAAAGATAAATCAATCGGAAACGATCATTAATTCCCATTTTAACAAGATTGATTTTCTTGAAAAGCAGTTTGAGGAAATTCATGTCACCAACCAACCTTTGACCAAGCAAGTTCATCAACTTAAATCCGACATACAAAGGCTTTCAACCGGTTCCAAGAAACTTGACCGTATGTCCGGATTAGGTCAAACAAGCAAAGCTGGTTTGGGATTCAAAAAGAACCAAACTGTGAAGGCTTCAAGTCCCACAACTAAATTGAAAGGAAGAGCTTGTCACCAATGTGGACTTGAAGGACACTTGATGAAGACGTGCCCGAAAAAGAGAAAGAAGAATTCTTCGGCAACTTCATCTACGGAGCGAACTCAACGGAATCAAAATCAACATCAATTTAATGGAGTTCCCTCAATCCACCAAAGGTCCGAGCCACAACATCAATCATTCAAGTGGATCATTGCAATGCAAAGACCTAAGGTGGACCAACAGTCAAAGCTATTAACTAACGGCCACAATGAATCAAGACAACCCAAAATCCGATGATTTTGGATTCGGAAAGGTGATATCATTCATTGTCTTAAGTTCTAAATAGCTTTTGACTATATGTAATGCTTTGATTGGTTTTTCCTTCATATTTTTCTTGATCTTTGCATTACATGATTTCAATGCTTTTCGTTTTTATGTTTTGTTTTCAAACAAAAGGTTTTTAACGAACGAGTGCATTGAATTTGAAAAGGATTTACTTTCATTCACTCATGATTAATTTTATATTAATTATCAACTTTACTCCATAATCATAATCTTTGAAGATATTCCATTATAGGAGTTTTTGATAGTTATGTTCATCAAATTTTAGTAATCTTGTGTGATCTTAAGATGCTTAACCTATCTCGGTTGTGTGAATTCATTGTGATAAACATGAGACAACCGATAGACTAAAATTTGGGATTTAATTCTTTCACATAAGAGATTGCATTTTTTCAAGGGTAAATAAATGAATTGTAAAAGATGTGGAAAGAGTTACATCCGAAAGGAGTGTGAAAACTACCACCACATGTTGGAAAGAGCTGCTACCCCGGTCGTCCGGTTTGTGTGTGAAGCTACCACATGTTATGGATGCTTGTAGTACACTGAACTTTATCAAATTGCGAAGTTCGAGTGTGTGGAGGGTTGAATGATACCCTTAGAATGTTTTTGTAAGCTTCCGAAGGGTCCTAGAAGGTTCCCGGAGAGTTTGGGCGCAAATCGGAAATTTTCGAAAATTTTGAAATTTTGGGGTTTTTGGCTTCGGGATCCGGATCGGATAGGGGCGATCCGGATCGTCCGTGCGAAACTGGAAATTCCACGTTCGGGATCCGGATCGGATAGGGACAATCCAGATCGTCCGCGCGAAACTGGAAATTCCACGTTCGGGATCCGGATCGGATTGGGGGCAGTCCGGATCGTGCGGGTCTGGACAGCACAGTAAGAAATGTAATAACATTTCTTGCAAGGGTCTTTTAGGATTTTGTTACATTAGGGTTTTTAACCCCCTTCACTCTTCTTTTCCTCTCATTTGGAGAGAGCAAGAGAAAGTGTTAGAGAGAGTGAGAGGGAGAGAGAAATCTTGGATTTCCTTCTCCAACACATCTCACTATTTGGATTCTTCTTCAACCTCCTCTTCTCCACCATTGAAGCTTGCCACAAGAGCTTGGAGGAAGGCTAGAACTTGAAGAAGAAGGAAGTTTGGAGCTTTTGTGCCTATCCTTTGCTTTTCCAAGGTGGGATTTGAGCTAAAAGAGGTTTGGAACACTTCTTTTTCCTTTCTTTTCGGATTTTTGAAGGAAAACCTAGGTTTTGGAAAACTAGGGTTTATTTTGGGGCTTTTTGATTTATAGCTTTTGGGGTGGAATTGATGGGTGTAGAACACTCTTGTAGGTTGGTTTTGAAGCTTTTCTTGTTTGGATTTCAAGATTTAGCAAGATTTCTCAACCTAAGGTATTTTCCACCTATTTTCCTTATGATTTTAAGGGATTTTGTGATTAGGGTTTTGTGATGTTTTAACCCTTTGGAAACTTCTCTTAGGGCATAAGAGGAAGTGTGGGCTTCTTGGTTGGGATCCTTCACAAGGATTTGGCAACTATCCGGTGGGTCTGACCTCACCGAAATGGGTGAACTCCCCCTATGTCTTCTATAGACTTTTAGGGCATCATTGCTATATTAAACATGCATCGTTTGATTTATCATAATTTATGATCATGCATTTGAACCCCTTCCTAGGGTTTCTAACCTATAAATAGACCCTATGACTCTTTTTCTAGGGCTAATCCAATTAATCCTAAAAGAGGCCGATAATCCAAAAAGAAGGAAAATAGCCGTCATAATAATATATCATCTTATACGGCCTAAGGTCCACATATAGAGAAGAAAGGAAATCATTAGATAATACTCTATGTTTCTTCATCTATATTGATTAGTTTGATTCTAGGTTTTCATACTCACATCTTGAGTTGAATCAAACTAATGAATACTTAGATGGTATTTCCGATCTATCTTTGATCTAAGTATTCGGCGGATCATCACCACCCAAAAACAACGATTTACCCCAAAATCGGCGCGTGGATTCGCGTGTCCTTGTGGATTCAAGGTTCAACCGCTCTCGTGGATTCGGAGCGAGGCACGTTCGTGGATTCGAAGGGTGCTACTGGGTGAAGACCGTGGATTCGGTCGGACGTCGTGGATTCGACGTTGGACGCCGTGGATTCGGCGTTGGGCGCAGATCGTGGATTCGAGAAGCGTCGTGGAGCGAGCGGAGAAGATCCTCTAGGAGCGTATGGAAAAGGTTGAGTCGTAAGTGTGTACGGTAAATCACCTTGTACGTGTTTTAATTCTAGTGGATTTCGCCGTGTTATCGGTCCCGTAGTTTTTTACTCCGGTTTGGAGTTTTTCCATGTAAAAATCTTGCGTGTTATTTTTATTTCCGCATTGGGTTTTTTATCGCAACGATTTTTGAGTGTTTATACGTTTACACCTATTCACCCCCCTCTAGGTGTTTCTTCCCCTATTTAGATCTATATTACATATAACCCAACAAGTGGTATCAGAGCGGGAATAGGGTTGTAAACAATGGTTGAAGGTGGAAACATCAATCGACTCCCTTTCTTTGATAGAACAAATTATGCGTACTGGAAAGTACGGATGAAAGCCTTTTTAATTTCCATCGACGAAAGGGTGTGGCAATCAATTGAATTAGGATGGTCTAATCCAACTGAAATTATCTCTGATGTTCGCACCTTAAAACCTAGGTCGAAATGGACCAAGGAAGAGTTAGATTCATCTTCTTACAATGGCAAGGGAATTAATGCTATTTTTAATGCCTTGTCTCAAACTGAATTCTCTCGCGTCTCGGCATGTGAGACTGCGAAAGAAATCTGGGATGTTCTTCAGGTTACACATGAGGGAACTAACCTCGTGAAGATTCAGAAACTGCAAATGCTTACGAGCAAGTTTGACTCTATCTTGATGGCAGAAAATGAATCTTTCACGGACTACTATACACGATTGCAAGACATCGTAAACTCATGTGCTAACCTGGGAGAGAAGATTCCAGAATTTAAGGTTGTAAGAAAGATCTTAAGAACTCTTCCTGAACGATTTCGCCCAAAGGTTACAGCCAATGAAACTATTAAACACCCGGACGAAATGCGTGTAGAAGAATTAGTTGGTTCATTACAAACATATGAAATGACATTTACTACTAACAATTCTTCTGGAAAAGCATCCTCTTCTAAGTCTTCAGGTTATGCGTTGAAAACAACTAAGGAAGAAGACGCGGATACATCCTCCTCAGACGATGACGAGAATCTTTCTATGGAGGAATTTGAGAAGCAGCTCGCTCTCTTGACAAGGAAGTTTCACCGCAACTTTCGAAGGGGTAATTCAAGTAAATCTCCATCCTTCGGAAAGTCGAACAAAGGCAAGGGTACTTCAAGTTACAAGTCAAGAAAGCAATAGAACTTCTCAAAGGATAAGAAAAGTTCAGAGGGACAACTACAATGCTTCAAATGTCGAGGCTACGGCCACATTGCAACGGAGTGTCCCAACAAGTATCCGGCAAAGAAGAAGGCGATGCAAGTCGTCACTTGGGATGACAACTCAACGTCAAATGAGTCGTCTTCAAGTGATGAAGAAAAGAGCACCACGGCATTCCACGCGTCCACATCTTCACCCTTCATGTGCTTTATGGCAAGTACGTCCGAGTCATTGTCCAACTCCACTGTTGAAAAGATTGCAACGGACAACGAATCGGATGATTCGGAAGGTGAAGATTTTGCTCTACAACGAGGCTCGACAGGATAACCTGGAAATGACAAAGACCATTTTCCAACTCAAGGATGACTTGCAGCGATTCTCTTCAGGAAGGAGTAAGTTGGATTGGCTTCTTGGTCTTGGTCAAACAAATCGGTTCGGCCTCGGGTACACGCAAACTGGAAACAGTCCAAGTTCGAGTGGGACAGTTTTTGTGCCTCAGTCGGTATCTCCTCCTCCGACACCGGAATTCAAGACAAACAACGACAACAAACCTACTTCATCCTCTTTGGGATCGTCAAGATCTAAGGTATGTTTTCGTTGTGGTGTTTCAGGGCACATAAGAAGATATTGCAAGACGGGAGTCAAACGCTCACTTCAAACACCTCTTGCAATGACTACCACAAAGGTGATTCCTCGGAAATCAATTGCAAATCAATTGAAGGAAAAGAACCTTGGTAGTTTACCGCGCAAGACGACTTCATCAAGGAGCAGCAATCGTTTTAACAAGACGCTTTCACCTAGGCATATAACTTCACGACCATTACCGACGCATTCCAAAAAGGTTTGGGTGCGCAAAGGTGAAATCTTTCCTTGTCTTGTTACCAATGTTTCCTTGCATGCATATGATAGTTCGTCTTGGTATCTGGATAGCGGGTGTTCCCGTCACATGACCGGTGACAAAAATAGTTTTCAAAATCTTGAGAAAATCTCCGGAGGACTCGTTGTTTTCGGAGACGGTCGATCTTCCAAAATTGTTGGAAAAGGAACAGTAGCTATTCCAGATGGCCCGGTTCTAAATAATGTGTTATTTGTTGATGGTCTTAAGACTAACCTCATAAGCATAAGTCAACTTTGCGACAATGGTTTTTCAGTTAACTTTTCATCTGTTGAATGTGTTGTAACTGATAAGGACCATGTCTTCTTTTTAAAAGGAGTTAGATCTGAAAACAATTGCTATGTTGTTCCTAATAAAATTTCAGAAAAATGTAATCTAGTTTTTTTGATTAATGAAACAATTTGGCATGAAAGGCTAGGTCACATAAATTTTAAGGAACTTGCTAGAATTTCAAACAAGGACGTGGTCAAGGGGGTTCCAAAACATTTATTTAAACAAAACATTGTGTGTGGTGGTTGCCAAAAGGGAAAACAGTCCAGGACTGCACACAAGAACTTGAACCACGTTGGTACAAAACGGCCTTTGGAACTTTTACACATGGATTTAATGGGGCCAACTCGTCAACCATCTTTGGGAGGTAAATGGTATATTTTCTTGATGATTGATGATTTCTCTCGATATTCTTGGGTAGCATTTTTAAAAGAGAAAGCTGATACTTTTGATTCTTTTCACGAGATTTGCCTTCGTATTATGATTGAAAAGAATGAAAAGATCATTCGTGTTAGAAGTGATAGAGGTGGAGAATTCGTTAACTCTAAATTCATTGACTTTTGCACTTCAAACGGTATTAATCATGAATTCTCTGCACCCTATACACCTCAACAGAATGGTGTTGTCGAGCGCAAAAACAGGGTTGTTCAAGAGATGGCACGTGTTATGCTTCTCAGCCGGAATTTACCGCTACATTTTTGGGCTGAAGCTGTGAACACTGCAATCTATGTAATTAATCGAGTTTATTTGCGCCTGGGAACGTTAAATACACCATATGAACTATGGTGTGGTAGAAAACCCAACATTAAATATTTTCGCATCTTCGGGAGTCGGTGTTACATTTTACGTGACCGTGAAAATCTTGGAAAGTTTGACTCTCGAAGTGACGAAGGGATATTCTTGGGGTATTCTACATATAGTAGAGCATATCGAGTATTTAACTTGGAATCTAAGACGATCGTAGAATCTATAAATGTTAAAGTAGATGAAGCTTTTCACTTTGGATCTGGAAAATCTACCCTCGATATCTCTCTAGATGATGATTCACCTGCCATTGCATCTTCTCATAATAATACTTCCAATATTAATGATGCATCTAATGGTTCTTCAAGTTTATCTGATGTGCAGGAATCATCTCATATACTTCTGAGTACTCCGTTTCAACAAACGCTACGAATCTCCAAGGATCATCCGGAATCGAATATTATTGGAGATCCACAAGAAGGAGTTAGAACTCGGAGGCAGTTGGTTTGTGGATTCGCTTGCTACGTATCTTTAATCGAACCAAAGAACATAGATGAAGCTCTTCAGGATGACTACTGGATTAAAGCAATGCAGGAAGAGCACCATCAATTTGAGCGAAACAAAGTCTGGGAATTAACGAAGCCTCCAAAGCAACATAATGTGATAGGTACCAAATGGATTTTCAAGAACAAGAAAAATGAGGATGGTACTATCATCATGAACAAGGCACGATTAGTTGCTCAAGGCTACTCTCAAGTAGAAGGAATAGACTTTGATGAAACATTCGCCCCTGTAGCTAGACTCGAGTCCATTCGTATACTATTTGCTATTGCGTGTCATTTTAAAATCAAATTATTTCAAATGGACGTTAAGAGCGCGTTTCTAAATGGGTTTTTAAATGAGGAAGTTTATGTGGCTCAACCGAAAGGTTTTGTAGACCATAAACAACCTAATCATGTTTTTCGTTTGAAAAAGGCTCTTTACGGTCTGAAACAAGCACCGCGAGCATGGTACGAAAGGTTGACAAAGCACCTTTTGGAGAAGGGCTATACTCGAGGGGGAGCTGACAGGACTCTCTTTGTGAAGCATTATCAAAGCAATTTCATTGTAGCACAAATCTATGTCGATGACATTGTATTTGGCGCAACAAGAGATAATGATGCTTCTAAATTCGCGGAGACCATGGAAAGCGAATTTGAGATGTCCATGATGGGTGAATTGACGTATTTCCTTGGATTGCAAATTAAACAAAATGATGAAGGTATTCACTTGAGTCAATCCAAGTATGCAATGGAGTTGGTTAAAAAGTTTGACTTAGAAAATTCGAAGGATTTTCCGACTCCAATGGGAACTAGCCACAAGGGACTTGGAAGTGATTCACAAAGTGAGAATGTAGACGAGAAACTGTATCGAAGTATGATTGGAAGTCTACTTTACCTCACGGCTAGTCGCCCGGATATATCCTTTAGTGTTGGGATTTGCGCGAGATATCAATCAGCACCAAAGGAGGTTCACCTGAAAGCGGTGAAAAGGATCATCCGGTACATCAAAGGATCAATTAATTTCGGAATTTGGTATCCTAAGGGAACTAGTTTGGATATTGTTGGATACTCAGATGCCGATTGGGTAGGATCAGTGGATGATCGGAAAAGCACGAGTGGTGCATGCTTCTATCTTGGCCATTGCCTTGTTGCATGGCACAGTAAAAAGCAGAATTGCATAGCACTCTCGACTGCCGAAGCGGAATACATTTCAGCGGGTAGTTGTTCAACCCAACTCATTTGGATGAAAAGTGTGTTGAGCGACTTCCGGATTTCAGCATCTTCGGTAACAATTCTTTGTGACAACACAAGTGCAATTAACATTTCTAAAAACCCTGTGTTGCACTCTAGAACAAAACATATTGAACTTAGATATCATTTTCTTAGAGAGCTAGTTGAATCAAATACTCTTCAACTTTCATATATTTCAACTGAGGATCAATTAGCTGACATTTTAACAAAACCTTTGGATCAAAAACGTTTTATTCATTTGCGAAAAGCAATTGGAATGCTTTCCTTGAAATAAACTTCTTTTTGAAACCTTTGCTTAGGATAGGTTTTGTTTTTGTTTTGTTTTGTTCATTATCTATGTTTGTACATAGGACATTAATTGAGCATAGATCATAATTGACTTTAATTGCATCTTTTCGCACATTTAGAAATTTATTATGCTTTTGCCATCATAATATTTCACTGTTGCAATGATCATTTATGTTAATTAAATCATCTTCTAAGTGATCAAAGTCAATTTCTCTCTCAATGATCTCTTGGTGTAGTCATTATCTTATTTGACTGCTTAGTCGAGTATGAAATCGAGATCAATTTTTGGTTGAATACTTTATATCTTAAATAATTGATCGCCAATTGAGGGGGAGTCAAAGAAATGTAAAATGCTCAAAAGATGTGGAAAGAGTTACATCCCAATGAGGAGTGTGAAAACTACCACCACATGGAGGAAAGAGCTACCACCTCGGTCGTCCGAGTATTGTGTGCAGCTACCACATGTATACCAAGCATGGTTGTTCAATTTTTGATTAAGTAAAATGCATGTTGAAATACTTGACTCCGTCAAATTTCAAGGTTGGTATAAGGTGGGATTTTAAAGAAAGATGCTCAAAGAGCCACTCTCTTCAACAGATTGTCTAGATAAATTATCTACCATATTTGGGATTTCAAACATCTATTGATCTTTGTATTTCATTTTCTTTACCGAATTGATGATTTGATAAAGGCATTACTCATAAGATCAAGTTAGATGTAATTGAAAGTGTTCAACTTTAAGGGATTTAATTTTTGTAAATTCTCGTTTTATTTTTGGATATTATTGATAGATTTGGCATAACCTAATTCTTGTTGTATGAAACGATGATTTTTGTTTAAAGTTGATACACAATTGTGCTTACATACTTTTTCTGGATCTTATGAAATTTTTCTAAATTTTTCTGAAGAAAAAGTTGGAGCCGATCCGGATCGGGCAAGCTGATCCGGATCCCGAACGTAGGCTTCTTCCTGCGGCTGGCCGATCCGGATCGAAATCTCGATCCGATCCGGATCACAGCTAGGGTTTTAATAAGAACAAGAGGGTTTTGATTTCTTTTACCTTAATCTTTTGTTCTCAAGTCTCTAGAGCCTCTCTCTCTCTAGAACTATTGCACCTTGGAGCTTTCCAAACTCAAGTTCTTCGAATACAAGTAAGTTTTATTGATCAAAATCCCGTTTTTCCACAGTTTTTCTCTATTTTCTTCAAAACGTGATGAGATTTTTCTATCTTTTTCGTTTTTGAATAGTTTTTGGTCAAATTTCTTTTGAAATAAGAACTCTGGGTAGATTAGTTTTGATTATATGCTAGGTATTCTCCTGATTAACGGATTTTTAGGCTTCGATTTCTAAAAATTTCGGTTTTAGGGCATATAATAAGGATTTTCGAAAATCATGCAATTGATCTATTTTTAAAAGTCCTTTTGCAAAACTAATTTGATTCTTAGTCTCTCTACATGATTATGATTGTTTGGGTACAATTTTTTAAATCTTTAAAAATTAACAATTTCTCATGTGTTCTTGAGTTGGTCTTCACAGGACTTTAAGTCTGTTAAGCACTTGCACCAATGGCGTTCGCCTGGATAATCTTCCTTTTGGTAGCAATGGTAGGACCTAGTGCATCTTCTATAAAAAGAGAACAAGATGACCCAAATCAAGGAGAGACAAGAAAAGTTTGTCAAAATAATTCGGAATCAGATGAAGAAGACTGGGAAGAGATTTGTAAACAAGCACAACAAGCTGTTGACAAAGAAGATAGGTTGTATTTGAAGAACAAGAAGCTGATGAAATCTTCCTCAACAACCAAGCAGTACACTAGGCGAAAGAAGTCGAGGGGAACTGGAATTCAGATTGATAGACCCCTCGCCAGAGCTCGCTCTCTCCCTAGAGAATCTCCATGGACAGAAGGTCAAGATGCACCGTCTGGTTCTATACTACATCCTTCAACGTCCTGGAGACACACAGCAAAAGCGAATGTAGGGTCCGCATTTCGACAAGAACAGCGAAGATTGTCTGCTGAACAAGACAGCGTGTCTACAAATCTCAAACAGATTATCTCTGAGCAACATAAGATGAAAAGAAAGGTCTCCACAATGTCAAAAATGCTTCAAGCGATTTTGAAGAAGTTGGATTGTACCAATCCCACTAGTTCTGATTCAGACTGACTTAACTTTCTTTCTAATCTCTTTGTGCAGGAGTTCAGTTTTTAGGACTTACTCTTAGTTCTAGTTCTTACATTTCGGAACAATTTTTGATCTATTTAACTCTCCTTAAATTTTTGTAATTTTGGCTTTGTTTGTGACAAAAAGGGGGAGAGAGTTTAGAGAGAACTTGAACAATGATGATGTGAATGTGTGAACATCAAGGTAAGTATCACTTCAACTTTGACTTTGGTGAAGGGTAAGTATCACAACTTTGGTTTTTATCTTGTGATTTGTTGCATGTTCCTACTAACTATTCGACTAACTATTTGGACATGTATTATTACTAACAAGTTGTTTGATTATTATCAAAGCAAAGTTATGACATTTGGAATTTTATTGCTTAGAAGATATGTCAATGTTTGATTGTGATCGTATTACATATATGAATTACTCAATGTCATGGTGAGCATAAACTCTATCTCTGTTAGGTTTTGAATGCTAAATATTCTTGAGGTATCTAACGATCTCTTTTTGTCAAGAATGATTTCTTTGTGCAGAGAGTACAGATGTCTAAGTCTAGAGTCTGTTTTAGGAGTTTATATCTCATGTTTTTAAATTTTTGGATCTCCATTGTAAATTTTTGTTGTATGGTGATAACAACAAAAATATCTTTTTGAATTTTCTTTAGTGGATCTGTGTTTTGTCACGAAACCGCCAAAGGGGGAGATTGTTACGGAATTTGAGTTGGCGTAATTTCGTGAAAGGTTCAAGTCTTGAAGATTGAAGGTGAAGAAGGTTGGATCATTTAACTCAATCTCAAGAAAGAAGAATTCAAAAGGATCAGGTATGTTTAACTAAAGATTTTTGGTGATCCGAATACTTCTTGTAGTGTAGAAACACCTGGAAGAATTTTTAATTGCATAAAAATCAAAAACTGGTGTTCGGACAAGTTCAGGATCCGGATCAGAGCCAGCGATCCGGATCCCGAAGGTTGTTGTTTCATACATTACTTCGATCCGGATCGCAGCATCTCACGATCCGGATCCCGAACGTTGAGTTTTTCTGAATTGTATGAACGATCCGGATCAGGCATTCCGATCCGGATCCCGAACGATTGTTTTTCTGGAAACCGTCTTTCTTGCTACTGCAATCCGGATCGCCCAAATCCGATCCGGATCGCCGTCCGTAAAAATTCCAGAAATGTTAGGTTTTTGATTCTTATCTCCTTCCTAGGGTTTCTAACCTATAAATAGACCCTATGACTCTTTTTCTAGGGCTAATCCAATTAATCCAAAAAGAGGCCGATAATCCAAAAAGAAGGAAAATAGCCGTCATAATAATATATCATCTTATACGGCCTAAGGTCCACATATAGAGAAGAAAGGAAATCATTAGATAATACTCTATGTTTCTTCATCTATATTGATTAGTTTGATTCTAGGTTTTCATACTCACATCTTGAGTTGAATCAAACTAATGAATACTTAGATGGTATTTCCGATCTATCTTTGATCTAAGTATTCGGCGGATCATCACCACCCAAAAACAACGATTTACCCCAAAATCGGCGCGTGGATTCGTGTGTCCTTGTGGATTCAAGGTTCAACCGCTCTCGTGGATTCGGAGCGAGGCACGTTCGTGGATTCGAAGGGTGCTACTGGGTGAAGACCGTGGATTCGGTCGGACGTCGTGGATTCGACGTTGGACGCCGTGGATTCGGCGTTGGGCGCAGATCGTGGATTCGAGAAGCGTCGTGGAGCGAGCGGAGAAGATCCTCTAGGAGCGTATGGAAAAGGTTGAGTCGTAAGTGTGTACGGTAAATCACCTTGTACGTGTTTTAATTCTAGTGGATTTCGCCGTGTTATCGGTCCCGTGGTTTTTTACTCCGGTTTGGAGTTTTTCCACGTAAAAACCTTGCGTGTTATTTTTATTTCCGCATTGGGTTTTTTATCGCAACAATTTTTGAGTGTTTATACGTTTACACCTATTCACCCCCCTCTAGGTGTTTCTTCCCCTATTTAGATCTATATTACATATAACCCAACACATGGGCACTTTGAGGGGGGATTGAATAGGAATTTTCGTGAACTTAAGCTTTTGGATATGAATAGAGAATAACTATACATGTTATAGAATTATTGAGATATGTTATGCATATGGTCATGAAGAAAATGGACATTATGACATTAGTGCCATCTAGTGTAGTGAGATACAAGTAAGTAGAAAACTTCTAAACTTGTACAATCAAGATGAAATAGTGAGATTCCATGTTTGAGACATGAGGACAACTTGTAAATGTTTTACTCTTTCATTATGCAAAATTAATGTTAATATTGTACATGAAACATTGACACTTGAGATACTATACCCCGACCTAAAGGTCGATGATGCTTTTCCGTGTTTTAGACACGATGACTTGCTATTCCGTGTTTCAGACACGATGATCGAGACTTGGTTGCTTGTCGTTTGTGCTCATTCGCACATGCTTGGTAGGGTCGCTCCCTCCAAGCCGGCACTCCGGAGTTGGCCATTTGCGACATTATGATTGCCGTGCGGGATTGGGTGCCGATTGGGACGCCGTTGGTTTGGCATAGCTCCTTGGGGGGTGCCACCACGGGACCATGAGGCGTGGCTCAAGCTTAGACTCAAAGAAAGCCTTCAAGAGAAAAGGATTAAGTTAACCAAACTTAACATTGAATATCACAAAGATGATACATTAATGGTAGTTGGACATACATGATAGCAAGCTTGACATTGGACACCACATAAGTAATACTACTCATTGTAGTTGGACATTATGATAGCATGATAGATTCATATCATCATCACCTTGTACATGAGCATAGAGGCATGATAGTAGTAGAGTACTTTACTTTACTTCAGTTGTTTATTTTCTGCATTTCATTTCAGCAGTTTACTATCTTATGCCTCAGTTGACCTAGTGGTGTATTTCGCTTCTCTCGGCGGCTTACCCACTGGGAACTATTGTTTAATAGTTCTCACTCCATTTGGGATGTTGTTTTTCAGAGCCATCCGCAGCGGGAGGGGCTCGGGACCGTGGCAAGGGGTTATCGCATAGCTAGCTAATCCCCGTCGCACCACTCGAGGTGGTTACAGGACACCTTTTCCTTTGTTTTGTTAGAGAAGTGTTGGTGTATTTTGGCATAGAAACCACCCATGTATTTTGATAAGTTGTATTTGAGGGAACTACATGTGTATTTTGGATTTTAACTTCTTGTATGATAGTTGTTATCTACTTTCCTCTTTATGTATAGTTTAGTTGTGTTGTGCTCTGATTACTAGTAGGATGTGTTTATTGCCTTCCTTCCGCTTGTTGTTGTAGACGCCTTGTGTGTACCGGGGGGTACCTTGTGCACACGGCGGGTCTGTGCACGTGCCGGGTAGGCTTCCGCTGGGGCCTGGGGCGTGACAATGCTTGATAGTATTTTATGAGAAAATCTTTAGTTGAAGCATTTGGAGATTCATTTTCAAAGTTCTTATATTTTGAACAATCTCCTGGTTGGTATAAGGTGGGATAGTTGAAAGATGCTCAAAGAGCCACCCTTAGGTATTTTAGTGCTTATCTCAAATTTGAAAGGGTAGAAATCAAATTGATGTCGTTTGGAAATCTCTGTAAGTCATATTTGTAAATCCGTTACGGTCTCTATATTATTTTTGATGACTTGTGTTTGATTTATATCATATGAAAAACGGTTTATAATGTTTTATCTTTATTTTTCATGATTTCGGAGTAAATCTTTTTAATTTTTAAAAAATTAATTGGGTTGAATGACATCTGTGTGATCTCATAATTTTCGAGCACTTAAATTATTTTTCTTGATGGCACACAAATCGGTATTTCAAAGATTTCAAAATCTGGATTTGTTTCAAGAAATTTTTGTTGATTTTTGCTCTGGAGTA
Source organism: Tillandsia leiboldiana (assembly GCA_029204045.2). Taxonomy (NCBI): domain Eukaryota; kingdom Viridiplantae; phylum Streptophyta; class Magnoliopsida; order Poales; family Bromeliaceae; genus Tillandsia; species Tillandsia leiboldiana. The sequence goes on along the minus strand of CM055060.1, from coordinate 41,792,607 downwards.
CCGGTACGCAATTTGCGTTTTTGTTATATACCGGAACTGAGCTTTTATCTCTCTTTCTCTATGAACTAATGTTGTTAGTGATTTCCTTTTGTCTAGTATGTTCACTGTTTGACAATTTGTGACAAAAAGGGGGAGAAGAGAAATGACGGAGATGAGATGATCGAGATAGGGGAAGATAAAAAAAAAAGAGATGAGGAAAAAATTGAGGAAAAGAGCCGGAAAAATAAAAAGAACCAAAAGGACGAAATCAAATGTAGAATTTACATTTAATTTCTAACGACTAACGTTTGATTTTGTTTGGAGTTTTGTTTTGCAGGATATACATCACTTTAAGACTCTAAGTCCTAAGTCATAGAGTTTGTTCTAAAACTGGTTCAAGTGTATTTGTATTTTTATTGGATCTTTCACGCAAAGAAAGTCAATGTTTTGGTGATGACATTGAGTTTCGATTTTTTTTTGGTTTAAGATGAGTGTCTTGAGCGTTTTATGTATTTTTGGGTTTTGTCACGAAATTGCCAAAGGGGGAGATTGTTACGGCTTTTTGTGTTGGCATATTTCGTGAGTTGAGTCGGAGTCTTGAAGTGATCAAATTGTCAATCAGCAATCGAAGACTCAGAGAAGATTCAACAAGAGCTCAAGTTGACACTTAGTGTTTTGAGTCTTGAAGATTGAAGTTGAAGAATTGTGGATCATATACATCAATCTCAAGGAAAATGGATTCGAAATGATCAGGTACGTTTAACTAAATAATTTTTGTGATCTGAATACATTTGAGTAGTTTAGAAACACTTCGATAGTTTTCATTGCATAAAAATCAAAAACTGGACAAGTTGGATGTTCAGGATCCGGATCAGACCATTCCAGTCCGGACCCCGAACATAGTTTGGTTCATGCGGAATTCCAATCCGGACCTCCCCTATTTCAGTCCGGACCCCGAACTATGTGTTTGCTGAAATCGCATGAATAGTCCGGATCAGGAAATTCCAGTCCGGACCTCGAACTGTTTTTTCAGGAAAATTGCTGAAAAAAGACGACAGTCCGGATCAGCCAAATCCAACCCGGACCGTCGTGCGGGAAAAATTTTGTTAAGTCAGTTTTTGATGCTTATCTCTTTCCAAAGGTTTCTAACATATAAATAGACCCTAATTTCATCTTTTAGGGTATCCGGAAAAGGGATCAATCCACATATAGAGAAGAAAGGAAAACACGATTAATTCATGTTTCTTCATCTATATTGATCAATTTGATTCTAGGGTTTCCAAACTCCTAATTTTTGTAGAATCAAATTGATGAATACTTAGATGGTGTTTTCTGATCTATCCTTGATCTAAGTATTCGGCGGATTATCATCACCAAGAAAAACAACAATTTCCCAAAATCGGCATCGTGGATTCGATGTGTTGAAGGCGTTTCGTGGATTCGAAACGTGTGCTCGTGGATTCGAGTGGCGTTCGTGGATTCGAACGTGTGCAGTGGACGTGCAGTCGGTGAGCGCAAGATCCGAAGAACTTGAAGGAGGGGTTTGAGTCCGTGGAGTCGGTAATCACCTTGTTATTCTTCTTTTCTTAGTGGATTGTTATTGCGTTTTGGTCCCGTGGTTTTTCTCCTGGATTGGAGTTTCCACGTAAATCTCGGTGTGCTGTTTTTATTTTCCGCATTGGTTTTTATTTTGCACTGAGATTGTGATTTTTGTTATTACACCTATTCACCCCCCTCTTGTTGTTTCATAGTATTTATTTAGATCCTTGTGGATACTTTAAAAACCAACAGATTTTGATCACCCATTACATTGGCGGAAGGACCCACATCAATATAATTGTGGAGCATTCTCGTGTAATAAACTTGCGGTTCAAAATTCTCCGACGGGTGTAGCTCTTTCTCAATATATACCGACACCGTCATACAACCAAAATTATCAAACAATCCAATCATTCCCTCTAATGATTCATCATCTACTATTTCGTGAGCTACATATTCATTACGGGCAGTGGGGCAACGAATAGTGAAATTTAAACGAAATTCTTCTCTTGTACAATTTGTTAAACGATACATTCTCGTCTCGAAACTACTATATTTAGAATCGGAACGTATCGCAATTAATTTTTTTCGACCGCCGATATATTTTGGACTATTCTCATCGATAACTAACTGTCCATCCCAATAAATACATTGTGACATGCGACGATCAGCCATTTTAACTACAAAAAAAATTAAGCACTTCAAAATACTAATTTGAACTTCACAGTAAGAGAGCGACAGTGAAACCTCTCACTGTGAGATCTCGCAAGGTAATGCTAAGGGCGATAGTGAGCAATCTCGCGCGGACACAGTAAAACCTCTCTCACAGTGAGAGATCCCTCACTGTGAGAGACTCACAGTGAGGGACGACAGTGAGCACAGTGAGGGTTCTCTCACTGTGAGAGAACTCTCACAGTGAGGTTCTCTCACAGTGAGAGAACTCTCTCATTGTGAGACTCTCACAGTGAGGAATCCCTCACAGTGAGGGATCCCTCACTTTGAGAGACTCACAGTGAGGGGATCGCTCACTGTGAGCGATCTCACTGTGAGGGGATCTCTCACTGTGAGAGATCCCTCTCTCACGGTAAGAGGGAGAGAGAGAGAGAGAGAGAGAGAGAGAGAGAGAGAGAGAGAGAGAGAGAGAGAGACGGGGGGGGAGGCTCACAGTGAGAGATCTAGAGAGCGAGAGAGACGGCGACGGTGACGACGACAATGGGCTTCCTCTCGGCGACGGCGACGGCGACGGCGACAATCTGCTCCTGCTTCGGCACTGTGCGGGAGAGGGGGAGAGAACTCTACGGGATTGAAGAGAGAAAGTGCGGGCACTGTAGCCCGCGCGGGGGGTTTTAGTGGAGAAGAAGGCGCTGAACCATTCAGCGCCTTTAACATTTATGTTAAAGGCGCTGAATGGTTCAGCACATTTAGCACTTTCCGGAGAGGTGGTCTGATGACCCGTGAACCCCACAAGGTGACGTTAGTGGGGGCCCCTTGCGGCTATTTGCGGTGCTGCATTCGTGCAGCGGAGGGTTAAAATTCACCAAGGTGAGAGCGGGACGGTTTTTCTGTTGCCTGAGGTCCCCGGACCGTCACGGCAGGTGCTCAGTTCAGTCCCTCAGGGGAGGTGTGGTTGATTACAGGATGGGGTTGTGGATGCTCTGGTTTTACGGTTTGATTTATTATCTGTACCTTTTAGCATCATACTTATAGTTGCATTTTATTTTTACTCTTCATGTCACTGACTTCCCACACTGTGACAGGTTCGGTCGGAAGTGGGATCTGGGACAGCGGTGAGGCTGCGACTAGAAGGATTTAGCCTTATTCTGGCTGGTGACTTATTTCCTTTTACTTATTTGATCATTTCGGTTGATTAGACTTTGTGCATGTGATTTTATTTACTGTGGATGAGGTGGATTGGGTTAGACTTATGACTCTATGGTTGACCGGCTTTCTTTATGTTCTCAGTTAGGCTTTCCGTACGACCGTTTTTAAAATAAACAAGTGATTGCGAAAATGATTTAAAAACCAGGTGTCGTGTGGACACCGTTTTACAAACCCGTGGTTTTATCCTTTCAAACTTACGTTGCCATTTTGGTTAATGTGGTTGTAATGGTTTTCTTTTATTCTTCATCCTTGGCTTGCGTGGTTAAAGTATAGTTGTGATTTTGTACGTCATGCATACGCTAGGGTGATCTTGTTAGTAAAATCGAGAACGCTAGCGTATGTGGCGGGTCTGTGCACGTGACCGGCGGATGTTCCTTTTTTAAAAAAAAAAAATAAAATAAATATTATGTTATTTTTTGCTTTAATAAACCCCGGGGCGTGACAGATTAAGATGGTATCAGAGAAAAACAAGTTTAACCACAGTAGTTACTATCCAACATCCACAGAATACATTATCACTTGCGGCTAACCCATGAAATAATCAAAGGCTAGGTGCGTAGAGCGCGAATGTCGGGGGGGGGGGGGGGGAAGATCCCTGTTTGATTGTATGACATGGTTCTTTAATCTGTTAAGTCTAGGTTTGACTTGGTTGCTATGTATGCTCAGATAATGGCCCGGACTAGGTCGTCAACTGATGACGCAGGAGCCGATGGGACGGCATCAACAGCTACGGAGAATCGGCTTCTTAGACAACAATTACGGGATATGGCCGGGCAACTGTCGGCGCTCACGGAACGAGTACACCGATTGACGCAGCAATCAGCTGCGCCGGCGATGGTCACACAGGCTCCTCCATCTGGACCAGCTGCACCTACTGCGGAACCACCGGTGGCGGGAAGCGAAACTATGGCCGCCCCATCTCAGACCACGACAGCCGGGGTATCGCAAGCTCAGACAACGGTACCCTCAGCAGTTCCATCACCAGAGGTGTGAGGACCCGAAATTCTCACGTAAGGATTACTGTTGGATCAACAGCTTCTGGAGGCTTATGTTGAGTATTGGGAGTGTTTATGCACAAATTGGACCCAAGAATTAGACTCAGCGAAAAATCTGGATCAAGATTACTTATTTGGATGCCTTCGACAAATTTTAGAAATGGATTTTGGCAAAACGGACAACGGATTTGGATTGAGCGCGCGAAAACGATGGAAATGGACTATTTACTTGTATTTTTTTTGGAGTCCGGATGAACAAAAACGGGCAACCGGAAGTTTTGGGAGATTTTCGGGTGCATGGATGGGCTGTGGACCGGGGGTGCCACATGGCGGCACCCCATTGGTCCGGTGTTGGGAGTGTGGTCCATCAGGCACACCAGGCTGCCATGTGGCTCGCCATGATGGGCCAGCCGTACACACTTTGACCGTGGTGTGTGGGAGAGAGAGAGAGAGAGAGAGAGAGAGAGAGGATTGTTTTAATTCTTTTTCCTTTCTTCTTCTTCTTCTTCCTCTTCTTCTTTTCTCCTTCTTCTTCTTCCTCCTTCTTCCTCCGTGGACCATGGATTGTTGGAGGGTTTTGTGCAGATCATCACCAACATGTCTTCTTCAAATTCATCATCTTGGGGGAGCCATTAGAGCTAGCTTGGCCATCTTCTTCCCCATGATGGAGCACAAGCACCATTGCTGGATTTCGGAGCTTCACTGTCACCTTTTAGTAAAAAAATTCCCCAGGCTTCGTTTCTTGGTATTTTGAGATGAAATTTGGAGGGGATCTCAACGACAGGTAAATCTACAAACTTCATATTCAGTATTTTTCTTGGAACATAAGTTTTCTTGGAGTATTTCTGGTTTTCCCACAACCCTCGCGTACAGATCTTATTATTTGACACTTTAGAGTAATTTTGGGTTTTCTCTTTCATACGAGCTCGAAATTGGGAGATCTTTAGCTCAATCTCTATCTACTGTCGACAAGGAATCCATTGCCACCTCTCTCACTATATTTGGAGCTCATTTGGGCAGGTAAAATTCCCAATCTTTTCAGCCCTGTAGTGCTGGTTTTTACAGAGCAGAATTTTGTTGGAATTGCATGTTTGTATGGTGATATCTTTGGATTTAGCATGTTTTTAGGGAATTTATTTGTATGGATGTGTTAACAGGGTTAAGAGAAAAATTTTTCATGTTGATACTTAAGTGTAATTCCTCCTAGATTAATTCCTAAAAATCTACGAACTTTATGCCGAAATTTTGGATGTTACCGCAATGTTATATGTATATCTTGGGCTACAGGTGTCGGAACGGGGCGTATAAATACTCGTTTTGGGGTTACTCGTCGCGAGGATCGCAACCGTGATTTTTCTGGGATTTTTGGAGCAATGCATGGAGGTGAGAAATTCCCTTCTTTGTGCTGTTTTGGAAAAACAGCAAGTGTATGTGTGGGGTTTTGACTAGAGTGTTGTGTTGTTGATTATTGTTGTGGTGTCGCGTTGTTGGCGTGATGTTGATTGGAGCCGAGGCTTGTGCGACCGAGTACCGAGGGTGCAGTTTTGACAGATTTTGGATTGTGAGCGACTACACACTTCACCGACTTCGGCTTTACCTGCGGAAAGCGTTACAGGTGGGTTGCTTGTCTCCAGAATCGGTGGACGGTTCTCTAATTCTATTTGATAGAATGCATGCATGTTAGTGTACCGATATTTGATTGAGATGCAAGCTTGGTAATGACATTGGTTTGAGGAATTGTATGATATGATATTCAGATATGCCTAATGAAAACTTGTAAGATAAGATATTCATGTCTGGTAATTGAGAGCATGCATAATTCATTGTACAACCTATAGCTTTGAGATGTGAGCATAAGAATGATATAGTTCATGTGGATTGAGACTTACATGATTTATGGTACACCTTCCTTCGAGATATTGAATGTTCAATGATTGGATTTACCTATGCTAGTTGAGAGCATGTTTAGGGAGATGAAGCTTATTTTGATTGGTTTTGGTGATTATATCCATTAATGTTCCCTGCTTATGATTCAGTTTATTTAAATGCTATTATTGGAACTTGACCTAGCACCCCCGTCATATGCTACATGTTTAACCAGACCAGTAGAGAACCTTCACTTGGGCTAGGTTCTTTTATGCTTTAGACATCCCACACTCTGCATCTTTCCTGGACATAGTGTTGCCTGGCCCGGGTAGTGGGCCGAGGGGTCAGGTTTCTGTGGGACATTGTTGCGCTCGTGCCTGGGGGCTGAGTGGAGTCTGGTAGCTAAGTTTAGATTGTGCTAGTGTCGTGGGGAGCCGTTTGGGTAGACGGTGGTCCCGGGCCGTCGAGTATCTTCCGATCAGTGTTGTTGGGAAACGTTGGGGTTTACGGTGGTCCCGGGTCGTTGAGTGTTGTCCGACCAGTTTTAGTAGCCCTGAGTTGTGGGTCGATCTCGGCTGTGGAGTATCTCCAGCCAGTGTGTTTTGTGCCACAAGTTGGTGGAGTTTGCTAGTGTCTCAAGATTCGAGAGAGCTTATCAGCTGAGTCGTCGAGATTACTCCGACCGTTGTGCGAGATGTTTGAGGATCTTCGGTCTTTCCGTTTTGAGGGTGAGCGTGGATTTTGACTATAGCCTGCAGGAGCCACTTTGAGCTCGACAGAGTACGCGAATACCTTTTTCCTCGGTGGGGTCGCGCCCCTCGAGTGCCCCGTCCGGAGTAGGCCTGTTACTTTTGTATCGCGACTTGTCGATGCTGTCCCTCTGGCTGGGCCTTTTTTAGGCAGTCACGGATGTAGTCCCTCTGGCTGGGCTAGTTTTGGCAGTCACGGACGCCCTACGTAAGTCCCGTCCTCTTGTGGATGTGTGGCAGTAGGTAGGCACAGGCTTGACTGGACCCTATGAGGCAGTCAGTTCGATTGGGTCGATTGAGCACCTTGGGTGCGAGTTGTTGCATATATCTCCATCTGTACCACCCATTGAGCATTTAGATAGAGGCATGGTAGCTGTAGAATATCTCCAGCCTTTCTTGTTCAGTTTTTACTGCATTGTTATCTAATGACTCTAGTAGACATAGTGTGCAGACCGTCGGGCTTGGTGGCGGTACCCACTGAGAACTACGTGTTGATGTAGTTCTCACACCCGTTGGGTATTTCCCCTCTCCCTTTCTTTTCTCTCATTTGTTTTGCAGAGTCATAGCGGGTGTTGCTGATTCTGCGGTTGTTGATTGAGACGAGAGAGTCGCGAGCTAGATCCCTACCCGTCGTTGGAGAGTAGCGGTACCCCTTCAGAGGAGATCTTCAGTAGATTAGTTATTTTATTTCCTCTTTTGAGAGACTGATATAGTGAGGATATGATATGTATTGAGAGCCTGTACACTGATGTTTTATTGGAGATACCTCCCTGTTGAGTTCTGGGTTTTGTATTTGAGGATATTATATGATTATCTTTTTGGGAGATGGACATTGTACTATTATTTCCAGTTGTACAGTGGTTGGTTTTAGTTTTACAGCAGATTTTTATTTATAGCTCTGATATCTGTTAGCTGTAGCACATTTTCTTGCAGGTTGGACGCTTCGCCTATGCGGGGTTTTGTATAGGCGGCGGATCTGTTGGCGAGCCCGGGTCGCAGTTTCGACCCCGGGGCGTGACAGATTAGGGTGGTATCAGAGCCTAGGTTGTAGGTCATGGTGGACTTAGAAACCCTAGGCTTATGGTTTGACCCTTGGATGACTTCGTGAGAGTCGTGATTTATAGCGAGAGTCATGATTGAGTTTTATACCTCTCCTAAGGGACGGGAGGAGTGATCGGCATGTTTATTCTCCTAAGTGATTATGTTGGCTGCAGACAACATAATGCTGTGGAATGGGTGACATGCTTTAGACTTTCGCTGGATTGGGTCGAGTGTTGTTGTGTGCTGCTTTGCTGTTTCGTCGTGGCGAGCGGTGTCTCCTCGACGCTGGGTTTGGGGACCCGTGTGCATCCTTTCATAGCAGTTGAGCTTGAGCGGTTGGTTTTGGGCCGGATACCCGGATTGAGGTCAGAGAGCTCCGAACCCAGATGACAGGATCGTCAGAGGCATATCAGCAGCGGAGTGAGCAGCTGGTTTGGGTGACACGGTTGTCGGAGCAGCGGGCAGCTCGACAGTGCTTTCCTTTTGAGACCACCCGGTTGCAGTATCCTCAGTGGCAGTGATTTCTGTGGCACCGATGGAGCGAGTAGCCCCCTCTGTGCCAATGTTTAGTGCCGAGGCACCGAGGCAGGGTGGATAGTTGACAGCTGGTGAGCTGAGGGTACGTGATCGATCTATCGAACCAGTTTTGGTAGATGAACAACCCCGATTCATAGGATTGAGCTTGGAGCCTTTGGAGGCAGAATCGTGGTTGGTGGTATTGGAGAGACTATTTGAGAGCCTCCTTGTGCCGAGGATTACGCAGTTGCTTAACTGCGCGCTCCATGTACAGGGACGAGGCGCATAGGATATGTGTGTCTGGGAGTGGATTGCGCTAGGATACCTTTCAGTTTATTAAGTCCCTCTGTTACGGGTTTTGACGCCTCGTTGGAGTAGGCGTTGTGTATGGAGCGTGGCGCTGTAGTTCCTTTGGATAGGGATCTGCCGCCAGAGGCGAGTTCTGGACTTAGGCGCTTGGCGCCGGGTGATGGAGGACAGATCGACCGGCAGAGGCATTCCCGATTTCTCCCCAGGTTAGCGGACTTCGGAGACGCCAGAGGTCGGGTGGACCCTGATGGCAGCATCAGCATTAGAATCACCAGTAGCGGCAGCGTAGATGTGTTTTCTGCGGAGGGCCGCTTTCGTCACCCAAGTGTGAGCAGAGGCAGAGGTCGTGCTCCCGATGTTTTTGGTCTAGATATTTTCTGGTAGACTGAGCGACAACCGCTTGCATCGTGTGGATGAGATTGTGCCGCCTGGTTGGAGGGCGTCACAGCAGTGGATCGAGTCATCGCAGGTGTGATTTCATCACCGTAGTCGGAGTTAAGGCATTGTACATTCCGGCCTGGACTAGAGGCGGAGTCATTACCACGTGCTCCAGAGGTACAAGTCCCTGTTGGTGTCGTGCATGTGGAGGAGGCTTATGGATCATGTCCAGTTGAGACCGTGTGTTATACAGGCAGACTTGTTGGTAATTGAGGCAATTCGGTATTTTGACCCAGTACTTGAGATTGGTTGGCACAGTACTACATGATGTTTGACTGCGGAAAAGGAGGACTATGATCTTCGGCGAGGCAGGCAAGAGGAGGTTTGTTTGTAGAGACAGTTAGAGCACTCAGGTTTTAGCGACAATGGGAGAGGTGCCTACGGCGGCACCGGGACACCGGAATATCCCTTATGCTCATGAGATCCCGGTTGTAAGTCCACCTGAACTGATGATGATGCTGCCGGTCAGGGAGATAGAGATTGCGTTTGACGTGGTTCTGGGAACCGCGCCAAACTCAACAACACCTCATTGGATATCACCGGTAAAGCTTGGAGAGCTGTTGGCGCAGTTGCAGGATTTGGCGGATCGAGGGGTCTGTTTGACCCAGTGTCACGCCATTGGTACACGGTGGTGATGCCACGTCGTTGATACACGACGGTGAGGGTTCTAAGGTGATTGGAGTGCAGGCAGGTCCAGGATTCATTCTGGATTATTTGTTTGAGTTATACTCCGACAGCGTTCTCTTTGATGTGTGTGGCTATTTGGAATCACACAGCTGAGTATTTTGCCAAGATGACGTCCAGGACACGATAGGGACATTGTGAGCTCGTAGTGAGACCAAGTGGATTAACTAATGTCCTGCCGCCTTTATGATTTGAGGAATTATGTGTTTCAGTTGTACTTAGAACAGATTGGTGGTGATATTCTGCCTGGATAATTTTGATTTACTCCCTGAGTGACTTGGAGCATGTGAAGCACTTGTGGATGGTGCTACAGTGTCGGTAAGGACAAAGCTGTTAGCCGAATTGTTGAGGTGCGAGTTTAGTTTCGGGAGCGTACCTTCTTGAGCCACATTATTCTATCTGTAGGAGCGGCGGTAGAAATTCGGCCAAAAATGGATGCTAGTTGAGATTGGCCGAGACCGATATTGATTGTTTAAGTGAAGAGCTTCTTGGACTGGACGGTGCCAGCAGAGCTGGACGAATGGATGATGAGGTTGATACCAGCGCCGACTATAGCTTTGCCAGAGATGGGAGATGGACTTTTGAGTGTTTGTGATGCCTCCCATAGTGGCTGTGGAGTTACCGTGGGTTTATCTTCGGACCGCACTTTATCAGTTCAACCCTAAGGGTATTGTGGTAGGACGGATCCCCGTTTTGTAGGTAGTTTTGATCCCACAGAGGGGCCTCTCATTACGCTCACTACTTCCAGCTTTGATTGGGTTTATCCGGGCATGGGCCATGCCTGCTGGGTCATTAGTTCGGTTTATTTAGCATTCCGTTCCCTACTGCATGTTGGAATCAGAGTTCAGTTTCTGTTCACAGCTTCTGTGATCTAGTTTCTTATTTCCAGTTCCAGTCTTACTGCACCAGTTGAGACTATAGCCCTCGGCATCTCGAGTGGGATTTTCTAGGCTTGTCGCCGATTGTTCGGACTTTGGCCGTGAACTTGAGCATCAGCGTTGTGACTGCCCTTTTGAGCCAGCTTTCAGTTCCATTCATCGACGGTTTGGTCACCGTCAGGGTGTTCTTTACCAGTAGAGAGGTCGACTTCGACCCGTGAGCCGTTGGTGTTATGATAGCATGTTGAGTGATCAACAGGGGCACGAGATTGTATCTCGAGGGGTCCCTTTTGATGGTAGCCTGCGGTTGAGTAGTCCACTCGGGTGGTTTGGATCCGAAAGTGACCGAGTGAGGACCCCAGTTTGTAGGATTCTTTCCCTCTTGGATGATCGTGTGGGTGTGTTCCTGGTCGCCCTAGTTGAGTGGACACTAGGGTGTGGTGTTGGTGTGTGTGGCACTGTTTGTTCTTCCTTTCCCCAATTTTTGTGGAGGCCCTGAGGTTTTCCGCGTCTCAGCTCGAGAGTGTTACACTTTTGGATCCCTCGCCCGTGATTGACTCGCTCTGTTTGAGATCTGTGTGTGTTTGGAGTACGAGGGACGCCCGTTGCGGATTCTGGCTCGTGAGATGAGACGATTGCGCAATTGGGCCATGCCGTACTGGTTGTGGTTGTTGTTGTTGTTGTTGTAGAGGAGTAATCACGGGGAGTGAGTGGCGACTTGGGAGCTGGTGACGGTATTGATGGGTACCTGCCCTTGGTTTTTGAGACTCCTTTTGAGTTGTGTTAGTTTCGAGGACGAAACATTCTTTTAGTGGGGAAGGATGTGAGGACCCGAAATTCCCACGTAAGGATTACTGTTGGATCAACAACGTCTGGAGGCTTATGTTGAGTATTGGGAGTGTTTGTGCACAAATTGGACCCAAGAATTAGACTCAGCGAAAAATCTAGATCAAGATTACTTATTTGGATGCCTTCGACAAATTTTAGAAATGGAATTTGGCAAAACGGACAGCGGATTTGGATTCAGCGCGCGAAAACGATGAAAATGGACTATTTACTTGTATTTTTTTGGAGTCCGGATGAACAAAAACGGGCAACCGGAAGTTTTGGGAGATTTTCGGGTGCATGGATGGGCTGTGGACCGGGGGTGCCACATGGCGGCACCCCATTGGTCCGGTGTTGGGAGTGTGGTCCATCAGGCACACCAGGCTGCCATGTGGCTCGCCATGATGGGCCAGCCGTACACACTTTGACCGTGGTGTGTGGGAGAGAGAGAGAGAGAGAGAGAGAGAGAGAGAGAGAGAGAGAGGATTGTTTTAATTCTTTTTCCTTTCTTCTTCTTCTTCTTCCTCTTCTTCTTTTCTCCTTCTTCTTCTTCCTCCTTCTTCCTCCATGGACCATGGATTGTTGGAGGGTTTTGTGCAGATCATCACCAACATATCTTCTTCAAATTCATCATCTTGGGGGAGCCATTAGAGCTAGCTTGGTCATCTTCTTCCCCATGATGGAGCACAAGCACCATTGCTGGATTTCGGAGCTTCACTGTCACCTTTTAGTAAAAAAATTCCACAGGCTTCGTTTCTTGGTATTTTGAGCTGAAAGTTGGAGGGGATCTCCACGACAGGTAAATCTACAAACTTCATATGCAGTATTTTTCTTGGATCATAAGTTTTCTTGGAGCATTTCTGGTTTTCCCACAACCCTTGCGCACAGATCTTATTATTTGACACTTTGGAGTAATTTTGGGTTTTCTCTTTCATACGAGCTCGGAATTGGGAGATCTTTAGCTCAATCTCTATATACTCTCGACAAGGAATCCATTGCCACCTTTCTCACTATATTTGGAGCTCATTTGGGCAGGTAAAATTCCCAATCTTTTCAGCCCTGTAGTGCTGGTTTTTACAGAGCAGAATTTTGTTGGAATTGCATGTTTGTATGGTGATATCTTTGGATTCAGCATGTTTTTAGGGAATTTATTTGTATGGATGTGTTAACAGGGTTAAGAGGAACATTTTTTATGTTGATACTTAAGTGGAATTCCTCCTAAATTAATTCCTAAAAATCTACGAACTTTATGCCGAAATTTTGGATGTTACCGCAATGTTATATGTATATCTTGGACTACAGGTGTCGGAACGGGGCGTATAAATACTCGTTTTGGGGCTACTCGTCGCGAGCATCGCAACCGTGATTTTTCTGGGATTTTTGGAGCACTGCTTGGAGGTGAGAAATTCCCTTCTTTGTGCTGTTTTGGAAAAACAGCAAGTGTATGTGTGGGGTTTTGACTAGAGTGTTGTGTTGTTGATTATTGTTGTGGTGTCGTGTTGTTGGCGTGATGTTGATTGGAGCCGAGGCTTGTGCGACCGAGTACCGAGGGTGCAGTTTCGACAGATTTTGGATTGTGAGCGACTACACACATCACCGACTTCGGCTTTGCCTGCGGAAAGCGTTACAGGTGGGTTGCTTGTCTCCAGAACCGGTGGACGGTTCTCTAATTCTATTTGATAGAATGCATGCATGTTAGTGTACCGATATTTGATTGAGATGCAAGCTTGGTAATGACATTGGTTTGAGGAATTGTATGATATGATATTCAGATATGCCTAATGAACACTTGCAAGATAAGATATTCATGTCTGGTAATTGAGAGTATGCATAATTCATTGTACAACCTATAGCTTTGAGATGTGAGCATAAGAATGATATAGTTCATGTGGATTGAGGCTTACATGATTTATGGTACACATTAGATACCTTCGAGATATTGAATGTTCAATGATTGGATTTACCTATGCTAGTTGAGAGCCTGTTTAGGGAGAAGAAGCTTATTTTGATTGGTTTTGGTGATTATATCCATTAATGTTCCCTGCTTATGATTCAGTTTATTTAAATGCTATTATTGGAACTTGACCTAGCACCCCCGTCATATGCTACATGTTTAACCAGACCAGTAGAGAACCTTCACTTGGGCTAGGTTCTTTTATGCTTTAGACAACCCACACTCTGCATCTTTCCTGGACATAGTGTTGCCTCGCCCGGGTAGTGGGCCGAGGGATCAGGTTTCTGTGGGACATTGTTGCACTCGTGCCTGGGGGCTGAGTGGAGTCTGGTAGCTGAGTTTAGATTGTGCTAGTGTCGTGGGGAGCCGTTTGGGTAGACGGTGGTCCCGGGCCATCGAGTATCTTCCGGTCAGTGTTGTTGGGAACCGTTGGGGTTGATGGTGGTCCCGGGTCGTTGAGTGTTGTCCGACCAGTTTTAGTAGCCCTGAGTTGTGGGTCGATCCCGGCTGTGGAGTATCTCCAGCCAGTGTGTTTTGTGCCACGAGTTGGTGGAGTTTGCTAGTGTCTCGAGATTCGAGAGAGCTGATCAGCTGAGTCGTCGAGAGTACTCCGACCGTTGTGCGAGATATTTGAGGATCTTCGGTCTTTCCGTTTTGAGGGTGAGCGTGGATTTTGACTATAGCCTGTAGGAGCCACTTTGAGCTCGACAGAGTGCGCGGATACCTTTTTCCTCGGTGGGGTCGTGCCCCTCGAGTGCCCCGTCCGGAGTGGGCCTGTTTGTCACGCCCCGGGTGTAAACCGGAACCCGGGCCCGTCTACAGATCCGCCGTGCACACGGTATTTCCCGCGTACACGAAGCGCCAAACCTGCTCAGATATAAGAGATAATAATAAAATAACAATAAAAACAGAGCTGAACTAAAACTAATACATCTCAGACTGAAGTTGAAAATAAAATACAATACATCTGTATAAATGATACATCTGTCTCTCCCAGCTCACCAAAATAAATACAACCTGCTGGCAAAAGCCAGTCCCAAATGTAAATGTACAACCGTCTGAGGAAACATGGGTACATCAATAGTCCAGCTAACCCGCTCATCCTGCCTCGAGATCTATCTACTCAGCCGTCCTCTCTCCTCGACCCGCCGCTGAAAGCCCAGCAGCACCCGCAGAAGACACTGCAAAACAAGGGAGAAGAAAAAGAAGAAAGCAGAATGGGGGTGAGAACTACTAGTAAACCAGTAGCCTCCCCTAGTGGGTTGTAGGTTTTTAAATAGGATCCACAAGGATCTAAATAGGTACTATCAAACAACTAGAGGGGGGGTGAATAGGTGTAATACTTAAAAACTCAATCTCAGTGCAAAATAAAAACCAATGCGGAAAATAAAAACAGCACACCAAGATTTACGTGGAAACTCCAATCCAGGAGAAAAACCACGGGACCAACACGCAATAACAATCCACTAAGAATAGAAGAATAACAAGGTGATTACCGACTCCACGGACTCAAACCCCTCCTTCAGCTTCTTCGGACCTTGCGCTGACCGGTTGGATTTCCACGCAATAACAATCCCTAAGAAAAGAAGAATAACAAGGTGATTACCGTCTCCACGGATTTAACCCCTCCTTCAATTTCTTGGACCTCGCGCTCCACCGATTTTGCACGCCCACTGCACACGTTAGAATCCACGAACGCCACTCGAATCCACGAGCACACGTTTCGAATCCACGAAACGCCTTCAACACATCGAATCCACGATGCTACGTCGAATCCACGACGCAAACTCAGTCGATAAGAATATTGACTTCGATGGTGATCCTTTGCTTAGATTCTCATTGAGGAACCGTAGAAGAAATGTCTAAGCAAAGATTAGATCAATTCGACAAAAGATATGTTCTTGAAGGAACCGTCGAATTGACCTAAAAGAGGCGAAAGAGAAGAACGATAAAAACCAGCCTCTAGGGTTTCTCACGAGTGTTTCTGAATTGATCGGTATTAGTCCCCCTCGTTGGGAAACCCTAAGTTTCTATTTATAACCCTTGGAAAAGGATAAAAGTCGGTTTAGTAATTTTATCCCGATGGGGCATTGTGTACCGGTACCAAATATCGCGTTCCGGTACGCAATGGTGCAAACCACAGATTTTTCTATTGTGTTCCGGTACGCGAGTCCGTGTTCCGGTACGCAGTGCAATTTACAGAAAATTCTGTGTCGGGTTAGAGGAACTTCAAGTGTGGTTCCGGTACGTAATGTAAAAACTGATTTTTCCAAGATAAGCTTTATCCAAATCAAACCAAGTACCGGAAACCAAACTTAAATTAGATTGTAAGTTAAATCCAAGTTCCTAAGACCAAGTCTAAACCGGTTTTCACTAAGTTCCTGATTCCAATGATTATAAATGAACTTAAATCACCATGGTTTAATTAACCATACCTGAGTGTTATCTTGAGCTTATGTTGAATCTTCAATGAGTCTTCGAAAGCCGATTTGACAATTTGTTCCCTTTAAGACTCCGACTCAACTCACGAAATGTGCCAACACAAAATGTCGTAACTGTCACGCCCCGGGGGTCGAAACTGCGACCCGGGCTCGCCAACAGATCCGCCACCTATGCGGAACCCCGCATAAGCGAAGCGTCCAACCTGCAAAGTATCATCTAACAACTAAATAGATATCAGAGCTGAAGAAAACTGCTGTAATAAAAAACTGAATCACTGTACAACTGAAAAATAAAGGTACAATATCCATCTCCCAAAAATAGTAATACAATAATCCGGTCCACCGAAACAGTAACACAAGTAAAAGCCACCTATACATCATCTACAAATCCAAAAAGGGAGATAAACTAAAATAATAAAATACAACTGTGTACAGTGAAACCCACAATCCGGGTTGGTACATCTATCCCACTGTAGAAATCAACACTGGTAGGGATCTATCTCACGACTCCCTTGCCTCGAACCGTCAACTGAAAGATCAGCAACTCCCGCAGCAGACACTGCAAAACAAAGGGAGGAAAGAGAAAAACAACAATGGGGGTGAGAACCACTAGTAAAACCAGTAGCCTCCCCCTGTGGGTAAAGCCTCAAACCCCGACGTACCCACTAAGTCTACCAGAGGCAAGAAAAGAATAAGAGAGGTGGTAAGCTAAAAACAGAAATACTGATAAGAGGAAGCTACCACTAGTATGCCTCTAAATGCCGTGCTAAGAAGTATAGCTAAATGTATGCATCAGTAAATAAATGCCTGCCTGAATAAACCCAATCCGACCACCAGTAAACACTAGTACTGCCTGCTCTGCCTGCCGCATCGGGTATGCCAGCCTACGCATAACACCAATGCAAAAAGGAGTCTCACGGACTCAAAGCCTGTCTGTCGCACACTCCGGAGTGGCACTCGAGGGGAGCGACCCACACGAGTAAGTATCTCAGTAACAAGTATCAAAACTAGCAGAACTGGATCACGACTCTGATCAAAGTGGGAAAACCCATCCACTAAAGAAAGCCCGATCCCACCAATCTGATGCACTGTAAATACCCGGTCGGCCGCCCAAAGTCCGCGGTCGCCGCAATATCCCACAAATCCCCCAAATCAAGCCCGACCTGTCATCCCTAATCCGATGCACAAGTCACCATCCGGTCAACCGCCCAAAGTCCGCGGTAGCCGCAATACCCTGCCCTCAGGCCAGCCTATCCCAGATCCCAAGAATCTGTCTACACTATCCCAAAACCCCCTGCTCGCGCACGAGCTACAAATACCCTGAGCCTAGTATGAAAGGAGAAAAGAAAGAAACATGGTTTCTCCTAAGTCAAGTCCAACATGATAGTGTAGCAGAAAAAGGTGGCCTATCTAGATGACCATACAAGCATGAAGATGTCCAAAGATGATATAAAGTAAACAGGTGTCGATGTTCTACATTTATTAGAGCATGCTATTCCATAATATTGATGATTGCATAAGAACATTAAGTGCAACATAGCCTATGCCTGCCAATACCACATACACGATGTTCACAAAGTATGAAAATAAGGAATTGCCATACCTAATCAAAAATCACATAAGATGGTACAACGCTTGTCAACCCTCACATTCATACTGGACTAAGCCCAAGATCATTTAACATCACTTAAACAGGGACATTCAATCAAGTATCACCAATGAATAGCTTAAGGTCCAACAATCTTCATTGATCTCACATAGGATGAATATAGGATCTACCAACAACATCCAATCTCATTTGTAAGTGATAGGAGTCATGAAATTGCTTTTTCTCATAAGGAATAGGCCTCACTCAACAATGATATCCACCTTTTTGTGAAGGAATTAGGAATCAAAAGCCTAGGTCATTATTGCATTAACTAGATCAATAACCAACATCAACACCCATTTTCACATAAACTAGATCAAAGATCAATCAACTCATTATTCTCACATAAATAGGTTATGAATCAACATCTATGCCCAACATCACACATTGTAGGTTAAGGATCAACAAAACCAACTACTCTCATATAAGCCATTCTCAAATAAATGAACCAAGTCCTTCTCACATAAGCAACCAAGCACTTCTTACATAACCCCATCAAGTCCTCACACAAATCAACCAACCATTTACATATATATCTATCACCATCATTCTCACATAATAATGTTAATCATTCATCACAAGGTATAGGTTGAAGAGTGATTTTCCAATTACCCTCACATAGCATAGATTTAAGGATGACCACCGTTAATCAACTTCATATGAAATAATGTAATCTCAACCAACCGATCATTTATTCATGCATAAGCTAAGGATTAATTAACCTAACATAAATATGGAGATTTAAGCATGATTCACCACAGAAAAGAGAACAACAATCAACTATGCCATAAGGGAAACCAATAGCCCGAGTGGGTAAATAATTGTTTTCGGCATAACACAACCACCCACCTGAAACTCAACGATTTGATGCCCGATCTGGCCGAATTTTGGCGTGAGTAATCCTTATCCTCCCAGGAGTCCGATGCTGCGAAAATCATCCAAATCCGCCTCACGGATTGGGCGCAATCACTGAAACAATGCACACTGCGCATTCAAATTCCAGAATTTCGGCATGTGCAACAAGGTTAATTAAAATGTATGTGCAACCACAAATACCTCAAAATAAAGTTCCCAGCAGTAAAGCAAAGATATCCTCTTTCATACAAACATCTTTAAGTCCTCAAAATCCACCATTAATTTTCCTTTGACATTCAAATACAACAAAATCACAATGCTGTCCAAAATTGCTAACATAAACTTGCTAGCATTCCCAAGCTTATTTAGGGGCTTTTCCAAAGGGATTCATCCACAGCTCATAAAAGAGAATTTGCTCACCTTGAAGTTAAGAAGAAGTCCCCACTCGAATTTCTACAAAAGACCTTATATCTACAAAGTTATCTGCATTCCAAGGTGCCTTTCTCAAATCAAAACTAAAACAGGGACTGCAGTAAACCATATAATCGCACTTAAAAAGATCATTAAAGTTACCTAATCAAACGTGCTCCAAATCCTGCAAGAGAGGTACCCTTGGATTCCTTGTCGCGAATAGATACAAATTGAGCTAAAGAACTCCAATTTTCGTGCTCGGATGAAGGAGAAAACCCATAAACACTTTGAACTATCACCAAGTTCCATCTGTACAGGACTGCAGCAAGGTGCTCCAAAGATCAAGAATAAACCCTAATAAAAACTCAGATCTGGGGAAAATGATACTTACCAATATTTTACATCTTCGAGTCCTTGAAATTTTCCCGCAAAACTCATCCAAAAAATCCACTCATACAATTCAGAAAGGCCAAAATACCACAGATTGCCCAAAATCTCAGGCTGCAACAAAGGGTCCCAAAGATGGCCTTAAAACTCTGAAAAAACATGATATCTGGGGGAAGAGTTGAATACAAAAATTGTAGCCTTACCTCTTGTGAAGACGTAGAACCAAAAATGAGCTCAAAACTCCAAGAAATGAGTCCTGGGGAATTTTCGCACTGAAACACGACGGGGAGGTTCACAACCTGCAACAATGGTGGTGCTTGCCTCATGGAGAAGATGATGGTGATGAAGCCCCTTTTGTCCATCTCTTGGCTGATGAAAATGGAGGAGAGTTGCATGAGGTTCCTCTGTAGAAGTCTCCAAGGTGGGAAGCACCAAAAGAGGAGCATGGAGGAGGTAGGAGCCCATAAATAGAAGAAGAAGGAGAGGAAAAGAACAAAAGGGGAGAAGAAAAGGGGTACTGTGCTTAAGCACAGTACCGGGCTCGGCCCAGCGCCGGCCCAACCCGCGCCCCAGGCGGGGCACGTGGCGCCCATCCGGGCGCCCCGCCCCCCGGGCGGATGGCCCGGATGGGGCCACGCCAGACGCGGCGCCCGCCATTGGCAGGGCGCCGCGTGTCCCCTGCGCGGGGACGCGCAGTGCGGCGCGCGCACGTGGGCGCGCCCTGCCCGCGCCGCGTGCCCGCGCCCTCCTCTTCCGCGCCCCCACGTGGAAGACCGGATTGCCAGTGCGCCTGGTGCACGCGCAGATCCCATGGACCGGCCGCCAGAAAAAGTCCAAAACTGCTCCAAAAATGCCTCTTTTTGCTGTTTTCGCGCGCCGAGTCCAATTCTGACCTCCAAAACTCCAAATAAAGCAACCAAATAGCCGTTTTGATCGTTTTTCCGCGCTGAATCCAAATACGGTGTCCATTTTGCGCGAAACCACCTCTATTTTTCGACGAAATTCCCAATTAACCAATCTTGATCAATTTCTCGCACTGAGTCCGTTTCCGGGGTCCGATTTGCGCGCAATCAACACTGTCCATAGACATAGGCCTCCGCAAGCTGTCGATCACACTGTAATGACCACGGAGATCCGGGTCTTCACATCCTCCCCCACTAAAAGAAAGTTTCGTCCTCGAAACTAACATAGCTCAAAAGATGTCTCAAATCAGAAGGGCAAATATCCAACATCCTCGTCACCAGCTCTCAAGGCGTCACTCGCTTCCCGTGATTATTCCACAACAACATCAACCGCCTGTACGACCTGGCCTAGTTGCGCCATTCCTCATCTCTCGAGCCATAATCCACAACGGTACCTCCAGCACTCCAGACACTCACTAGTCTCAAGTGGAGCGAGTCAAACATCGACGGCAAACCAAACATATCACCTCTAAGCGGAGACAGGGACAACAACAAGGATTCAAACATGTCACGGGGAAAAGAAGAAACAACAGGTAACCACTGATCCACAACACCCCCAAAATCTCCTCCTCAAAACCAACTCCTTCAAGAAACCTGAAGTACACCCTCACAGTTATCCATCATAATCAATAACTGTACCATCAACTCTCAGTTGTGCTGGTGCCATCCAATAAGGTGCCTTCAATATCGACGCGGTTCCCAGAACCACGTTAATAGAAATCTTAATCTCCTTGCCCGGCGGCATTCTCATCAACTCAGGTGGACTCAAATTCAAGAACTCGCGGGCATTAAGGGCACCTTTGAGTCCCGGGGCCGCCGTAGGCACCTCTATCACAGTCACTAACTGGGCAATACATCCTTGGCTCATCATCTGCCTGACTCCTGTTGGCACGCTGTCACTGCAACTAGTGCAATCTACCACCACCTGTAAACCAACTCCTTCTGTCCAACTCGCAGAAGTTCACGGTCCTCACCCCAATCAAAAATTGCAAGATGTCACCCCGACCAATCCAATACGCCGAGTCAAAAATCCTGGGTTGCCATAAGACCAGCTAGTCAACGGGTGTAACCCATAGCCTAACTGCACTGGACATATTCCACAAACCTCCTCCACGTGCACATCCTAAACAAGGATCTATACCTCAAGTGCACGTGGTGACAACTCTACCTTTAGTCCATGCAGGGATGCACCTCATCCTAACTCAAATAGCTGTAAAGGAAATCATGCCTGCGACAACACATCCCACTGATGGGACGCCCTCCCACTCGGTTGCCCGGACTCAACTGCCAGCGCTAGTGGTCGTCGCTCAATCAGCCTGAGAATATCCTGACTATCTCCAAAGAAGGCACCATCTCTGCCTCCACTCATACTCCGGCAATGATCGCATCCCATCACGCTTCCGCTGCACTACTCTGATACTGATGCATATGCTGCCATCGGGGTCCACCCAACCTCTGGCACCTCAGAAGTCCACGACTCTGAAAAGGAATCGAGAATGCCTCAGCCTACTAGTCTGCTCTCCATCAACTGGCACCGAGTGCCTCCATCTGTCCCAAGGAACTACAACGCTATGCTCCATCGGGGCATCCAAATCTGAAGTCAGAGGGACCGAATGAGCCAAAAAGATATCCTAGCGCAATCCTAACCCAGCACACATACATTCCATGCGCCTCGTCCCTCAAAACGGGAGCGTGCAGTTCATCAACTGCGTAAACCCTCTGGCATAAAAGACTCTCAAATAGTCTATCCAGCACCCCTACCCACGACTCTGCCTCCAAAGGCTCCAAACTCAATCCTTCGAGTCGGGACAGGTCTAACAGCCAAAGCTATCTCAGTCGATCAATGATATCCCACTGCTCATCTGCTATCAACTATCCACCCTGCCTCAGTGCCTCTACACTAAAAGTCGACCCAAAGAGGGCTGCTCGCCCAACCGGCGCCATTGGAATCGTTGCCACCCAGGATCTACAAAGGGGTTGGTCTCAACGGAAAGCACTATCGGAGATGTCCACAGCTCCAGCAACTGTATCATCCTATCAGCTGCTCTCTCCGCCGCCGATATGCCACTGACAATCCTGTCATATGGGTCCAGAGCTCTCTGACCCCAATCTGGGTATCCGACCCAGAACTGCCTATCCTCGCCCAAAAGCTGCAATGGGGTGCACACGGGTCAGAACTCTGCGTCAGGGAGACACCGCTCACCACGACGAACCGCACACAAAACACACCACCGAAACTCGACCCAATCCAGCGAAAGTCTAGGACATGTCACCCATTCCATGGCATTATGCTGTCTGCAGCCAACATAATCACCAAGGAGAATAAACATTCCAATCACTCATCCCGTCCCTTGGGAGAGGTATAAAACTCAATCAGGACTCTCGCTGTAAGTCACGACTCTCACGTAGTCATCCTAAGGTCCAACCACAAGCCTAGGGTTTCTAAGTCCATAATGACCTACATCCTAGGCTCTGATACCACTCTAATCTGTCACGCCCCGGGGGTCGAAACTGCGACCCGGGCTCGCCAACAGATCCGCCACCTATGCGGAACCCCGCATAAGCGAAGCGTCCAACCTGCAAAGTATCATCTAACAACTAAATAGATATCAGAGCTGAAGAAAACTGCTGTAATAAAAACCTGAATCACTGTACAACTGAAAAATAAAGGTACAATATCCATCTCCCAAAAATAGTAATACAATAATCCGGTCCACCGAAACAGTAACACAAGTAAAAGCCACCTATACATCATCTACAAATCCAAAAAGGGAGATAAACTAAAATAATAAAATACAACTGTGTACAGTGAAACCCACAATCCGGGTTGGTACATCTATCCCACTGTAGAAATCAACACTGGTAGGGATCTATCTCACGACTCCCTTGCCTCGAACCGTCAACTGAAAGATCAGCAACTCCCGCAGCAGACACTGCAAAACAAAGGAAGGAAAGAGAAAAACAACAATGGGGGTGAGAACCACTAGTAAAACCAGTAGCCTCCCCCTGTGGGTAAAGCCTCAAACCCCGACGTACCCACTAAGTCTACCAGAGGCAAGAAAAGAATAATAGAGGTGGTAAGCTAAAAACAGAAATACTGATAAGAGGAAGCTACCACTAGTATGCCTCTAAATGCCGTGCTAAGAAGTATAGCTAAATGTATGCATCAGTAAATAAATGCCTGCCTGAATAAACCCAATCCGACCACCAGTAAACACTGGTACTGCCTGCTCTGCCTGCCGCATCGGGTATGCCAGCCTACGCATAACACCAATGCAAAAAGGAGTCTCACGGACTCAAAGCCTGTCTGTCGCACACTCCAGAGTGGCTGTAGTAACCGTAATTTTTAAAATTCAAAATTTAAGTTTAAATAATTTCAGAATTATTAAAATAGCAAAAATGGGCAATTAGTGGGTCAATAGTGGCCCAGAAATGTCGACTTTTGATCGGGGTCTGACCTGGAAAATCCGAGATCACCATTGCGATCGTCTCGTCGAAACATAGAAGTTTCATATTCATATGTTTTCGATCCGACGGTCGGATCTTCCAGAAATCAGAAATCAAAAACGGGCCCCGCGACTTAAGTGTGAATAGTAACTTGCGATTTTCGACCCCTCGCGAGCAACAGTTGGCCGATTCACTGTCTAAAACCCTGATATAGGGGTATGAGTAATGGATCCTAACTAATTTCGACGTTCTGAGCGCAATGGCACTGACGGTTTTCGCGTTTGGCGACCCGGGTGCATCGAAGTGCGTGCAACGCACTGTATACTGTCGAATAAGATGGAACGACTTTTTATCTGGTCGTCAAACGAACCAAACAAATACGCTACCTGACAGGTCTCGACGAGCCGGACGTCGTGGCGAAGTCCATTTCGCAATTCGTCGAACGGATTTTCTTGAAATGCGTGAAATGCACCAAAAATGGAGTATTTTCAATAAAATGTTAGTATTTTATGTATCTAAATTTAAGGGGCTTATAGGATAAGGTGTTGGGTGCAAATTGCACCTACTGTGCAGACCCCGGATGAGTGGGTTATGTGTGAACCCGGTTTGAGAAGAGAATCTAAAAGAAAATTTGCATTAAATCCAAAGATGGCTTTTGGTCTTCTTTGGTGTGTACAGGAGGAGTTGGTTGGGGAATCCTAGGCGTTTCTTGATCCTTTGTATCTCCCAGACCTGGCTTCGGATGCTGGGAACACTAAGGACCAAACACCATTAGAGTTTAAGCCGAGAGAGAGAGAGAGGAGGGTGAAGGATTGGAGCAACTTGCTTTTGAACTTTCTGGAGGATCTTCTCGCAATCTGGGGAGCCTCTGCTACTTCCTGAACCAGCCCGAGGTGCTGATGACCAAAGGAACACCATCACCATTAGAGTAAACCAAGTAAGGGAGAGAAAGAAGAAGTTGGAACCAACTTCCATCAAGTTGGGTTTTGAAGTGCTCTTTGGCTTCCTCTGGATCCGTGGAGTAGTTCTGGAGGTTGCTGAGGTTGCGCGTGGAGAAAGAACCCAGATTCCGGCTTCATCCCTTCTTCCCCGAGCTCGGCCAAGGTAAGAGTCCCTAACCGTTGGTTGTTAGCACCCTAGACCATATGCAGTAGAATTCCTAGGCCCTAAGAATGCTCCCTGCACAAGCCCGAGCTCCCATGCATAGCCGGTTGCCGGCGAGAGAATAATCTCGCCGGAAACCTAATATTGCTCCGCCTCATCACAGCCCTGCAACCAGTGGACAGAATTGGGCCAAACTTGGTAGGCTCGGACTGTAGTGGATGAGGATGAACTCCACCAAATTTGGTGGAGTTTGATCAAGCAGGGAAGTGGCAGTTTGAAGCCCTAGCTTTCGGGATTTTTGCATGTTGGCCGAACTTTCAACTCCGGCGCCGGCGAGCTTCTCCGACGCCGGCCACCTACCCAGGACAGTTTTTGGGACCAAGGGGATCCCAACCATGCAGTTGCATGGCTCCCATGCAAGCCATGGAAGGTACGGCCGAGTTGGGTTCGAAATGGAACCATGAAGCCGCCGCCGGTGCTCCGGCCAACTCCGGCCGGGGTGGTAGGTTCGGGAAGCTTCGTATGATCCCAGGGAAACTCCCATGCAAGTCTGGGGGCTTCTGGTTGGCTCTGTGGAAATCCACCATTAGAGCCCAAGGAGCTCGAGATGGAGCTTCCTTCACCGCCGCCGCCGCCGCACCCCGAGGCCAGCCAAGGGTATGGGACGCTTCAGTGAAGCAAATGGCACCTACTGGTGCTTTTGGTTGAGCCCCAGACCCTTTGGATGAAGCATCACGAATTTCAAAGCACTAGCACATCATCTTCTTCATGGAGCTCGGCCAACCTAGGGTTTTCGGGTTGCTCCAGTTGAGGGGAAGTGTTCCAGGAACTCAGTAGAATAATTTGATCCAAGTTAAAAGGCCTCGGATGCTGTGGTTGCGAAGATCCAGTGTTAAATGTGGGTTGTAAATAAGCTATAAGTAATGCCCACTAAGTGCTTGACAGAATGCTTCAAAGAACTTCCAAGCAGAATTTGACAAAACCTTGTATATGAAAGTTGCTTAGAATTGTTCCCTGAGCTTGATGCTCACTTCAGGTCAACCTGGATCTGTGTGGACAAGTGTATGGTGCATTGTGAACTTATGTAAAAGCAAGGTGATGGATCTGGGTGATCCAGTGGACCTGGGCTGCTAAGGAAGTGAGCCCCAGTGTCCTTGCACTGTTTGGAAACACTTTGATATACAAAGTTTTGATAAATGATGCATAGATGCAAAGTTATGACATAAACAAGCTTAAATGTAATAATTCCTTAAAAACTGTATTAGGGTCTGGGTGAAAAGTTGTAACAGTGTACTCCTAGCTATTTTGGGGTCACTGAACGCGATGCTCACGTTTATTTTGGGTTTTGGTGAGCCGAAGAAGCGAAAATGCGTTTCGGCTAAGTTAGAGGAGTAATTCATGGCCCGAAGTTTTCCTCGGGCATCGTGCTGCCACAAATGGGTGAGCACGGCATTCAGTAAGTTGAATGTCACCTGCTGGAGGTGACGGCTCGTAAAAATAATTTACCGTTTGAGAGAACGAGCCAAAACAGTGGTTATTTAGTGTATAAAGCCCAGTCTGAGTAAACCCAGGGGCCCTGCTGCAATTGTTACACCCTTGGAAAGGTTAGATAAATATTCTAAAGTAGTGTTGGCCTATTGCTTTATGTTGCACAAATCGACGAAACGGTCGGTTCGCGCTAGTTGCGCCTTGAGCATTGATAGACCCTGAGTTGTCATCTGGTATTGTTGTAGGGCCCAGTCGTCAGGAGCCAGCTGTGATCCGTCTTGTGGTTATCGCGACCGTCTACCTTCTGGTGGAGTCGTTGTTCCTTCCTATATACAGGTGGGTTATCTTCGGTCCGCGTTTTATCAGGTCGGCCCTATTGGGTGCCGTGGTAGGTTGGACCCCTGTTCTTGGAACTCTGAACCTATGCTTTAGCCGTACTATATGCTTTCATTCCAGCATTTAGTCATTTCAGCTATATTGCCTGATTATACATATGAGCCTTTCGTTATACTCTATTCTTCACTGCATGTTTAGAATAGGAGTTCTAGTCTCAGTACTTATGATTTGCATCAGTATCGATATCCTAGTGGGGATTTTCCTCGGCTTCCTGCCGTCTTTGTGGTCAGTGTACCATGGTTATATCCTAGTGGGGATTTTCCTCGGCTTCTCGCCGTCTGTCCGGTCTACCGACCGTGGACTGAGATTTAGCAGTATGATTGCTATTGAGTTTATACCTGTTCTTATTACTTGCTTATCTACCAGCAGTTGCTTGATTACCTTACTGAGACATATCATGCTTATATTCCAGCAGTTGCTTGTTTACCATATTGAGATATATCATGCTTATATTTCAGCAGTTGCTTGTCATATCGTGCTTACATTCCAGCAGTTACTTGTGTATCATGCGGAGTTATATTATGATTCCTTCAGCAGTTGTTATGCATTTCCTGGACACATGCCATGCTTGATTGGTCACTAGCATAGTCTATACCTGTCTCTATTCTTCACTGCATGATTAGAATAGAGATACTATTTCAGCATGTGGCATGTTATACTAGTATCCCAGTGGGGATTTTCCTCGCTTCTTGCTGTCTATGTGGTCAGTGGACCATGGTTTGGCATCAGCATTAGGATCGCCGTCGAGCCAAGCTTTTCGTCACGCACACCGACGGTTTGGCCACCGTGTGGGTGTTCGTTACCGTAGAGAGGTCTGATCGACCCGTGAGCCTAGTGGGGTTATGATAGCTGATTGGGTGTCCAAAGTGGTTGTTGCCTGAGGCCCCAGTGACCAAAAGTGGTTGTTGCCTGAGGTCATATGCTCCATGGCAAATTTAGCCTGAGGCCCTTGTGGCCAAAAGTGGCAGTGATTGGGTATATTTGTGACGATTACTTTTGATGCATTATCCTTGTTTATCATTTACTGCTTGCCAGATTATCAGTGATAGCATGATTGTTTCCTGTTTATCAGTACAGTATATTCATTCCTGCTTGTCAGTTATAGCATGATCATTCATTCCTAATTGTAGTCTTATCAGTGATAGCATGATCAGCTCTATATATGACTACACTGCTCAGTTGATTAATCCATGATTGATGATACTCTGCTGAGATTATATACCTGTTTTCTATCTTCAGTATATCCTACTTTTTGCTATCCGCTTATTATTGTACCCATAGGTACGGGCTTGCTATTTCCCGGCCCGTCGTGCCCCTGGGATACACTCCGGTGTTTCTCACACCTCGGTGACTGTTTTTCAGGTCAAGCGGGTGCTGGGATGTCGGGACGAGTTGGTGAGGTTCCGAGTTAGCTTCTACCCCTGGACAGCCGTTATCTTTGTATTAGCAATTGTCAAAGAGGAAAATTGTAATGTAATTTAATGTTAGTAGTACGTAGTTTAGACTACTCTGATGTTGTTGTGAAAGCTAGTCGTGCATATATAGAAAAGGCTCAATTCTATAGGGGATGGGACTCTTCTATATATTGGCGGTCTGTCATTGCCCTGGCTTGGTTTTGAAACTCTGATATAAAAAAAAAAAAAAATTTAGACCCACTTTTGAATCTCGGGCGTGACAGTGGCACTCGAGGAGCGACCCACACGAGTAAGTATCTCAGTAACAAGTATCAAAACTAGCAGAACTGGATCACGACTCTGATCAAAGTGGAAAAACCCATCCACTAAAGAAAGCCCGATCCCACCAATCTGATGCACTGTAAATACCCGGTCGGCCGCCCAAAGTCCGCGGTCGCCGCAATATCCCACAAATCCCCCAAATCAGCCCGACCTGTCATCCCTAATCCGATGCACAAGTCACCATCCGGTCAACCGCCCAAAGTCCGCGGTAGCCGCAATACCCTGCCCTCAGGCCAGCCTATCCCAGATCCCAAGAATCTGTCTACACTATCCCAAACCCCCTGCTCGCGCACGAGCTACAAATACCCTGAGCCTAGTAGAAAGGAGAAAGCAAGAAACATGGTTTCTCCTAAGTCAAGTCCAACATGATAGTGTAGCAGAAAAAGTGGCCTATCTAATGACCATACAAGCATGAAGATGTCCAAAGATGATATAAAGTAAACAGGTGTCGATGTTCTACATTTATTAGAGCATGCTATTCCATAATATTGATGATTGCATAAGAACATTAAGTGCAACATAGCCTATGCCTGCCAATACCACATACACGATGTTCACAATATGAAAATAAGGAATTGCCATACCTAATCAAAATCACATAAGATGGTACAACGCTTGTCAACCCTCACATTCATACTGGACTAAGCCCAAGATCATTTAACATCACTTAAACAGGGACATTCAATCAAGTATCACCAATGAATAGCTTAAGTCCAACAATCTTCATTGATCTCACATAGGATGAATATAGGATCTACCAACAATATCCAATCTCATTTGTAAGTGATAGGAGTCATGAAATTGCTTTTTCTCATAAGGAATAGGCCTCACTCAACAATGATATCCACCTTTTTGTGAAGGAATTAGGAATCAAAAGCCTAGGTCATTATTGCATTAACTAGATCAATAACCAACATCAACACCCATTTTCACATAAACTAGATCAAGATCAATCAACTCATTATTCTCACATAATAGGTTATGAATCAACATCTATACCCAACATCACACATTGTAGGTTAAGGATCAACAAAACCAACTACTCTCATATAAGCCATTCTCAAGTAAATGAACCAAGTCCTTCTCACATAAGCAACCAAGCACTTCTTACATAACCCCATCAAGTCCTCACATAAATCAACCAACCATTTACATATATATCTATCACTATCATTCTCACATAATAATGTTAATCATTCATCACAAGGTATAGGTTGAAGAGTGATTTTCCAATTACCCTCACATAGCATAGATTTAAGGATACCACCGTTAATCAACTTCATAGAAAATGTAATCTCAACCAACCGATCATTTATTCATGCATAAGCTAAGGATTAATTACCTAACATAAATATGGAGATTTAAGCATGATTCACCACAGAAAAGAGAACAACAATCAACTATGCCATAAGGGAAACCAATAGCCCGAGTGGGTAAATCATTGTTTTCGGCATAACACAACCACTCACCTGAAACTCAACGATCTGATGCCCGATCTGGCCGAATTTTGGCGTGAGTAATCCTTATCCTCCCAGGAGTCCGATGCCGCGAAAATCATCCAAATCCGCCTCACGGATTGGGCGCAATCACTGAAACATGCACACTGCGCATTCAAATTCCAGAATTTCGGCATGTGCAACAAGGAATTAAATGTATGTGCAACCACAAATACCTCAAAATAAAGTTCCCAGCAGTAAAGCAAAGATATCCTCTTTCATACAAACATCTTTAAGTCCTCAAAATCCACCATTATTTTTCCTTTGACATTCAAATACAACAAAATCACAATGCTGTCCAAAATTGCTAACATAAACTTGCTAGAATTCCCAAGCTTATTTAGGGGCTTTTCCAAGGGATTCATCCACCGCTCTAAAAGAGAATTTGCTCACCTTGAAGTTAAGAAGAAGTCCCCACTCGAATTTCTGCAAAGAGACCTTATATCTACAAAGTTATCTGCATTCCAAGGTGCCTTGCTCAAATCAAAACTAAAACAGGGACTGCAGTAAACCATATAATCGCACTTAAAAAGATCATTAAAGTTACCTAATCAAACGTGCTCCAAATCCTGCAAGAGAGGTACCCTTGGATTCCTTGTCGCGAATAGATCAAATTGAGCTAAAGAACTCCAATTTTCGTT
>CM055060.1:41728123-41761841 GCA_029204045.2 Tillandsia leiboldiana | reverse complement strand
TTTAGAGTTGTAATTTGGCAAATTGGACTTCGGATTTGGATTCAGCGCGCCGAAAACGGTTAAAACGGATACACCACTTGTCATTTTTGGGCTCTGGACACTGTTCACGCCGGAACAGTGTTTCCGGCGGCGGCGGCAGCGGCGGAGCGGCCGCAGGCAGCGCGGCGGGACGGAGGCGCGGGCCGCCCGGTCCACGCGGCAGGCGTGCGCCGGGGGCTGGACGCGTGGCGGCTCGGGAGTGGGCCGGTCCGCGGGCGCGGTCTACGGGGGAGTGCGGGGCGCACGGTGGACCGGGGGTGACACGTGGCATCATCCTAGAGGTGGGTTCACGGCGGTTGGTCTACGCAGTATTCGGGATGGCTCATGGTTTACGGTGCACCGGGCTTGGACACGTGGCAGGTTTGTATTGGTTCGGTCCACATGATTTCGTGCACTGGGTTCACTAGGCAGAGGCTTGACACGTGGCATTCTCCTATTGGTGGGTCTTCTGTGCGCGGCAGGGTGGCAGGCGGCGGCGTCAGGCGGGCACGTGGGCGCGGCAGGCGGGCGTTGACCGGGGTGCGTGCCACGTGTCGTCGTCCGCGGGTGGCCACGTGGCGCGACGCGTGCGGCGGGTTCGGCTGTCGCCTGTTTGGCGGGCGACGTGGAGGCCCAGGTCGATTTCGGGCGGCTACAGTGTTCGGGCGCGGGGATTTCGGGCTGCTACAGTGCGCGCCCGAAAACTCCCAGCGCCCGGAAATCGGGACTTATCCGGTATTTTCCCATTTGTTTCTGCAGCCTATAAAAGGCGATCCGAGCCCTCTTCTTCTCCCTTTTCCGCCATTTTCGAGCCTCTTCTCGCCGGGGTGCCTTCAGCAAAGTTGATCCCCTAGTTTGGCTGCATCTTTCTGCAAAGTTTTGGGATTTTTGGTGGCACGCTTATCGAGGTTTCTATTTTTACGGCGCGGCGCGACGCTCGTTCGTTTGTGGTCTTCTTCGTCGCGTTTTGGTGCGAGGACTCCCCCGGCTTACCCCGAGCACCTTTTTCAGTGATTCTTGCGCCGTTGGCTTCACGACAGGTAGGGCTATGTTTCCCATGTTTACTGGTTTTTCCCATTCCGAGCTTTTCATGGGTTTTTCGGATCATCTTGTAACCTCTTTTCTGGGGCGGAGTTCTGGGACAGCGGAGCGGTGTTTTGGTGATATCTTCGCGCACAGGCATCGGATTGGGGCGATTCAAGAGGCGATTTGCATCTACACATCACGAGGAATATGCCCAAATTTTCTTGGAATTTTCTGAATATTTCTCGAAGGTGAAGTTTATCTGTGAACAGTAATTGTTGCTACAGTTTTTGAGAGTTGTTCAATTCGGGGTGATTCCCTTGTCGGAATTGTTTCTCAGTGTAGGGAGCTCGGAATTGGACGTGCAGGTACTCGTTTCGAAGGTATCGACGCGAGGATTACTGTGGTATTTTTATTGGATTTTTCTGGGCACTTGCAGCAGGTGAAATATGCACGGCTTTGGGACTGATTTTCAGATTGTGTATGTTTGGTTGATTTTGGAATAAAAGTGTAATGTTAAGCCTTATTGTTGTACTCAGGGGTGTTTTCAGCTGTTTGAGGCCGAGGCTTGCGCGACTTGTACCGAGGGTGTTATGTTGGCAGATTTTGGACCGTGGGCGTCTACCCACTTCACCGACTTCAGGTTTGCCTTGGGTTAAGCGCTTCAGGTGGGTAAGCTTATTATCAGTAATTGTTTAAGGCAATGTTTATGCCGTGGCAAGTATAAGTCCACTTGTGGGGATGTCACCCCTCTATGACTGATGCATGCATGTGTAGGGTACATAGTTTATATTGGTAAGTAGGTAAGCTTGTTAATGATATCGGTATAAATGATTGCAAGAATAGTATTTATGAGGTATGCTGAGGACTTGCATGACTTGGGCATCTATGTGATGACTAGTGTAAGCTTACCTAGGATAATGTTACCCTATGAGATTATGTAACATGCCATGTTAGCACATAGCCTTTCATGTGGTTGGATTATGCTTTGGGACAGGATTTCGTAGCTATGTGCGGATTTGTACTCTGAGGAGTTATTATGATCATTCTATTGATGAACCCTGAATTGTGGACAGGTCTAGTTTGGGGATTCCGGCATGTTGTTTATTCCTAAAGGAACTATTATTATGCTTTACCCCCTTTTATTTCCGTGAGGACAATTGCATGCTTGTATGGTCATGTAGTTAGGCCATCTTTTACTGCTGCACTACTTATTGGAACTTGACTTAGGAGAAACCATGCTTTTCTTTTCTCCTTCTTGTTAGTCAGGTGGTCAGTGTTGCTCGGGTTCGAGCAGGGGGTCTGGGTAGTGTAGTCGGGACATCGTGTCTGGGCAGGTTGGTTTAGTTGTGGGGCTTTGCGGCAACCGCGGATATTGGGCGGTTGACCGGGTGTTTCTCTATGCACCTGATTGGGTATCAGTTTCTTTAGTGGATGGAGTTTTCCACTTATCGTTTAGTGCATCCGATTGAGGTTGGGTCTTTCCTTAGTGGTTGAGCTTTCCCACTTTGATCAGAGTCGTGATCCAGTCCTGCTACATTGAGACACTTGACAGAGATACTTGTTACTGAGATGTACTTTACTCGTGTGGGTCGCTCCCCTCGAGTGCCACTCCGGAGGTAGGCTTGACCGAGCCGTGTGCCGGTCTGTTACTTATATTTTTGACCGAGCCGTGTGCCGGTCCGTTACATATCTTGAGATCGAGCCGTGTGCCGATCAGTTACTGAGTTCGACAGCAGAGCAGGCAGTACCGGGTGTCATACCGGTTCATTTGATTGGGTTTATTTCGGTCAGATACTTTTATTGTTACACTCGCGCCTGGGGGCCGAGTGTAGACTGGTAGTTGAGTTTAGATCAGTGATAGTATTGTTGTGAGCCGTCTGGTTGACGGTGGTCCCGTGTTGTTGCGAGTACTTTGACCGCTGTGTGAGAGGTTGAGCGTCATGATTCTATCCGTCTGAGAGAGGGCGTGGATTTTGACCATAGCCTGCATGTTTCTCTACTCGATAGCGAGCTTGTCCGTTTGGACGCCCTACGTAATTCCTGCCCGTCAGCGGGAGGTGGTTGTAGGTGGGCGCAGGTTTGACTGGACCAGATGTGGCAGTCAGTTCGATTGGGTCGGTGGTGCACTTCAGGTGCTAGTGGTTGCATACCACTGTTTGGTTCTCCCCCTTTTAGCCTTTAGTTAGGGGCAGGGTAGCTGTTGAGAGTTTCCAGCTTACTCATTTCAGTCTTATGACTTGGGTTAGTTTTTGTCTCTTGAGGACTTGGTGGGCAGACCGTCGGGTCTGGCGGTGGTACCCACTGAGAACTCCCTTTTTGGAGTAGTTCTCACACCCTTTGGGGGTTTTCCCCCCTTTTTCTCTCATCTCCTTTGTTTTGCAGAGTCTTAGCAGGTGTTGCCGACTCTGCGGTTGTTGATCGTGGCGAGGGAGTCGCGAGCTAGATCCCTACCCGGCGTTGGAGAGTAGCGGTACCCTTCAGAGGAAATCATCAGTAGATTAGCTGTTTCTTTTTCCTCTTTTGAGAGACTATTGTAGTGAGGATAATTTGTATTGAGAGACTGTACACTGTTGTATATATATTGGAGTTACCTCCCGGTTGGGTTTAGAGCTTGTACTCGAGGATTTGTATTATTATTATTTTGGGAGGCAGACAGTGTTGTTTATTTCCAGTTGTACAGTGATTGATTTCAGTTACAGCAGATTATTTATTTATAGCTCTGATATCTGTTTAGTTATAGTACTTTTCTTGCAGGTAGGACGCTTCGCCTATGCGGGTTGGCATAGGCGGCGGATCTGTTTGGCGGGCCCAGGTCGCAGTTTCGACCCCGGGGCGTGACAGATTAGAGTGGTATCAGAGCCTAGGTTGTAGGTCATGGTGGACTTAGAAACCCTAGGCTTATGGTTTGACCCTTGGTTGACTTTGTGAGAGTCGTGATTTTTGGCGAGAGTCCTGATTGAGTTTTATACCTCTCCCGAGGGACGGGAGGAGTGATTGGCATGTTTATTCTCCTAAGTGATTATGTTGGCTGCAGACAACATAATGCTGTGGAACGGGTGACATGCTTTAGACTTTCGCTGGATTGGGTCGAGCGTTGTTGTGTGCTGTTTTGCTGTTTCGTCGTGGCGAGCTGTGTCTCCCCGACGCTGGGTTTTGACCCGTGTGCATCCTGTCATAGCAGTTGAGCTTGAGCAGTTGGTTTTGGGCCGGATACCCGGATTGAGGTCAGAGAGCTCCGGACCCAGATGGCAGGATTGTCAGAGGCTTATCAGCGGCAGAGGGAGCAGCTGGTCTTGGTGACACAGTTGCCGGAGCACTGAGTAGCCCCCTCTGTGCCAATGTTTAGTGTCGAGGCACCGAGGCAGGGTGGATGGTTGACGACTGGTGAGCCGTGGGACATGATCGACCTATGGAGCCATGTTTGGCAGATGAACCACCCCGACTCGTAAGATTGAGTTTGGAGCCTTTGAAGGCAGAGTCGCGGCTGGTGGTGATGGAGTAATTAATTGAGAGCCTCCCAGTGCTTGAGAGTGTATGCAGTTGTTGAACCGCGCGCTCCAGATTCGAGGGACGAGGCGCATAGGATATATGAGATTGGGAGTGGATTGCGCCAGGACACCTTCCTGTTATTCGGTCCCTTCATTGTGGATTTAGACGCCTCGCTGGAGCAGGCACCGTGTATGGAGCGCGGCATTGCAGTTCCTTTGGATAGGGATCTGCCGCT
Source organism: Tillandsia leiboldiana (assembly GCA_029204045.2). Classification (NCBI taxonomy): domain Eukaryota; kingdom Viridiplantae; phylum Streptophyta; class Magnoliopsida; order Poales; family Bromeliaceae; genus Tillandsia; species Tillandsia leiboldiana. Next base: position 41,757,073 of record CM055060.1, on the reverse strand, counting down.
AGAGGTGAGTTCTGGATTTTGGCGCTTGGCGCCGGGTGAAGGAGGACAAATCGGCCGGCAGAGGCACTTCTGATTTCCTTTCCAGGATGACGGGTTCCTGAGATGCCAGAGATCGAGTGGACCCCGATGGTAGCATCGGTATTTTATCAGAGTGGCGCAGCGATAGCGTGGATTTGTTATCTGCGGAGGACCTTATTCGTCGCCTCATTGTGATCAGAGACAGAGGTCGTGCTTCCTAGTGATAGCCCTGATTTTCAGGCAGATTGAGCGACAACCACTTGCTTTGAGCGGATGAATCTGTGCCGCCCGGTTGGAGGGCGCCACGGTAGTGGATTGAGTGTCGCAGGTGGGATTTCACCACGGTAGTCGGAGTTAGAGCATGCTCCACTCTTACATGGGTTAGAGGCAGATTTGTTACCACGTGCACTAGAGGTACAGGTTCCTGTTGTTGTTGTGCACGTGGAGGAGGCTTTTGGATCATGTCCAGTGCGGCCGAGACCGCGAGACACCGGCAGAGTTATTGGAAATTATAGCAATTAGGTGTTTTGACCTTATGCTTGAGATTGTTGGGCACTATGCCACAGGATGTTCGACTGCGGCAAAAGAGGACTTGATCTTCGGCAAGACGGGCAATTGGAGGCTTGCTCGTTGAGGTTGTTAGAGCACTCTGGTTTTAGCGACAGGGTGAGAGGTGCTTACGGCGGCACCGGGACTCAGAGATATCTCTGTTGCCTGCGAGATCCCGTGTGTGATTTCACCTTAGTTGTTGGTAATGCCGCCGGTTAGGGAGATAGAGATTGCGTTTGACGTGGTTCGAGGAACCGCGCCACCCGGGACAGCACCTCATTGGATATCGCCGGCAGAGCTGAGAGAGAGCCATTGGCACTGTTGCAGGGTCCGATGGATCGAGGGGTCTGTTCGACCTAGTGCCACGCCGTTGGTGTATAGTGGTGATGCCACATCGTTGATACACGAGTGTGAGGGTCCTTTTATGGTATCTAGGACCTTATGATGGAGTTGTACTCCGGCAGTTGGTGTATGATGCGAGTGCCCACTTGGAGTTAGACAGCTGAGGACTTCGCCTTGGTGGCGTTTTGGACGCGGTGGGGGCATTATGAGTTGTTAGTGAGGCCAATGGAATGACGAATGCCCTGTGGACTTCAAGATCTGAGGGATAGTATGTCCCAGTTGTACTTGGCCGGACTGGGAGTGGTGTTTTCCGAGGATATTTTGATTTACTCCCAGAGTGATTTGGAGTACTAGGAGCACTTTGTGGATGTGCTATCATGCCCGTGTGGATGAAGCGGTATGCCAAGTTATTGAAGTACAAGTTGTAGCTGCAGAAGCATACCTTCTTGGGTCGCTTTGTTCGAGCCGTAGGGACGGCGGTGGAACCCGACCACGTGGATGTTATTCAAGTTGACTGAGACCGACTTTCATTCTTGAGGTGAGAAGCTTCTAGACTTGGCGGTGCCGAGAGAGCATGGCCAATGGATAATGTGACTGGTATTAGCGCCAATGCTAGTGTTTCCTGTGTTGGGAGATGGAATTGTGTGCTTTGGAGATGCCTCCCACTGTGGCGGTAGAGTTACCATGGGTGGATCTTCGGTCCACACTTCTTTAGTCCAACCCTGTGAGTGTTGGGGCAGGATGAACCACTGTTTTGCAGGCAGCTTGGATTCCACAGTTGAGCCTTTCTGTACGTCCTTTATTCCCAGCTTGGATTGTTATACCTGGGCGTAGGCCATGCCTGCTTGGCTATCAGTTTTGATTACTCAGCATCTTGAGTGGGATTTTCGCGGATTGTCGTTGCTGGTTTGGGATTTTTGACCGCGAGTTTGGGCATCCGCATTTTGATCGCCTTTCGAGCCAGTTTTCACTCCCGTTCACTGACGGTTTGGTCCCCGTCAGGGCATCCTTTCGACCCGTGGGTCTGTCGGGGTTATGTTGGCTTGTTGAGTGTCCAACCGTGGCGTGAGATTGTGCCTCTTGAGGATCCCTTTTGAGGGTAGCTCGTGGTTGAGTAGGCCACTCGGGTGATTTTGGATCGGAAGTAACCGAGTGAGGACCCCAGCTTATTGGATCCTTTTCCTCATAGGATGAATCTGTGGGTATACTTCGGGTGGTCCTGGTTGAGTAGACACCAGGAGGTGGTTTGGGGCGTGTTGCGCTGTTGATTATTCTGTTTCCCCCGGCTCTTGATGGGGCCTCTGTGTTGTTTCACGTCTCAGCTCAGGAGTGTTTTGCTTTGGATCCCACGCCGTGATCGACTTGCCCCTTCTGAGATCTGTGATTGTTGGGGTACGAGGGACGCCCGTTGCGATTTCTGGCTCGAGAGATGAGAAAATCGCATGTCGGGCCATGCCGTACTTGTTGTTGTTGTTGTTGGGGAGTAATCACGAGGAGTGAGTGATGTTTCGGGAGCTGGAAGCGTTATTGATGAATACCTACCCGTGGTATGTGGGACCCTTGGGGGATTTGAGCTAGTTTCGAGGACGAAACTTTTCTTAGTGGGGGAGGATGTGAGGACCTGGATCCCCACGACGAGATTACTGGATCATCTACAGCTCCCGGAGGCCTATGTGGCGTGTTGGTGGGATTTGTGCCCCATTTGGACATTAGTGTTGGGCTCAGTGTGTTATATGGATCACGTGGGTGATCATTGGACTCCGTCGGATCGTTAGAAGTGGTTTCGCGCGAAGTGGATATTAATTATGGACTCAGCGCGAAGTTTGGATCAAGGAACATCTTCCCGGATGCCTTCGGTAATATTTAGAGTTGGAATTTGGCAAATTGGACTTCGGATTTGGATTCAGCGCGCGAAAACGGTTAAAACGGACTACCCACTTGTCATTTTTGGGCTCTGGACACTGTTCACGCCGGAACAGTGTTTCCGGCGGCGGCGGCAGCGGCGGAGCGGCCGCAGGCAGCGCGGCGGACGGAGGCGCGGGCCGCCCGGTCCACGCGGCAGGCGTGCGCCGGGGGCTGGACGCGTGGCGGCTCGGGAGTGGGCCAGTCCGCGGGGCGCGGTCTACGGGGGAGTGCGGGGCGCACGGTGGACCGGGGGTGACACGTGGCATCATCCTAGAGGTGGGTTCACGGCGGTTGGTCTACGCAGTATTCGGGATGGCTCATGGTTTACGGTGCACCGGGCTTGGACACGTGGCAGGTTTGTATTGGTTCGGTCCACATGATTTCGTGCACCGGGTTCACTAGGCAGAGGCTTGACACGTGGCATTCTCCTATTGGTGGGTCTACTGTGCGCGGCAGGGTGGCAGGCGGCGGCGTCAGGCGGGCACGTGGGCGCGGCAGGCGGGCGTTGACCGGGGTGCATGCCACGTGTCGTCGTCCGCGGGTGGCCACGTGGCGCGACGCGTGCGGCGGGTTCGGCTGTCGCCTGTTTGGCGGGCGACGTGGAGGCCCAGGACGATTTCGGGCGGCTACAGTGTTCGGGCGCGGGGATTTCGGGCTGCTACAGTGCGCGCCCGAAAACTCCCAGCGCCCGGAAATCGGGACTTATCCGGTATTTTCCCATTTGTTTCTGCAGCCTATAAAAGGCGATCCGAGCCCTCTTCTTCTCCCTTTTCCGCCATTTCCGAGCCTCTTCTCGCCGGGGTGCCTTCAGCAAAGTTGATCCCCTAGTTTGGCTGCATCTTTCTGCAAAGTTTTGGGATTTTTGGTGGCACGCTTATCGAGGTTTCTATTTTTACGGCGCGGCGCGACGCTCGTTCGTTTGTGGTCTTCTTCGTCGCGTTTTGGTGCGAGGACTCCCCCGGCTTACCCCGAGCACCTTTTTCAGTGATTCTTGCGCCGTTGGCTTCACGACAGGTAGGGCTATGTTTCCCATGTTTACTGGTTTTTCCCATTCCGAGCTTTTCATGGGTTTTTCGGATCATCTTGTAACCTCTTTTCTGGGGCGGAGTTCTGGGACAGCGGAGCGGTGTTTTGGTGATATCTTCGCGCACAGGCATCGGATTGGGGCGATTCAAGAGGCGATTTGCATCTACACATCACGAGGAATATGCCCAAATTTTCTTGGAATTTTCTGAATATTTCTCGAAGGTGAAGTTTATCTGTGAACAGTAATTGTTGCTACAGTTTTTGAGAGTTGTTCAATTCGGGGTGATTCCCTTGTCGGAATTGTTTCTCAGTGTAGGGAGCTCGGAATTGGACGTGCAGGTACTCGTTTCGAAGGTATCGACGCGAGGATTACTGTGGTATTTTTATTGGATTTTTCTGGGCACTTGCAGCAGGTGAAATATGCACGGCTTTGGGACTGATTTTCAGATTGTGTATGTTTGGTTGATTTTGGAATAAAAGTGTAATGTTAAGCCTTATTGTTGTACTCAGGGGTGTTTTCAGCTGTTTGAGGCCGAGGCTTGCGCGACTTGTACCGAGGGTGTTATGTTGGCAGATTTTGGACCGTGGGCGTCTACCCACTTCACCGACTTCAGGTTTGCCTTGGGTTAAGCGCTTCAGGTGGGTAAGCTTATTATCAGTAATTGTTTAAGGCAATGTTTATGCCGTGGCAAGTATAAGTCCACTTGTGGGGATGTCACCCCTCTATGACTGATGCATGCATGTGTAGGGTACATAGTTTATATTGGTAAGTAGGTAAGCTTGTTAATGATATCGGTATAAATGATTGCAAGAATAGTATTTATGAGGTATGCTGAGGACTTGCATGACTTGGGCATCTATGTGATGACTAGTGTAAGCTTACCTAGGATAATGTTACCCTATGAGATTATGTAACATGCCATGTTAGCACATAGCCTTTCATGTGGTTGGATTATGCTTTGGGACAGGATTTCGTAGCTATGTGCGGATTTGTACTCTGAGGAGTTATTATGATCATTCTATTGATGAACCCTGAATTGTGGACAGGTCTAGTTTGGGGATTCCGGCATGTTGTTTATTCCTAAAGGAACTATTATTATGCTTTACCCCCTTTTATTTCCGTGAGGACAATTGCATGCTTGTATGGTCATGTAGTTAGGCCATCTTTTACTGCTGCACTACTTATTGGAACTTGACTTAGGAGAAACCATGCTTTTCTTTTCTCCTTCTTGTTAGTCAGGTGGTCAGTGTTGCTCGGGTTCGAGCAGGGGGTCTGGGTAGTGTAGTCGGGACATCGTGTCTGGGCAGGTTGGTTTAGTTGTGGGGCTTTGCGGCAACCGCGGATATTGGGCGGTTGACCGGGTGTTTCTCTATGCACTTGATTGGGTATCAGTTTCTTTAGTGGATGGAGTTTTCCACTTATCGTTTAGTGCATCCGATTGAGGTCGGGTCTTTCCTTAGTGGTTGAGCTTTCCCACTTTGATCAGAGTCGTGATCCAGTCCTGCTACATTGAGACACTTGACAGAGATACTTGTTACTGAGATGTACTTTACTCGTGTGGGTCGCTCCCCTCGAGTGCCACTCCGGAGGTAGGCTTGACCGAGCCGTGTGCCGGTCTGTTACTTATATTTTTGACCGAGCCGTGTGCCGGTCCGTTACATATCTTGAGATCGAGCCGTGTGCCGATCAGTTACTGAGTTCGACAGCAGAGCAGGCAGTACCGGGTGTCATACCGGTTCATTTGATTGGGTTTATTTCGGTCAGATACTTTTATTGTTACACTCGCGCCTGGGGGCCGAGTGTAGACTGGTAGTTGAGTTTAGATCAGTGATAGTATTGTTGTGAGCCGTCTGGTTGACGGTGGTCCCGTGTTGTTGCGAGTACTTTGACCGCTGTGTGAGAGGTTGAGCGTCATGATTCTATCCGTCTGAGAGAGGGCGTGGATTTTGACCATAGCCTGCATGTTTCTCTACTCGATAGCGAGCTTGTCCGTTTGGACGCCCTACGTAATTCCTGCCCGTCAGCGGGAGGTGGTTGTAGGTGGGCGCAGGTTTGACTGGACCAGATGTGGCAGTCAGTTCGATTGGGTCGGTGGTGCACTTCAGGTGCTAGTGGTTGCATACCACTGTTTGGTTCTCCCCCTTTTAGCCTTTAGTTAGGGGCAGGGTAGCTGTTGAGAGTTTCCAGCTTACTCATTTCAGTCTTATGACTTGGGTTAGTTTTTGTCTCTTGAGGACTTGGTGGGCAGACCGTCGGGTCTGGCGGTGGTACCCACTGAGAACTCCCTTTTTGGAGTAGTTCTCACACCCTTTGGGGGTTTCCCCCCCTTTTTCTCTCCTCTCCTTTGTTTTGCAGAGTCTTAGCAGGTGTTGCCGACTCTGCGGTTGTTGATCGTGGCGAGGGAGTCGCGAGCTAGATCCCTACCCGGCGTTGGAGAGTAGCGGTACCCTTCAGAGGAAATCATCAGTAGATTAGCTGTTTCTTTTTCCTCTTTTGAGAGACTATTGTAGTGAGGATAATTTGTATTGAGAGACTGTACACTGTTGTATATATATTGGAGTTACCTCCCGGTTGGGTTTAGAGCTTGTACTCGAGGATTTGTATTATTATTATTTTGGGAGGCAGACAGTGTTGTTTATTTCCAGTTGTACAGTGATTGATTTCAGTTACAGCAGATTATTTATTTATAGCTCTGATATCTGTTTAGTTATAGTACTTTTCTTGCAGGTAGGACGCTTCGCCTATGCGGGTTGGCATAGGCGGCGGATCTGTTTGGCGGGCCCGGGTCGCAGTTTCGACCCCGGGGCGTGACAAAAGTGGAAACATAAAATAAACTAGGTACATCTACCTCAGACTCTCAATGCTGGTAAGGAACTAATCGGCCACGTCCTCACCTCGATCAGCTGTCTCCGCGCGAGCTAAGTCGGAACAGCAGCCTCAGGAAACCTGTCACCGCGACGGGTGTGAGAACTACTGCAAAGGTAGTTCCCAGTGGGTACCGTCCCAATATCCACGGTATGCCCACTAAGTCTACTGGAGGCACAACAGATAGGTATGCAGATAGATAGATAGATAAATAGATAAAAGCTGAAGGAACTAAAGCTATCATGACTCAATCAACATGCCCAAGCAAAGTCTACTATAAACATGCATACACTCGCTACTGCTAACATGCCTCAAGTATCATGCTCAAAGGAAAAACTCATCTATGAACACGCTATGAAACTCACTCACACATATCACCCAATCCCAAATGACTGTCCCTCTTTTGGACCAGTCAAGCCTGCGCTCATCTACTGCTGCACATCCCGGAGGAACGGACTTACGTAGGGTGTCCCTCAAGGACTATCTCAGTAACCACATCGCAGCCTCGTCAGGCTCGGTATCATCATCGCATCCGGAGCGTAGCTCTCGGGGAGCGACCCCGCGAACTCAAGTATCTCAAGTATCTCATAACTGGCATAAAAAGCCAGGCTCAGCAGGCTATAATCCACGATCAAACAGATCGGTATCACGAGCTCAAAAGCACAACTCAGTCGGAAAATAACCTCGACTCAAATATGAATAGCCCAAACACTCTCACAGCTATGTCGGAGAACCCTCAACGACTCAATCTGGTAATGCACGACCATGGCTGAGTCGGAAACCTCCACGACTCGATCTGCCAGAACCCCAAATATCCTCAAAACTAAGTGGGAGAACTACCTCCACCACTAAATCATAAACACAACCCATGATCCCAACAAGGAAGAAGAACTCTCATGACACTAGAACTCGACAGACGATGCTCTAAAAATATCCTCGGCCCTCTGGCGCGAGCACACAATCAATTTGAACAATCTGGACCATTCATAATGTTCTCAATAGTTAAAAACCCTTTTAAAAATGGAGTTTTACTTAAAACGGGGCACTAAAAATATATGAAGGTCCAGATGTAGCCTGAATCTCAAATGAACTTGCAGTCTAGTGTCAAATATCCTCTAGATCATACTAAAAATGTCAGGGGCTCAAGAATGTCATTCTATAATTTTCTAGGCAACTATCAGATTTATCAATATATAATAAATCAGCTAATCATGATCAATACATGACAAATAAGCTAAACATGATCAATATGCTTACAGAAGCATTAGAGGGCATTTCATAAATTTTGGAGAAATTCCAACCCACCTGGATCGCTTTCCGTAGGCATGCTGAAGTCGGTGAAGTGCTGGAACCTCGAACTGACAAAATCTCGAAAATCGTGCCGCAAATCCCGGAAAAAACCTCGGAAGCTTCAAATAAAAAAATATTGAGTTCTCTACAAAAATCCGACGCGCAACCGGCGCGCTCCTCAGCCAACAAAAATACAAGTTCGCTTATATCCAATTTACCTAATCCACAGCACAGTCTCAAGGCCCTCCAATTAAAAACTGCACACTAATTACTAGGTGCTCTCTCAACAAAATAAACAATTGCACAATAGTTACACAACCCCCTTTACAAGTTCCGAAGGGCGCCCCAAAATAAATTCCATATAGCCCAAATTGCTCACAGCATACACTAAGTCCTCCATTGCAACAGCACCTTTAAATCCAAGTTCACAACACACACAACCACACAGCCCACTCACAAATCCCCTACAAAATCTGCACATTTACAAGCTCCAGATGCTCACCTAAACACACAGTGCCAAAAATACCAACTCCACAACACTTATACAAGCTTCAGCACCTTCCATAAAACAAGCTTACATAGTCCAAATTACAAGCTCACATGTGCCTAATTTTACATAAATCTAAATCCATCAAAAGCAATCTGCACAGGCTCCAATTACAGGGTAAATACATACTCCTTACAACACACTTACTAAAAACCCAACAGCTCACTTAATAAATACGAGCTCAAATGGACAATGATAATATTCCACCTTACACAACCCAAATGCATAGGTCTAAAACTCCTCTGCACTCACAAAGAGTCCACATCACACTCACACCTTACTCAAATATACTTATTTCTCTTACAAAAATCCACAGCACATTCACTTCCCACAAACAACAAATGTTCATCCAACCACAATTATACACTCACCAAACCCTCAAGTACACTCCAATAATGCTCACATTACAAAAGAAATCACTCAAACACATTACCAGTCCAATTGCACCCATAGAACACCAAACACATAGTCCATAGCTCACCTCCCAAAGCTCAGACACTCAAAGCTGACCAATTAAGGTAAAACTGTGTGCCGTGCAACGATCCGGCTCCGCACGGCACCTCGCCGAAAGCCGCAAACTTGACGATGACCTGCGAGAGCAAGAAGGGGAAAAACCCAAATTAGTGGAGAACACGGCAAAATACGCGGTCGCCGACGTCAAAACGAGCCCCCGGCCGACGAGAACGCTCCGCGCCGCGCGAGGAGCTCCTGCGCAAGCATCGCTGCGCGCGGAGCTACTGCTATCGCGGCAACCGCGCCAGCCGCGCGGCGTCAGGGCCCGCCGCGCGGCGCCCTGCCGCGCTGCGCGGCGGCCAGGCACGCTGCGCGGCGCCCTGGTGCACGCTGCGTAGTGACCTGGCGCCCACTGCGCAGCGCCCTGCTGCGCGGGCGCCCAGCCGCGCGCTGCGCTGTGGCCTGGCGCCCACTGCGCAGTGCCCTGCTGCGCGGGCGCACGAGCGAGCCCAGGCACCCAGCACAGCCCAACCGCGCCCCCTGGCTGCGCCCCTCCACACAAGCCGCAACCAACCAAACGCACCCGACCACCTCCAAAATCCCAAACCAGCTCAAAACCAAACAAGAAATCCAATAAAAACCAAGCTCAACCTCCAAACCAAAAACTGCAACATACCTCTTTAAATCCGTCGCGCGCGCCGCTCGTCGCGCTCTCCGCTCGGCTTCCGACCGAAGGTCCACCATCACATCTCCCTTACAAATCCTCTCTTTTCCAATTTTTTTCCTCTTCACTTTCCTTCTTCTTCTTCTCTTTCTTCTTCTTCCAAACATTCCTCTACTCCTTTCATTTTCCTCTGCTTTGCATGCTTGCAGGGAGAGAAGAAGGTGACGAGGCAGCATATTAATTAGGGTGGGTGGCTAATTAATGAGGTAGAATAAAAAGACCCTTATGCCCCAAGAGCAAAATATCTAAGCTCACTTCTAAGAATATAAAAACCACATGCACTCATCATTTCTCTTCTAATTTCCTTTCTTCACTGGCCAAATAACCCAAGTAATTAAATAATTAAATAATCAACCTTTAAGCCAATTCCATCCAACTTCAAATCACTTTTTGCCTTCGGGGTCTCCGCACTGCCCCGAAACCTCCCGAACTCCGCTGTAATCTGAAATTACACATGCTCAAAGCTTTTTTCTCCTCAAAAAGCTCAACCGTGGAGTCGGTGTGCTCAATCCAAAAACCGGCCCCAAAATCGCCAGTTCCAACTCACTTTTCGCCCTCGGATCCTCCGCGTCAGTCCGATACCTCCCGAACTCTGCTGTAATCATAAAGTACACCTGTTCCAAGTGTTTCCCAATTTTCTGCACTCCACTGAGAAGTCGAGGCTTTCCCGAGACTAGTCCTCTATCGGCGCACAATGCCCGGAAAACTCTGAATCAAGCTGGGGCTTCCGCGTCGATCTGACTCAACTCGAACTCAACTGTAACCCAATATGGAACACGCTCAAGGCGATCTCTCCGCACCATGCCATCCTGCGAGGTCGGTGCGCTATACGAAATCCCGGTATTCTACAGTGCGAACATCAGCAATAATTTCAGTTGGATTTGACCATCCTAACTCGATTGATTGCCACACCCGTTCATCGATGGAAATTAAAAATGCTTTCATCCGTAATTTCCAGTAGGCATAATTTGTTCCATCGAAGAACGGTGGTCTGTTGATGTTTCCACATTCAACCATTGTTTACAACCCTATTCCCGCTTTGATACCACTTGTTGGGTTATGATAAGATGGATCTAAATAGGGGAAAAAACACCTAGAGGGGGGTGAATAGGTGTAAACAATAAACACTCAAAAATCTTTGCGTAATAAAACCCAATGCGGAAATAAAAAATAACACGCAAGATTTTTACGTGGAAAACTCCGTCACAGTAGTAAAAAACCACGGGACCGATAACACGGTGAAATCAACTAAGATTAAACACGTACAAAGGTGATATACCGTATTCACACACGACTCATCCTTTTTCCATACGCTCCGAGTTGATCTTCTCCGCTCGCTCCGCAACGCGCCTCGAATCCACGATTTGCGTCCAACGCCGAATCCACGGCGTCCAACATCGAATCCACGACGTCTGACCGAATCCACGGTCTCCACCAAGTAGTACGTCTCGATCACACGAACGTACCTCGCTCCGAATCCATGAGAGCGGTAGCACCTTGAATCCACAAGGCCACGCGAATCCACGCGGCGATTTTGGGGAAAAACGTTGTTTTGTTTGGTGGTGATAATCCGCCGAATACTTAGATCAAAGATAGATCGAAAATACCATCTAAGTATTCATTAATTTGATTCTACTCAAAATCTGAGTAAGAAAACCTAGAATCAAATTAATTAATATAGATGAAGAAACATAGAATTAAATCTAGTTATTTCCTTTCTTCTCTATATGTGGATTTATAAGTTTTTCTCCGTTAATATTTTTCCGTCATTTCCCGGAGTATAAAACTTATAGTGGATTACCCTAAATGATGAAATTAGGGTTTACTTATAGGTTAGAAACCGATAGAAGAGGATAAGAATCAAAAACTGGCTGTAACCGAATTTTTCCCGCACGACGGTCCGGACTGGATTAGGCTTTATCCGGACTGTCGTTGTTTTTCAGAGAATTGCTGAAAAAATAGTGTTCGGGGTCCGGACTAAAATACCCACGGTCCGGACTGTTCATGCGATTTCTGCAGAATCCACGTTCGGGGTCCGGACTGAACCAGGGGTGTTCCGGACTGGATTTGCGCATGTACCAACCTACGTTCGGGGTCCGGACTGGATTACTCTGATCCGGATCCTGAACATATAACAATCCAGTTTCTTGATTTTTATGCGATTAAAAATCCATCCAAGTGTTTCTATACTACAAGAAGTATTCAGATCACCAAAGTTATTTAGTTAAACGTACCTGTTCCTTTTGAATTCTTCTTTCTTGAGATTGAGGTATATGATCCAAACATCTTCATCTTCAATCTTCAAGACTTAACCACTTTCACGAAATACGCCAAAACAAAATCCTTAACAATGGTCGGCTGCTGAGGAGTCCTCCACCTGTGCGGCATAGACCCGCCCACTCTGAGCTGGAGGCCGGTACTCAGTAGGGTGGGAAGAAGGTGATCTGCTCGCTAGAGCATAGTGCCGCTGAGCTGGCGGCCGCTGCTGAGGTGCAATAGGGGCTGACCCCGAAGAAGGTGCTGCTGATGTCGCAAGAGGGCACGTAGCTCGAATGTGGTCGGACTGTCCATATCGATAACAGCGACCCCACCTCAAATCACACGTGTCTGACGGATGCTGTCCCCTGCAGAAAACACACCTATCTGAAGGCTGGGTCTGCCACGACTGCTGCTGCTGTCTCTGAGACTGCCGCTGAGACCTCTGCTATCTCGGATGGGACCTCTGCTGCTGCTGCTGCTGCGGTGGCCTCTGGGATCCACCAGGCCCTCGCCGCTCTGAACGCCCACGGCCAAAAAACTGAGGCCACGGCGGTCATGGCGGTCTCCAAGAACTAGCCTGCCCCCCGTCATCTGGTGCTGGTCGCTTCCTGTCGGAACTCGGTGCGACCATCCCGCCTCGCATGGCAACCACATGGTCTCCTCTCTCCACCCACTGTGCATGCTCTGCGGCCTCCTCCAAAGTCTGAAGCCTCTGAGCATGAACCAAGGTATATATCTCGCTGTGGAGACCTGTCTCGAATAACTCCACCTGATGGGGACGATCACGGGCGACAAAGGGCACGTAGTTGAGCAACTGCATGAACTCCTGATAGTAATCCTGAACAGATCGGTCGCCCTGCTGCGGATTCTTCAAATCATCCTCTAGTTTCTGCTTCACGCTGGTCGAAAAGTAGGTATCCAGTATCATACGTCAGAACTCGGACCAGGGTAGCTGTCAGGTGATCTGAAACTCCAGTGGCTCCACCCGATGCCACCAAGCATCTGCATCTCCGTCCAGGCAGTGTACCGCCATATGCACCCTGTACCTCGAGTCGATGAAGAAATCCTTGAATAGCTTCTTCATCGCTGCTAGCCATGTCCTGACCTCCCACGGTTGTGTGTTCCGCCCCGAGAATCTAGGCGGTCCGTGCTAACAAAACTTGGCGAGCTTGACAGCAATATCCTGCTCCTCCGCCGGGGTCAACAGCTGGATCGCTCCTTGAGCCCCGGTACTCGACGATGGCGCCGTCGGCACAAGAGGTAAAACTGGTGGTGCGAGGGCCTCAAAAATAATCGGGGGCGGTGCCTCTCTCTGGGCAAGTAATTGATCGATCCTCTGCTCCTGCCGGCGAGTGCTCTCAGCCAATTGGGCCACCAAGGCCCTCAACTCACTAAGCTGAGAGGGTCTGGACTGCTCCGGCTCATCCGGGGGTGCAGGGGTACCCCGGGTAGGGATCTGACGTCGGGGAGGCATCCTGCCATAAGAAACCACACGTCAGTAACAAAACCACCCTCGACCCAACCTAGCGAAAGTCAAGACATCCCCCTATTTCTGTAACTTCATGTTGTCCGCAGCCAACATAATTGTCTAACAGAAATAGGATATGTCGATCCCTCTTCTCTCACTGGAAGAGTCAAATAACCAAATCACCGACTTTTGCAAAATATCGCGCCACTCTCGCCCTATCCTCCTAGGGTCTGCCAAAAGCCTAGGGTTTCCTAAGTCCCAACTGACCTATCCCTAAGCTCTGATACCAACCTAATCTGTCACGCCCCGGGTGTAAACCAGAACCCGGGCCCGTCCACAGATCCGCCGTTCACACGGAATTTCCCGTGTACACGAAGCACTGGTAACCTGCTCAGATATAAAAGATATAATAAAAGAGCATAAAAACAGAGCTGAACTAAAACTACTACATCTCAGACAAAAGCTGGAAATAAAGTAAAGTACAACTGAAAACAAAATACAAGTCTCTCTCCCAGCTCACCAAAAATATACAACAAGCTGGCCAAAGCCAAACCCAAAATAAGAGTACAAGTACAACTGTCTGAGAAGCTAGGGGTACAACCAGAAGTACAACTAAACTCGTAGTCGGGGTAGACGATCTATCTAGTCCGCAATCCTCTTACCTTGATCTGCCGCTGACGGCCCAGCAACTCCCGCAGAGGCCTCTGCAAAATAAAGGGGGGAAAAAAGGAAAAAGTACAATGGGGGTGAGAACTACTAAAAAACCAGTAGCCTCCCCTAGTGGGTTAAGCCTCAAACTCTGACGTGCCCACTAGGTCTACCAGAGGCAAAAGGGAAAGAAATGCGGTAAGCTATGAACATAACTACTGATAAAAAAAAGCTACCACTACTATGCCTCTAAATACAGTGCCAAAGGAGTAGCTATATGAATGCATCAGTAAAAGTGTATGCCTGAATACCCAATCAATGGACCAGTAAAAACTAGCACTGCCTGCTCTGCCGGCCGCATCGGGTATGCTACTGACGCATAACACCGACGCAAAGAAATAGTATAAAGAACTCAAAGCCTGCCTGTCGCACACTCCGGAGTGGCACTCGAGGGGAGCGACCCACACGAGTAAAGTATCTCTGTCACAAGTATCATAATATAGCAGGACTGGATCACGACTATGCTCAAGTAGGAAAACCCGTCCACTAAAGAAACCCCGATCCCCAATCTGATGCACAAGTAAAGATCCGATCAACGGCCCAATGTCCGCGGTCGTCGCAACACCCCACAAATCCCAAATCAAGTCCGACCTGTCCTAGACCCAACGTCCCGGCTACACTATCCCAAACCCCTGCTCGAACCCGATCAACATGTGCCACATGTCTAACCAAAAAAGAGAAAAGAAGCAATCATGGTTTCTCCTAAGTCAAATCCCAGCATGATAGTGTAGCAGAAAAAGGTGGTCTATCTAGATGACCATACAAGCATGCAAGTGTCCTCATGATGATAAAAGGAAGACAGATAACAGTGTTCTTGCATTTATTAGAACATGATAACCCAAATTTAGTAAACAAACTCATAGGAAGGTTAAATGCTAACATGATACAAATCACTTTTCATATAAGCATGCAATATCCTGAAGAAAGATAAAAGAAGGTTTATCAAGTAATAATCTCGCAAGGGGTAAGTCATCGGTCATAATCGCTATCCCCCTATGTATGTCCATAAAATCCTCAAGTAGTACCCACCAACAGGATGAATCATTTTGTCCCCAATATATTAGTCGATTTCACATGTAAGATTAAGTGTTAGCATAGTAGCAATATGTCCATACAGGCATGCAAATTCCAACCAAGCATTAATCAATAAATCCTACACGGGAATCTCTAATATTCCGAGTGAGTATGTCAAATATGAGGTCCACAACAATCACCCACCTCAAATGCGAAGCACGAATCCAAGCTCGCCCTCTCTCGAGGACAACCACGACTCACCGCGAAAACTGCGAAAATACCCAAAACGGTGCACAATTAATCTCACAATTTTACCAATAGCCACTGTCCGCGCAACAGTCCAGAAAAAGCTTAATTTTCACCTGCGAGATGAACTTCGAAAATTCTAGAAAAATCACCGCTGCGATCATCGCGATGAGTAGATGAAGATCGAGTACTCGGACGTCCCATTCCAACATCTGTAGGCCAATATACAAATTAAACATCGCGGTAAGCGCGAAACTCCCAAGAACAAATCTCTGCAGTAATCCGCCCAGAAAAGGTAGGATTTTCACCATCGGGATAACCTCAAAAAAATCCAAAGAAATCATGATGATGTTCCTTACGACGCGTAGATACCAATTGAGTACTTACACTCCTCGTTCCGACACTCGAGCGTAGAGAAATCCCAGAAAAACTCTGATGCTGTCAAAAACTCCGCCGCAGAAAATGGGGTCACAAGATGGCCCAAAAAACCCAAGAAAAACTCAGAATGAGGAGAAGCTGAAATACAAAAGTCGTAGCCCTACCTGTCGTGGAAACAAGAGCGCAAGAATCGCTCAAAAACTTTGTTGGAGTAGCCCAGGGGAGTCCGCGCACCGAAACGCAACGGGAAAGATCGCCAGAGAAGAAGCGTCATGGCGCGCCGAATCGCCACAGAAGTCGAAGTAACAACCTCCTAAAATCCCAGAAATCCTCCACAATCTGTAGAACTCAAGGAGGAAGAAGTTTACTATAGAAACCTCCGCGATAAACTGGCCAGAAAACCAAAAAACTGGGCTGGAATGGGCCTATTTATAGGCCCCAGCCCGAAAAATCTAGAAATTCCCAACAAGTCCCAGGATTCGGGCGCTCGGCCCAAATTCGGGCGCCCAAATCCTCTGAAAAACGGCCCGCGAGGAGCGCCCGAATCATCCTGGGCTTGACACGTGTCCCGAACACGGGACAACGTGTGCAAGCCCACTCAGAAAACGCCACGTGGCCAGCGCTCGGTCAACCCGGTAGGTGGCGCCCGCGAATCACCGGGCGCCACGTGTCCCCCGCTCGACCGTGCGCCATGCTGCGCCACGCCGCGCCACCTGCCCCCCTGCCACGCACGCACCCCGAGGCGCCCACGTGCACCGTCGTGGATCGAGCCTACATAAGCCCGCTAATCCAGAGCTACCATGTGTCCCCGCGCCCGGTCTATGCACCCGTACGGGGTTCCGTGGACCGCGCAATGTGCCCCGGCCAATCTGAGAGCGCCACGTGTCTCCCGCCTAGTCCATGCGCCATCCCGCGCCTTCCCGTGGACCACGTTTTGTGAACCGGCCAATAACAGGCACCCACGTGGCACCCCTGCGGTCTACGGCCTCCCCCATTGTGGAGACCGTAAACCCCGTACAGTTTTCCGACTGAATCTACAGTTGAGAACACCTATTGTTGGTGTATCTGGCCCAAGGTGCATCAAAGTGGTGCTACTGTTGGACCTGAGTGGTATCTTTTACTGTTTTGGCCTTCGGCTGTGTTTGCCAAAATTTCGGGAAGGTTTTTGGCCAAACAGATGGTAGAATTGGATTCAGCACGGAAAAACACTTGAAAACGGCTATTTATTTGCCAAATTTGAAGTCCGGATGACCAAAAACGGGCTACCGGAAGTTTCGGGGGAAAACGGGTGCAGGGGGGGTGACCGTGGACCGGCTGGTGCCAGGTGGCGGCTCGGGATTGGTCGGCCCACACCGCCTGGTCCACGGGAAAGGCGCGCGGGTGCATAGACCGCGGGGCGGGCCACGTGGCGCGTGCGGATTGGCGGGTGCGCGCGGCTCGGTCCGGGGAAAAGTGCGGAGCGGCGCGTAGACCGGGTGCAGGACACGTGGCACAGGGGCATTGGCGGGTCCACGCGCTCCCGGCCCACTGGGCCCTTCAGCGGTGAGCGGGGGCGGCGGAGCGGTCGACGCGTGGCGTTGCGCCACGCGTCGCCACCCGCGGGGCCCCGCCGCTGTAGCGGGGGGGCGCGTGGCGCGCGTGCGGTGGCCCCGCACGGCTGTCCCCTGTTTGGGGGTACGTGGCGGGCGCCCAGGCGGGTTGGACGGCGTCTGGTCCGACCCGGGCCGCGCCGGATCAGCCCGGGCTAACGGTTTGGATCCGGGAATCCGATAAGCCTTATTTAGGCTTGTTTATCCGGTTTGAGGCCATTCATTCACTCATTTCCTGTGGGAATTTCGCAGTGGGCTCTGAAGAAGAAGTTTTCCCCTGCCAGTGATCTTTCCAGCAGTAGCTTTCCGGAGTTGTGGTGGTGCACGGTTTCCGAGGTTGGCCGTTTTCCGACGCGGCGCGCTTAGTTCGTCTTCGACCCGTTTTGCGTCCTCTCGGAGCGCAGACTCTCCTGGCTTTACCCGACACCTGAATTCGACGATTTTTGCGCCGTTGGACTCACGACAGGTAGGACTTTGATTTTGATATTCAAAGTTTTCCCAAATTAATTTCGGATTTTGGAGGTATTTGAGTATTCTGTTGCCCCTCTTTCTTTGCGGATTTTTGGACAGCGACACGGTGTTTTGGCCATAACTTCGCGTACAGACATCGGATCAGGGTGATTCAAGAGCCTAAATTCATCTACTCTTCGCGAGGAATCTGCTGTATTTTTCTCAGGACTTTAGGAGATTGCTTCGAAGGTGAGAATCTCCTCTCTTTCCGGATGTTGATCTGGGGGAATTTCTACAGTAGAGTTAGAGGTTATTTTCTTGCCGGATTTATATCTCAGCGTAGAAAACTCGGATTTGGACGTGCAGGTAGTCGTTTCGAAGCTATCGACGCGTAGACCGCGGGGATATTTTATTTGGATTTTTCTGAAGACTGTGAGCAGGTGATTTTTGTTCATCTTCGCAGCGGAGTTATTGTTTGTTAAATTTGGCAGTTCTGGGGATATATATGGATTGTGACAGCTCGGTTTTTGTACCCAGGAGCAGTGTGGACTGCGCGGGACCGTTTGGACTCTGTGTAGCCGCCATCTTTGGTATTATCAGTTGTAGGACTTTTGACAGCTCGACTGATCAGGTGGGTGGTTGTTGTACTCCTCTCTTTGGTATGCCACTGGGAATGTTAGAGTGTCCCTAAATTGAAGATGCTAAATATAAGATGGGTAGACTTGCATGCTTAGGGAATTAACTCTTATTAATCAGATCCTATTGTTAGAATGATCACCTGTTTTAACCACTTATCAAATCTGAACGGTATATCTGAAGATAAAATAGTAATTGTGGACTGTTAAACTAATAACTCCTCTTATAAGACTGTCACTCTAGCTCAGGTCACTCTATATTGCTTATTCTGGGAAATTGGACAAATGTTGGAACAATGCATGATTAAACGGGTCACCTAATAATGTCATCTTTTACTGCTACACTGTTTTTGGGACTTGACTTAGGAGAAACCATGCATCTAATTCTCCTTCTTCTATCCTGGTAGACTTGAGGCATAGTTGCTCGGGTTCGAGCGGGTATCGGACAGTGTAGTCAGGTATTGGGGATTTGGGACAGTGTGGGCTTTTGACAGGGTGTTGCGGCGACCACGGATCTTGGGTGGTTGACCGGGTCGTCTTATTGCATCAGATTGGGTACTTGGGGGATCGGGCTTGCTTTAGTGGAGGGTTTTTCCCACTTCTTTGAGTCTCGATCCAGTCCTGCTAGAGACAGTTACTTGTGGTTACTTACTTCTCTCGTGTGGGTCGCTCCCCACGAGTGCGACTCCGGAGTGCGCGGTTGCCAGACTTTGAGTCCCGGGGGACTCCTTTGCTTCGGTGTTATGCGTAGGCTGGCATACCCGAGGCGGCAGAGCAGGCGGTGCCAGTGTCCACTGGCGGTCAGATTGGGTCATCTAGACAGGCTTCTGACACAGATGCATACTTTGTCATCCTGATTGGTTTAGCATGTAGAGGCATATTAGGGGTAGCATTTCATCTGAGTTGCTCATATTACACTCCCTTTTTTATCCCTTTCCTTTATGCCTCTGATCTTCCTGGTGGGCATACCTGAGCTGAGGCTTTACCCACTAGGGGAGGCTACTGTTTATAGTAGTACTTACCCCCACTGTTTTGCTTGTTTCTCTCTCTCCCTTGTTTTGCAGAGTCCTCTGTGGGAGTTGCTGGGCCGTCAGCAACTGATCGGGGCAAGCGTGTCGCGGACTAGATAGAGTGCCACCCGCGGACTGTAGCTGGAGAGTTTTGGGTACCTGGACTTCTCAGACAGTATTTAGTTACTTCCTTTTGGGTCTGGCTTCTGCCAGCTGTACATATTGTAGTAGCGGTGTGAGAGACATCTGTAGTTTATTGTACTGTTGTACTTTTTACTTCCAGCTTCTGTCTGAGTTACAGTAGTTTTAGTTAGCTCTGATTACTTTATGCTCTTTTATTATTATTGCTTATCTGAGCAGGTTACCAACGCTTCGTGTATGTGGGAAATACCGCATGCACGGCGGATCTGTGAGCGGGCCCGGGTTCTGGTTTACACCCGGGGCGTGACAGATTAAGTTGGTATCAGAGCTTAGGGATGGGTCAGTTGGGACTTAGGAAACCCTAGGCTTTTGGACAGACCCTAGGATGTTAGGGCGTGAGTGGCGTGACAGTTTGCGGAAGTCGGTGATTGTGATAGTTAACTCTTCCTGTGAGTGAAGAGGGATCGACATAGTCTATTTCTGTTGAACCATTATGTTGGCTGCAGACAACATAAGGTTACAGAAATAGGGGGATGTCTTTGACTTCCGCCAGATTGGGTCGTGTGGGGTTTTGTTACTGATGTTTGGTTCCTTGTGGCAGGATGCCTCCTCGACGTCGGATTCCCACTCGGGGTGTCCCTTCGCCCCCTGTTGAGCCAGAGCAGCCTACACCCCCCGAGCTGACTGAGTTGAGGGCCTTGGTGGCCCAGTTGGCGGAGGGTCAGCGCCGCCAGGAGCAGAGGATTGAGCAACTGCTTGCTCGGAGGGAGGCACCACCCCCAGCTGTTCCGGAGGCTCCTGTGCCCCTTGTTGCACCTTTTGCGCCGTTGGCACCTTCTTCGAGTAGCGGGGCTCCTGAAGCTATCCGGCCTTTGACTGCGGAGGAGGAGCAGGATTTTGCTGACAAACTCTCCCAGTTTGTTAAGCGGGGACCACCTAGGTTCTCGGGGCGGGATGCTCAGCCCCGGGATGTTGGGAGATGGCTTTCTGCGATGGAGAAGCTTTTTCGGGACTTCTTCGTCGACCCGAAGTACCGAGTGCACATGGCGGTGCACTGTTTGGACGGAGATGCAGACTTTTGGTGGCAGCGGGTAGAGCCACTGGAGTTTCGGATCACTCGGCAGTTGCCTTGGGAGGAGTTCCAGCGGATGGTGTTGGACACCTACTTCTCTACCAGTGTGAAGAAAAAGTTGGAGGACGACTTGAAGAATCTGCAGCAAGGCGATCGATCGGCTCATGTCTATTTCCAGGAGTTCATGGAGTTGCTGAACTGTGTGCCTTTCGTCGCCCGTGACGGTCCGCACCAGGTAGAGATGTTTGAGGCAGGCCTTCGCCCAGTGATTTTCACACTTGTGCATGCCCAGAGATTTCAGACCCTAGAGGCAGCCGCAGAGCACGCACAGTGGGTGGAGAGAGGTGATCAGGAGGTGGCCAGACGGAGGGCCGCGGTCGCGCAGAGTTCCGACAGGAAGCGACCAGCCCCGGAGGACGGGGGACAGGCCAGCTCATGGAGACCGCCACGGCCGCCGCAGTCCCAGTCTTACGGCCGTGGGCGACCTGATAGGAGAGGGCCAGGTGGACCCCAGAGACCGCAGCAGCATCAGCAGCAGCACCAGCAGCAGAGATCGCAGCAGAGGCAGCAGAGATCTCAGCAGCAGTCCTCGAGGCAGCAGCAGCAGCCGAGACAGCCCCGATCTTCTGACCAATGTATCTTCTGCGGAGGTCAGCATGCCGCTATCACTTGTGACCAGAGATGGGGTCGATGCTTCCGTTGTGGACAGCCGGGGCATGTGCGAGCTACCTGCCCCCTTTCCACTTCCTCGGCACCTTCTTCGGCGTCGACTCCATATTTCCCTCAGCAGCAGCAGCCACCAGCCCAGCGGTCTTATGCCCCAGCGGGCAGGCCGTCCACCTCTCGTCCTACAGATTCTCGACCTCCAGCACCGAGCGGGCGGGTGTATGCCGCCCAGTTAGCAGATTCTTCAGCGGCAGACCAGGTGGTGGCAGGTATTACTCTGCTCCTTGGTATTCGGGCTCGCACTTTATTTGATACTGGTGCATCTCATTCTTTCATTAGTCGAGCATTTGCATCCCTGCATGGTCTAGAGGTAGAGTCCTTGTCATATGCATTAGAGGTGCGGGTTCCTGATCACGTTATGCATGTCGAGGAGCATTGTTTGACATGCCCGGTGCAGTTGGGGCCTTGGATTTTGCCGGCAGACTTGCTTGTCTTGCAGCAGCTCCATGATTTCGACTTGGTGCTGGGGATGGATTGGCTATCCCGTTATTCCGCCACTATCGACTGCAGAGAGAGGACAGTGACTCTTCGTGAGCCAGGGCAGGAGGAGTTCGTATTTAGAGGCTGTCAGAGTACCCTGTTTGCGATGACTATCTCGTCATCGAGAGCTCGGCGGATGATGAGCAGGGGTTGTATCGCTTTCTTGGCGACGGTCGTAGAGGTGCCTACGGTGGCACCGGGACTCGAGGATATCCCTATCGTCCGCGAGTTCCCGGATGTGTTTCCCTCTGAGCTATCGACTTTGCCGCCGGAGAGGGAGGTGGAGTTTGTGATTGATGTGGTTCCAGGGGCCGCACCAATCTCAAAGGCACCTTACAGGATGGCCCCAGCGGAACTGAGGGAATTGAAGGCTCAGTTGCAGGATTTGATGGATGTGGGCTTTGTGAGACCCAGTGTGTCTCCGTGGGGAGCGCCTGTTTTATTCGTGAAGAAGAAGGATGGATCACTTCGCTTGTGCGTGGATTATCGAGAGCTAAATAAAGTGACCATTCAGAACAAGTACCCGCTACCACGAATTGATGATCTGTTTGATCAGTTGCAGGGCGCAACAGTGTTCTCGAAGTTGGATCTTCAGTCAGGTTACCACCAGTTGAGGGTGAGGGCCGAGGACATTCCCAAGACGGCTTTTAGAACCCGGTATGGGCATTATGAGTTTACAGTCATGCCTTTGGACTAACTAATGCCCCGGCTGCATTCATGGATTTAATGAACCGGGTGTTTCAGCCGTACTTGGATCGATTTGTCGTTGTATTCATAGATGATATTTTGGTCTACTCCCGGAGTGAGGTAGAGCATGAGGAGCACTTGAGGATTGTGCTACAGCTTCTGCGAGAGAAGAAGCTGTTTGCCAAGCTGAAGAAGTGTGCATTTTGGCTTCGGGAGGTTGCTTTTCTAGGCCATGTTATATCAGCCGCGGGGGTGGCAGTGGACCCGACGAAGATTGATGCAGTTCGGGATTGGCCTAGACCGACGACGGTTACTGAGGTTCGTAGCTTTCTTGGATTAGCAGGTTATTACCGTCGTTTTGTTGAGGGCTTTGCGAAGCTCTCTACTCCCCTGACCAGTCTGACGAGAAAGGGGGTGAAGTTTATTTGGTCTGAGCGGTGCCAAGAGAGCTTTGAAGAGCTTAAGAGAAGATTGATCTCAGCACCAGTCCTAGCTCTACCCGTGATGGGCGACGGGTTTGTGATTTACAGTGATGCCTCACACAGCGGCTTGGGTTGTGTCCTGATGCAGCATGGTAGGGTAATTGCCTATGCTTCACGGCAATTAAAGGATTATGAAAAGAATTACCCTACTCACGATTTAGAGCTTGCCGCTGTGGTGTTCGCCCTGAAGTTATGGCGGCATTATCTCTACGGGGAGCACTGTGAGATTTATACAGACCACAAGAGCTTAAAGTATCTATTTACTCAAAAGGAGCTGAACTTGCGGCAACGCCGGTGGTTGGAGCTTTTAAAGGATTATGATTTGAGTATCCTTTACCACCCCGGCAAGGCCAATGTGGTTGCAGACGCTTTGAGCAGGAGATCAGCACAGAGCTTGAGCATGATGATTACTCAGCAGGCACCACTTGTGGAGCAGTTGAGACGTCTACAGATAGAGGTAGTGTCCCCTGGGGTCTCTGCTAGACTCTTGTCCTTGGTCTTGCAGCCCACTCTGTTGGTTAGGATTGGTGAGGCACAGAGTGGGGACCCCTACTTGACGAGGATCAGATCGCAGCTTCAGGCAGAGCAGTTAGGGGATTTTTCAGTGGATAGCTCGGGAGTACTGCGGTACAGGGACCGAGTGTGTGTGCCTACAGATTCGGAGATCAGGGATCAGATTCTGAGAGAGGCTCACTATACACCTTATACCGTCCACCCTGGAGGTACTAAGATGTATAGGGACCTCAAGGCACTCTTTTGGTGGTCTGGAATGAAGCGGGATATTGGAAGATTTGTGGCTCAGTGTTTAACTTGTCAGCAAGTGAAGGCGGAACATCGGGTACCTGCTGGCAAGTTGCAAAGTCTTCCAATTCCCGAATGGAAGTGGGACCGCATCACCATGGATTTTGTGACTGGGCTACCGAGATCACAGGGTGGAGCCGACGCAGTTTGGGTGATTGTTGATAGACTTACCAAGTCAGCTCATTTCCTGCCTGTGCAGATGACTTGGTCCATGGAGCGCTTGGCACAGCTTTATTTGGCTGAGATTGTGAGATTGCACGGAGTACCAGCGTCCATTGTGTCAGATCGAGACCCGAGGTTCGTGTCACGGTTTTGGGGGAGCTTACAGTCAGCCATGGGTACTCGGCTTAGTTTCAGCACGGCATTCCACCCACAGACAGACGGCCAGTCAGAGCGCACCATTCAGACGCTTGAGGATATGTTGCGTGCGTGCGTTATGGATTTTGGAGGAGGTTGGCACCGACACTTACCCCTGGTTGAGTTCGCGTACAACAACAGCTTTCAAGCGAGCATTAAGATGGCTCCGTTTGAGGCGTTGTACGGACGCAAGTGTCGGTCGCCCCTTTATTGGAGTGATGTGGGTGAGAGGAGGACGCTGGGGCCAGATTTACTGCTGGAGGCGGAAGAGAAGGTCCGAGTTATACGACGGCACTTGGAGACGGCCCAGAGTCGCCAGAAGAGTTATGCAGATGTTCGGCGGCGAGACCTTGAGTTCCAGGTTGGGGATCATGTCTTTTTGAAGGTTTCGCCTTCGAAAGGGGTCAAGAGATTTGGAGTTCGGGGAAAGCTTAGTCCTCGCTTCATTGGACCCTTTGAAGTGCTCGAGAGGGTAGGCCCTGTGGCGTATAGAGTTGCTCTACCTCCCCGTTTGGCTGGTGTTCACGATGTCTTCCATGTTTCGGCCTTGAGGAGATATGTATTCGATCCGTCTCATGTCATCGACTTCGCATCCTTGGATATCGGCGAGGACTTGGTCTACGAGGAGCGCCCATTGCGGATTCTGGCTCGTGAGGTGAGGGAATTGCGCAACCGGGCAATACCTTATGTGAAGATCCTTTGGAGCAACCATGAGGAACGAGAGGCCACTTGGGAGCTTGAGACGGCGATGCGGGATACCTACCCTTCCCTGTTCGAGATTCCTGATTGTGGTACGCAGGTTTACTTTCCTTTTGTTTCGGGGACGAAACTCCCTTTTAGTGGGGGAGGATGTGGAGACCGTAACCCCGTACAGTTTTCCGACTGAATCTACAGTTGAGAACACCTATTGTTGGTGTATCTGGCCCAAGGTGCATCAAAGTGGTGCTACTGTTGGACCTGAGTGGTATCTTTTACTGTTTTGGCCTTCGGCTGTGTTTGCCAAAATTTCGGGAAGGTTTTGGCCAAACAGATGGTAGAATTGGATTCAGCACGGAAAAACACTTGAAAACGGCTATTTATTTGCCAAATTTGGAGTCCGGATGACCAAAAACGGGCTACCGGAAGTTTCGGGGGAAAACGGGTGCAGGGGGGGTGACCGTGGACCGGCTGGTGCCAGGTGGCGGCTCGGGATTGGTCGGCCCACACCGCCTGGTCCACGGGAAAGGCGCGCGGGTGCATAGACCGCGGGGCGGGCCACGTGGCGCGTGCGGATTGGCGGGTGCGCGCGGCTCGGTCCGGGGAAAAGTGCGGAGCGGCGCGTAGACCGGGTGCAGGACACGTGGCACAGGGGCATTGGCGGGTCCACGCGCTCCCGGCCCACTGGGCCCTTCAGCGGTGAGCGGGGGCGGCGGAGCGGTCGACGCGTGGCGTTGCGCCACGCGTCGCCACCCGCGGGGCCCCGCCGCTGTAGCGGGGGGGCGCGTGGCGCGCGTGCGGTGGCCCCGCACGGCTGTCCCCTGTTTGGGGGTACGTGGCGGGCGCCCAGGCGGGTTGGACGGCGTCTGGTCCGACCCGGGCCGCGCCGGATCAGCCCGGGCTAACGGTTTGGATCCGGGAATCCGATAAGCCTTATTTAGGCTTGTTTATCCTGTTTGAGGCCATTCATTCACTCATTTCCTGTGGGAATTTCGCAGTGGGCTCTGAAGAAGAAGTTTTCCCCTGCCAGTGATCTTTCCAGCAGTAGCTTTCCGGAGTTGTGGTGGTGCACGGTTTCCGAGGTTGGCCGTTTTCCGACGCGGCGCGCTTAGTTCGTCTTCGACCCGTTTTGCGTCCTCTCGGAGCGCAGACTCTCCTGGCTTTACCCGACACCTGAATTCGACGATTTTTGCGCCGTTGGACTCACGACAGGTAGGACTTTGATTTTGATATTCAAAGTTTTCCCAAATTAATTTCGGATTTTGGAGGTATTTGAGTATTCTGTTGCCCCTCTTTCTTTGCGGATTTTTGGACAGCGACACGGTGTTTTGGCCATAACTTCGCGTACAGACATCGGATCAGGGTGATTCAAGAGCCTAAATTCATCTACTCTTCGCGAGGAATCTGCTGTATTTTTCTCAGGACTTTAGGAGATTGCTTCGAAGGTGAGAATCTCCTCTCTTTCCGGATGTTGATCTGGGGGAATTTCTACAGTAGAGTTAGAGGTTATTTTCTTGCCGGATTTATATCTCAGCGTAGAAAACTCGGATTTGGACGTGCAGGTAGTCGTTTCGAAGCTATCGACGCGTAGACCGCGGGGATATTTTATTTGGATTTTTCTGAAGACTGTGAGCAGGTGATTTTTGTTCATCTTCGCAGCGGAGTTATTGTTTGTTAAATTTGGCAGTTCTGGGGATATATATGGATTGTGACAGCTCGGTTTTTGTACCCAGGAGCAGTGTGGACTGCGCGGGACCGTTTGGACTCTGTGTAGCCGCCATCTTTGGTATTATCAGTTGTAGGACTTTTGACAGCTCGACTGATCAGGTGGGTGGTTGTTGTACTCCTCTCTTTGGTATGCCACTAGGAATGTTAGAGTGTCCCTAAATTGAAGATGCTAAATATAAGATGGGTAGACTTGCATGCTTAGGGAATTAACTCTTATTAATCAGATCCTATTGTTAGAATGATCACCTGTTTTAACCACTTATCAAATCTGAACGGTATATCTGAAGATAAATAGTAATTGTGGACTGTTAAACTAATAACTCCTCTTATAAGACTGTCACTCTAGCTCAGGTCACTCTATATTGCTTATTCTGGGAAATTGGACAAATGTTGGAACAATGCATGATTAAACGGTCACCTAATAATGTCATCTTTTACTGCTACACTGTTTTTGGGACTTGACTTAGGAGAAACCATGCATCTAATTCTCCTTCTTCTATCCTGGTAGACTTGAGGCATAGTTGCTCGGGTTCGAGCGGGTATCGGACAGTGTAGTCAGTATTGGGGATTTGGGACAGTGTGGGCTTTTGACAGGGTGTTGCGGCGACCACGGATCTTGGGTGGTTGACCGGGTCGTCTTATTGCATCAGATTGGGTACTTGGGGGATCGGGCTTGCTTTAGTGGAGGGTTTTTCCCCACTTCTTTGAGTCTCGATCCAGTCCTGCTAGAGACAGTTACTTGTG
The DNA here is from genome assembly GCA_029204045.2 of Tillandsia leiboldiana. NCBI lineage: Eukaryota > Viridiplantae > Streptophyta > Magnoliopsida > Poales > Bromeliaceae > Tillandsia > Tillandsia leiboldiana. The sequence goes on along the minus strand of CM055060.1, from coordinate 41,729,682 downwards.
GTTACTTACTTCTCGTGTGGGTCGCTCCCCACGAGTGCGACTCCGGAGTGCGCGGTTGCCAGACTTTGAGTCCCGGGGGACTCCTTTGCTTCGGTGTTATGCGTAGGCTGGCATACCCGAGGCGGCAGAGCAGGCGGTGCCAGTGTCCACTGGCGGTCAGATTGGGTCATCTAGACAGGCTTCTGACACAGATGCATACTTTGTCATCCTGATTGGTTTAGCATGTAGAGGCATATTAGGGGTAGCATTTCATCTGAGTTGCTCATATTACACTCCCCTTTTTATCCCTTTCCTTTATGCCTCTGATCTTCCTGGTGGGCATACCTGAGCTGAGGCTTTACCCACTAGGGGAGGCTACTGTTTTTAGTAGTACTTACCCCCACTGTTTTGCTTGTTTCTCTCTCTCCCTTGTTTTGCAGAGTCCTCTGTGGGAGTTGCTGGGCCGTCAGCAACTGATCGGGGCAAGCGTATCGCGGACTAGATAGAGTGCCACCCGCGGACTGTAGCTGGAGAGTTTTGGGTACCTGGACTTCTCAGACAGTATTTAGTTACTTCCTTTGGGTCTGGCTTCTGCCAGCTGTATATATTGTAGTAGCGGTGTGAGAGACATCTGTAGTTTATTTTACTGTTGTACTTTTTACTTCCAGCTTCTGTCTGAGTTACAGTAGTTTTAGTTAGCTCTGATTACTTTATGCTCTTTTATTATTATTGCTTATCTGAGCAGGTTACCAACGCTTCGTGTATGTGGGAAATACCGCATGCACGGCGGATCTGTGAGCGGGCCCGGTTCTGGTTTACACCCGGGGCGTGACACCCCATGATGCCCAGAATCCCTGAACTTCCAGGAGCCCTTTTTTGGCCACCCGGACTCAGCAAAATACAAGAAATAGCCATTTTCAAGCGTTTTTTCTGCGCTGATCCAAATCCGCCTCCGTTCATCTTGAAACACTTCTAAAATTCAGCAAATAGCCAAAAGACAGGCTTGATCTAGAAACCTCATTGAGTCCATCTAACACATCCATTTGATGTGTTACGGGCCTGACACACCAATAAGATGTGTTTCACACTGTGGATTCACGGGAAAAAGCTACATGGTGGATCTGGACCACTACATAGTTCCTATAAATTTACTGACATTGTAACGTATTGTCACTTGATAATGAAACACTTTGGCATGAAAGACTAGTCACATAAACTTTAAGGAACTATCTAAATATCTAACAAAGACATAGTTAGAGGTGTTCTAAATTGAGTTTTAAAGAAAACCCTTGTTGTGGTGGTTGCCAAAAGGGAAAACAAGCTAGATCCACTCATAAGAATTTGAACCATGTAGGAAATAAAACGCCAATTAGAATTATTGCACATGGACTTAATTGGGCCAACTCGTCACCCTGTTTGGGTGAAAAATGGTATATTTTTCTCATGTTGATGATTTCTCTAGATATTCATGGGTAGCTTTTTTAAAAGAGACAGCAGATACTTTCGATTCTTTTCATACGATTTGTCATCGTATTATGATTGGAAAGAATGAAAAGATCATTCGTGTTCGGAGTGATAGA
>CM055060.1:41650451-41728023 GCA_029204045.2 Tillandsia leiboldiana | reverse complement strand
TAGGTCTACCAGAGGAAAAAGGGAAAGAATGCGGTAAGCTATGAACATAACTACTGATAAAAAAAAGCTACCATTACTATGCCTCTAAATACAGTGCCAAAGGTAGTATATGAATGATCGTAAAAGTGTATGCCTGAATACCAATCAATGGACCAGGAAAACTAGCACTGCCTGCTCTGCCGGCCGCATCGGGTATGCTACTGACGCATAACACCGACGCAAAGAAATAGTATAAAGAACTCAAAGCTGCCTGTCGCCACTCGGAGTGGCACTCGAGGGGAGCGACCCACACGAGAAAGTATCTCTGTCACAAGTCTCATAATTAGGCAGGACTGGATCCGACTATGCTCAAGTAGGAAAACCCGTCCACTAAAGAAACCCCGATCCCCAATCTGATGCACAAGTAAAGATCCGATAACGGCCCAATGTCCGCGGTCGTCGCAACACCCACAATCCCAAATCAAGTCCGACCTGTCCTAGACCCCAACGTCCCGGCTACACTATCCCAAACCCTGCTCGAACCCGATCAACATGTGCCACATGTAACCAAAAGAGAAAAGAAGCAATCATGGTTTTCCTAAGTCAAATCCAGCATGATAGTGTAGCAGAAAAAGGTGGTCTATCTAGATGACCTACAAGCATGCAAGTGTCCTCATGATGATAAAAGGAGACCAGATAACAGTGTTCTTGCATTTATTAGAACATGATAACCCAAATTTAGTAAACAAACTCATAGGAAGGTTAAAGGCTAACATGATACAAATCACTTTTCATATACGCATGCAATATCCTGAAGAAAGATAAAAGAAGGTTTATCAAGTAATAATCTCGCGGGGTAATTCCGGTCATAATCGCTATCCCCTATGTATGTCCATAATCCTCAAGTAGTACCCCCAACAGGATGAATCATTTTGTCCCAATATATTAGTCGATTTCACATGTAAGATTAAGTGTTAGCATAGTAGCAATATGTCCATACAGGCATGCAAATTCCAACCAAGCATTAATCAATAAATCCTACACGGGAATCTCTAATATTCCGAGTGAGTATGTCAAATATGAGGTCCACAACAATCACCCACCTCAAATGCGAAGCACGAATCCAAGCTCGCCCTCTCTCGAGGACAACCACGACTCACCGCGAAAACTGCGAAAATACCCAAAACGGTGCACAATTAATCTCACAATTTTACCAATAGCCACTGTCGCGCAACAGTCCAGAAAAAGCTTAATTTTCACCTGCGAGATGAACTTCGAAAATTCTAGAAAAATCACGCTGCGATCATCGCGATGAGTAGATGAAGATCGAGTACTCGGACGTCCCATTCCAACATCTGTAGGCCAATATACAAATTAAACATCGCGGTAAGCGCGAAACTCCCAAGAACAAATCTCTGCAGTAATCCGCCCAGAAAAGGTAGGATTTTCACCATCGGGATAACCTCAAAAAAATCCAAAGAAATCTGATGATGTTCCTTACGACGCGTAGATACCAATTGAGTACTTACACTCCTCGTTCCGACACTCGAGCGTAGAGAAATCCCAGAAAAACTCTGATGCTGTCAAAAACTCCGCCGCAGAAAATGGGGTCACAAGATGCCCCAAAAAACCAAGAAAAACTCAGAATGAGGAGAAGCTGAAATACAAAAGTCGTAGCCCTACCTGTCGTGGAAACAAGAGCGCAAGAATCGCTCAAAAACTTTGTTGGAGTAGCCCAGGGGAGTCCGCGCACCGAAACGCAACGGGAAAGATCGCCAGAGAAGAAGCGTCATGGCGCGCCGAATCGCCACAGAAGTCGAAGTAACAACCTCCTAAAATCCCAGAAATCCTCCACAATCTGTAGAACTCAAGGAGGAAGAAGTTTACTATAGAAACCTCCGCGATAAACTGGCCAGGAAAAACCAAAAAACTGGGCTGGAATGGGCCTATTATAGGCCCCAGCCCCGAAAAATCTAGAAATTCCAACAAGTCCCAGGATTCGGGCGCTCGGCCCAAATTCGGGCGCCCAAATCCTCTGAAAAAACGGCCCGCGAGGAGCGCCCGAATCATCCTGGCTTGACACGTGTCCGAACACGGGACAACGTGTGCAAGCCCACTCAGAAAACGCCACGTGGCCAGCGCTCGGTCAACCCGGTAGGTGGCGCCCGCGAATCACCGGGCGCCACGTGTCCCGCTCGACCGTGCGCCATGCTGCGCCACGCCGCGCCACCTGCCCCCTGCCACGCACGCACCCGAGGCGCCCACGTGCACCGTCGTGGATCGAGCCTACATAAGCCGCTAATCCAGAGCTACCATGTGTCCCGCGCCCGGTCTATGCACCCGTACGGGGTTCCGTGGACCGCGCAATGTGCCCCGGCCAATCTGAGAGCGCCCGTGTCTCCCGCCTAGTCCATGCGCCATCCGCGCCTTCCCGTGGACCACGTTTTGTGAACCGGCAATAACAGGCACCCACGTGGCACCCTGCGGTCTACGGCCTCCCCATTGTGGAGACCGTAACCCCGTACAGTTTTCCGACTGAATCTACAGTTGAGAACACCTATTGTTGGTGTATCTGGCCCAAGGTGCATCAAAGTGGTGCTACTGTTGGACCTGAGTGGTATCTTTTACTGTTTTGGCCTTCGGCTGTGTTTGCCAAAATTTCGGAAGGTTTGGCCAAACAGATGGTAGAATTGGATTCAGCACGGAAAAAAACACTTGAAAACGGCTATTTATTTGCCAAATTTGAAGTCCGGATGACCAAAAACGGGCTACCGGAAGTTTCGGGGGAAAACGGGTGCATGGGGGGGGGGTGACCGTGGACCGGCTGGTGCCAGGTGGCGGCTCGGGATTGGTCGGCCCACACCGCCTGGTCCACGGGAAAGGCGCGCGGGTGCATAGACCGCGGGGCGGGCCACGTGGCGCGTGCGGATTGGCGGGTGTCGCGCGGCTCGGTCCGGGGAAAAGTGCGGAGCGGCGCGTAGACCGGGTGCAGGACACGTGGCACAGGGGCATTGGCGGGTCCACGCGCTCCCGGCCCACTGGGCCCTTCAGCGGTGAGCGGGGGCGGCGGAGCGGTCGACGCGTGGCGTTGCGCCACGCGTCGCCACCCGCGGGGCCCCGCCGCTGTAGCGGGGGGGGCGCGTGGCGCGCGTGCGGTGGCCCCGCACGGCTGTCCCCTGTTTGGGGGTACGTGGCGGGCGCCCAGGCGGGTTGGACGGCGTCTGGTCCGACCCGGGCCGCGCCGGATCAGCCGGGCTAACGGTTTGGATCCGGGAATCCGATAAGCCTTATTTAGGCTTTTTATCCGGTTTGAGGCCATTCATTCACTCATTTCCTGTGGGAATTTCGCAGTGGGCTCTGAAGAAGAAGTTTTCCCCTGCCAGTGATCTTTCCAGCAGTAGCTTTCCGGAGTTGTGGTGGTGCACGGTTTCCGAGGTTGGCCGTTTTCCGACGCGGCGCGCTTAGTTCGTCTTCGACCCGTTTTGCGTCCTCTCGGAGCGCAGACTCTCCTGGCTTTACCCGACACCTGAATTCGACGATTTTTGCGCCGTTGGACTCACGACAGGTAGGACTTTGATTTTGATATTCAAAGTTTTCCCAAATTAATTTCGGATTTTGGAGGTATTTGAGTATTCTGTTGCCCCTCTTTCTTTGCGGATTTTTGGACAGCGACACGGTGTTTTGGCCATAACTTCGCGTACAGACATCGGATCAGGGTGATTCAAGAGCCTAAATTCATCTACTCTTCGCGAGGAATCTGCTGTATTTTTCTCAGGACTTTAGGAGATTGCTTCGAAGGTGAGAATCTCCTCTCTTTCCGGATGTTGATCTGGGGGAATTTCTACAGTAGGGTTAGAGGTATTTTCTTGCCGGATTTATATCTCAGCGTAGAAAACTCGGATTTGGACGTGCAGGTAGTCGTTTCGAAGCTATCGACGCGTAGACCGCGGGGATATTTTATTTGGATTTTTCTGAAGACTGTGAGCAGGTGATTTTTGTTCATCTTCGCAGCGGAGTATTGTTTGTTAAATTTGGCAGTTCTGGGGATATATATGGATTGTGACAGCTCGGTTTTGTACCCAGGAGCAGTGTGGACTGCGCGGGACCGTTTGGACTCTGTGTAGCCGCCATCTTTGTATTATCAGTTGTAGGACTTTTGACAGCTCGACTGATCAGGTGGGTGGTTGTTGTACTCCTCTCTTTGGTATGCCACTGGGAATGTTAGAGTGTCCCTAAATTGAAGATGCTAAATATAAGATGGGTAGACTTGCATGCTTAGGGAATTAACTCTTATTAATCAGATCCTATTGTTAGAATGATCACCTGTTTTAACCACTTATCAAATCTGAACGGTATATCTGAAGATAAATAGTAATTGTGGACTGTTAAACTAATAACTCCTCTTATAAGACTGTCACTCTAGCTCAGGTCACTCTATATGCTTATTCTGGGAAATTGGACAATGTTGGAACAATGCATGATTAAACGGGTCACCTAATAATGTCATCTTTTACTGCTACACTGTTTTTGGGACTTGACTTAGGAGAAACCATGCATCTAATTCTCCTTCTTCTATCCTGGTAGACTTGAGGCATAGTTGCTCGGGTTCGAGCGGGTATCGGACAGTGTAGTCAGGTATTGGGGATTTGGGACAGTGTGGGCTTTTGACAGGGTGTTGCTGGCGACCACGGATCTTGGGTGGTTGACCGGGTCGTCTTATTGCATCAGATTGGGTACTTGGGGGATCGGGCTTGCTTTAGTGGAGGGTTTTTCCCACTTCTTTGAGTCTCGATCCAGTCCTGCTAGAGACAGTTACTTGTGGTTACTTACTTCTCTCGTGTGGGTCGCTCCCCACGAGTGCGACTCCGGAGTGCGCGGTTGCCAGACTTTGAGTCCCGGGGGACTCCTTTGCTTCGGTGTTATGCGTAGGCTTGGCATACCCGAGGCGGCAGAGCAGGCGGTGCCAGTGTCCACTGGCGGTCAGATTGGGTCATCTAGACAGGCTTCTGACACAGATGCATACTTTGTCATCCTGATTGGTTTAGCATGTAGAGGCATATTAGGGGTAGCATTTCATCTGAGTTGCTCATATTACACTCCCTTTTTTATCCCTTTCCTTTATGCCTCTGATCTTCCTGGTGGGCATACCTGAGCTGAGGCTTTACCCACTAGGGGAGGCTACTGTTTATAGTAGTACTTACCCCCACTGTTTTGCTTGTTTCTCTCTCTCCCTTGTTTTGCAGAGTCCTCTGTGGGAGTTGCTGGGCCGTCAGCAACTGATCGGGGCAAGCGTGTCGCGGACTAGATAGAGTGCCACCCGCGGACTGTAGCTGGAGAGTTTTGGGTACCTGGACTTCTCAGACAGTATTTAGTTACTTCCTTTTGGGTCTGGCTTCTGCCAGCTGTACATATTGTAGTAGCGGTGTGAGAGACATCTGTAGTTTATTGTACTGTTGTACTTTTTACTTCCAGCTTCTGTCTGAGTTACAGTAGTTTTAGTTAGCTCTGATTACTTTATGCTCTTTTATTATTATTGCTTATCTGAGCAGGTTACCAACGCTTCGTGTATGTGGGAAATACCGCATGCACGGCGGATCTGTGAGCGGGCCCGGGTTCTGGTTTACACCCGGGGCGTGACAGATTAAGTTGGTATCAGAGCTTAGGGATGGGTCAGTTGGGACTTAGGAAACCCTAGGCTTTTGGACAGACCCTAGGATGTTAGGGCGTGAGTGGCGTGACAGTTTGCGGAAGTCGGTGATTGTGATAGTTAACTCTTCCTGTGAGTGAAGAGGGATCGACATAGTCTATTTCTGTTGAACCATTATGTTGGCTGCAGACAACATAAGGTTACAGAAATAGGGGGATGTCTTTGACTTCCGCCAGATTGGGTCGTGTGGGGTTTTGTTACTGATGTTTGGTTCCTTGTGGCAGGATGCCTCCTCGACGTCGGATTCCCACTCGGGGTGTCCCTTCGCCCCCTGTTGAGCCAGAGCAGCCTACACCCCCCGAGCTGACTGAGTTGAGGGCCTTGGTGGCCCAGTTGGCGGAGGGTCAGCGGCCGCCAGGAGCAGAGGATTGAGCAACTGCTTGCTCGGAGGGAGGCACCACCCCCAGCTGTTCCGGAGGCTCCTGTGCCCCTTGTTGCACCTTTTGCGCCGTTGGCACCTTCTTCGAGTAGCGGGGCTCCTGAAGCTATCCGGCCTTTGACTGCGGAGGAGGAGCAGGATTTTGCTGACAAACTCTCCCAGTTTGTTAAGCGGGGACCACCTAGGTTCTCGGGGCGGGATGCTCAGCCCCGGGATGTTGGGAGATGGCTTTCTGCGATGGAGAAGCTTTTTCGGGACTTCTTCGTCGACCCGAAGTACCGAGTGCACATGGCGGTGCACTGTTGGACGGAGATGCAGACTTTTGGTGGCAGCGGGGTAGAGCCACTGGAGTTTCGGATCACTCGGCAGTTGCCTTGGGAGGAGTTCCAGCGGATGGTGTTGGACACCTACTTCTCTACCAGTGTGAAGAAAAAGTTGGAGGACGACTTGAAGAATCTGCAGCAAGGCGATCGATCGGCTCATGTCTATTTCCAGGAGTTCATGGAGTTGCTGAACTGTGTGCCTTTCGTCGCCCGTGACGGTCCGCACCAGGTAGAGATGTTTGAGGCAGGCCTTCGCCCAGTGATTTCACACCTTGTGCATGCCCAGAGATTTCAGACCCTAGAGGCAGCCGCAGAGCACGCACAGTGGGTGGAGAGAGGTGATCAGGAGGTGGCCAGACGGAGGGCCGCGGTCGCGCAGAGTTCCGACAGGAAGCGACCAGCCCCGGAGGACGGGGGACAGGCCAGCTCATGGAGACCGCCACGGCCGCCGCAGTCCCAGTCTTACGGCCGTGGGCGAACCTGATAGGAGAGGGCCAGGTGGACCCCAGAGACCGCAGCAGCATCAGCAGCAGCACCAGCAGCAGAGATCGCAGCAGAGGCAGCAGAGATCTCAGCAGCAGTCCTCGAGGCTAGCAGAACAGCAGCCGAGACAGCCCCGATCTTCTGACCAATGTATCTTCTGCGGAGGTCAGCATGCCGCTATCACTTGTGACCAGAGATGGGGTCGATGCTTCCGTTGTGGACAGCCGGGGCATGTGCGAGCTACCTGCCCCCTTTCCACTTCCTCGGCACCTTCTTCGGCGTCGACTCCATATTTCCCTCAGCAGCAGCAGCCACCAGCCCAGCGGTCTTATGCCCCAGCGGGCAGGCCGTCCACCTCTCGTCCTACAGATTCTCGACCTCCAGCACCGAGCGGGCGGGTGTATGCCGCCCAGTTAGCAGATTCTTCAGCGGCAGACCAGGTGGTGGCAGGTATTACTCTGCTCCTTGGTATTCGGGCTCGCACTTTATTTGATACTGGTGCATCTCATTCTTTCATTAGTCGAGCATTTGCATCCCTGCATGGTCTAGAGGTAGAGTCCTTGTCATATGCATTAGAGGTGCGGGTTCCTGATCACGTTATGCATGTCGAGGAGCATTGTTTGACATGCCCGGTGCAGTTGGGGCCTTGGATTTTGCCGGCAGACTTGCTTGTCTTGCAGCAGCTCCATGATTTCGACTTGGTGCTGGGGATGGATTGGCTATCCCGTTATTCCGCCACTATCGACTGCAGAGAGAGGACAGTGACTCTTCGTGAGCCAGGGCAGGAGGAGTTCGTATTTAGAGGCTGTCAGAGTACCCTGTTTGCGATGACTATCTCGTCATCGAGAGCTCGGCGGATGATGAGCAGGGGTTGTATCGCTTTCTTGGCGACGGTCGTAGAGGTGCCTACGGTGGCACCGGGACTCGAGGATATCCCTATCGTCCGCGAGTTCCCGGATGTGTTTCCCTCTGAGCTATCGACTTTGCCGCCGGAGAGGGAGGTGGAGTTTGTGATTGATGTGGTTCCAGGGGCCGCACCAATCTCAAAGGCACCTTACAGGATGGCCCCAGCGGAACTGAGGGAATTGAAGGCTCAGTTGCAGGATTTGATGGATGTGGGCTTTGTGAGACCCAGTGTGTCTCCGTGGGGAGCGCCTGTTTTATTCGTGAAGAAGAAGGATGGATCACTTCGCTTGTGCGTGGATTATCGAGAGCTAAATAAAGTGACCATTCAGAACAAGTACCCGCTACCACGAATTGATGATCTGTTTGATCAGTTGCAGGGCGCAACAGTGTTCTCGAAGTTGGATCTTCAGTCAGGTTACCACCAGTTGAGGGTGAGGGCCGAGGACATTCCCAAGACGGCTTTTAGAACCCGGTATGGGCATTATGAGTTTACAGTCATGCCTTTTGGACTAACTAATGCCCCGGCTGCATTCATGGATTTAATGAACCGGGTGTTTCAGCCGTACTTGGATCGATTTGTCGTTGTATTCATAGATGATATTTTGGTCTACTCCCGGAGTGAGGTAGAGCATGAGGAGCACTTGAGGATTGTGCTACAGCTTCTGCGAGAGAAGAAGCTGTTTGCCAAGCTGAAGAAGTGTGCATTTTGGCTTCGGGAGGTTGCTTTTCTAGGCCATGTTATATCAGCCGCGGGGGTGGCAGTGGACCCGACGAAGATTGATGCAGTTCGGGATTGGCCTAGACCGACGACGGTTACTGAGGTTCGTAGCTTTCTTGGATTAGCAGGTTATTACCGTCGTTTTGTTGAGGGCTTTGCGAAGCTCTCTACTCCCCTGACCAGTCTGACGAGAAAGGGGGTGAAGTTTATTTGGTCTGAGCGGTGCCAAGAGAGCTTTGAAGAGCTTAAGAGAAGATTGATCTCAGCACCAGTCCTAGCTCTACCCGTGATGGGCGACGGGTTTGTGATTTACAGTGATGCCTCACACAGCGGCTTGGGTTGTGTCCTGATGCAGCATGGTAGGGTAATTGCCTATGCTTCACGGCAATTAAAGGATTATGAAAAGAATTACCCTACTCACGATTTAGAGCTTGCCGCTGTGGTGTTCGCCCTGAAGTTATGGCGGCATTATCTCTACGGGGAGCACTGTGAGATTTATACAGACCACAAGAGCTTAAAGTATCTATTTACTCAAAAGGAGCTGAACTTGCGGCAACGCCGGTGGTTGGAGCTTTTAAAGGATTATGATTTGAGTATCCTTTACCACCCCGGCAAGGCCAATGTGGTTGCAGACGCTTTGAGCAGGAGATCAGCACAGAGCTTGAGCATGATGATTACTCAGCAGGCACCACTTGTGGAGCAGTTGAGACGTCTACAGATAGAGGTAGTGTCCCCTGGGGTCTCTGCTAGACTCTTGTCCTTGGTCTTGCAGCCCACTCTGTTGGTTAGGATTGGTGAGGCACAGAGTGGGGACCCCTACTTGACGAGGATCAGATCGCAGCTTCAGGCAGAGCAGTTAGGGGATTTTTCAGTGGATAGCTCGGGAGTACTGCGGTACAGGGACCGAGTGTGTGTGCCTACAGATTCGGAGATCAGGGATCAGATTCTGAGAGAGGCTCACTATACACCTTATACCGTCCACCCTGGAGGTACTAAGATGTATAGGGACCTCAAGGCACTCTTTTGGTGGTCTGGAATGAAGCGGGATATTGGAAGATTTGTGGCTCAGTGTTTAACTTGTCAGCAAGTGAAGGCGGAACATCGGGTACCTGCTGGCAAGTTGCAAAGTCTTCCAATTCCCGAATGGAAGTGGGACCGCATCACCATGGATTTTGTGACTGGGCTACCGAGATCACAGGGTGGAGCCGACGCAGTTTGGGTGATTGTTGATAGACTTACCAAGTCAGCTCATTTCCTGCCTGTGCAGATGACTTGGTCCATGGAGCGCTTGGCACAGCTTTATTTGGCTGAGATTGTGAGATTGCACGGAGTACCAGCGTCCATTGTGTCAGATCGAGACCCGAGGTTCGTGTCACGGTTTTGGGGGAGCTTACAGTCAGCCATGGGTACTCGGCTTAGTTTCAGCACGGCATTCCACCCACAGACAGACGGCCAGTCAGAGCGCACCATTCAGACGCTTGAGGATATGTTGCGTGCGTGCGTTATGGATTTTGGAGGAGGTTGGCACCGACACTTACCCCTGGTTGAGTTCGCGTACAACAACAGCTTTCAAGCGAGCATTAAGATGGCTCCGTTTGAGGCGTTGTACGGACGCAAGTGTCGGTCGCCCCTTTATTGGAGTGATGTGGGTGAGAGGAGGACGCTGGGGCCAGATTTACTGCTGGAGGCGGAAGAGAAGGTCCGAGTTATACGACGGCACTTGGAGACGGCCCAGAGTCGCCAGAAGAGTTATGCAGATGTTCGGCGGCGAGACCTTGAGTTCCAGGTTGGGGATCATGTCTTTTTGAAGGTTTCGCCTTCGAAAGGGGTCAAGAGATTTGGAGTTCGGGGAAAGCTTAGTCCTCGCTTCATTGGACCCTTTGAAGTGCTCGAGAGGGTAGGCCCTGTGGCGTATAGAGTTGCTCTACCTCCCCGTTTGGCTGGTGTTCACGATGTCTTCCATGTTTCGGCCTTGAGGAGATATGTATTCGATCCGTCTCATGTCATCGACTTCGCATCCTTGGATATCGGCGAGGACTTGGTCTACGAGGAGCGCCCATTGCGGATTCTGGCTCGTGAGGTGAGGGAATTGCGCAACCGGGCAATACCTTATGTGAAGATCCTTTGGAGCAACCATGAGGAACGAGAGGCCACTTGGGAGCTTGAGACGGCGATGCGGGATACCTACCCTTCCCTGTTCGAGATTCCTGATTGTGGTACGCAGGTTTACTTTCCTTTTGTTTCGGGGACGAAACTCCCTTTTAGTGGGGGAGGATGTGGAGACCGTAAACCCCGTACAGTTTTCCGACTGAATCTACAGTTGAGAACACCTATTGTTGGTGTATCTGGCCCAAGGTGCATCAAAGTGGTGCTACTGTTGGACCTGAGTGGTATCTTTTACTGTTTTGGCCTTCGGCTGTGTTTGCCAAAATTTCGGGAAGGTTTTTGGCCAAACAGATGGTAGAATTGGATTCAGCACGGAAAAACACTTGAAAACGGCTATTTATTTGCCAAATTTGGAGTCCGGATGACCAAAAACGGGCTACCGGAAGTTTCGGGGGAAAACGGGTGCAGGGGGGGTGACCGTGGACCGGCTGGTGCCAGGTGGCGGCTCGGGATTGGTCGGCCCACACCGCCTGGTCCACGGGAAAGGCGCGCGGGTGCATAGACCGCGGGGCGGGCCACGTGGCGCGTGCGGATTGGCGGGTGCGCGCGGCTCGGTCCGGGGAAAAGTGCGGAGCGGCGCGTAGACCGGGTGCAGGACACGTGGCACAGGGGCATTGGCGGGTCCACGCGCTCCCGGCCCACTGGGCCCTTCAGCGGTGAGCGGGGGCGGCGGAGCGGTCGACGCGTGGCGTTGCGCCACGCGTCGCCACCCGCGGGGCCCCGCCGCTGTAGCGGGGGGGCGCGTGGCGCGCGTGCGGTGGCCCCGCACGGCTGTCCCCTGTTTGGGGGTACGTGGCGGGCGCCCAGGCGGGTTGGACGGCGTCTGGTCCGACCCGGGCCGCGCCGGATCAGCCCGGGCTAACGGTTTGGATCCGGGAATCCGATAAGCCTTATTTAGGCTTGTTTATCCTGTTTGAGGCCATTCATTCACTCATTTCCTGTGGGAATTTCGCAGTGGGCTCTGAAGAAGAAGTTTTCCCCTGCCAGTGATCTTTCCAGCAGTAGCTTTCCGGAGTTGTGGTGGTGCACGGTTTCCGAGGTTGGCCGTTTTCCGACGCGGCGCGCTTAGTTCGTCTTCGACCCGTTTTGCGTCCTCTCGGAGCGCAGACTCTCCTGGCTTTACCCGACACCTGAATTCGACGATTTTTGCGCCGTTGGACTCACGACAGGTAGGACTTTGATTTTGATATTCAAAGTTTTCCCAAATTAATTTCGGATTTTGGAGGTATTTGAGTATTCTGTTGCCCCTCTTTCTTTGCGGATTTTTGGACAGCGACACGGTGTTTTGGCCATAACTTCGCGTACAGACATCGGATCAGGGTGATTCAAGAGCCTAAATTCATCTACTCTTCGCGAGGAATCTGCTGTATTTTTCTCAGGACTTTAGGAGATTGCTTCGAAGGTGAGAATCTCCTCTCTTTCCGGATGTTGATCTGGGGGAATTTCTACAGTAGAGTTAGAGGTTATTTTCTTGCCGGATTTATATCTCAGCGTAGAAAACTCGGATTTGGACGTGCAGGTAGTCGTTTCGAAGCTATCGACGCGTAGACCGCGGGGATATTTTATTTGGATTTTTCTGAAGACTGTGAGCAGGTGATTTTTGTTCATCTTCGCAGCGGAGTTATTGTTTGTTAAATTTGGCAGTTCTGGGGATATATATGGATTGTGACAGCTCGGTTTTTGTACCCAGGAGCAGTGTGGACTGCGCGGGACCGTTTGGACTCTGTGTAGCCGCCATCTTTGGTATTATCAGTTGTAGGACTTTTGACAGCTCGACTGATCAGGTGGGTGGTTGTTGTACTCCTCTCTTTGGTATGCCACTGGGAATGTTAGAGTGTCCCTAAATTGAAGATGCTAAATATAAGATGGGTAGACTTGCATGCTTAGGGAATTAACTCTTATTAATCAGATCCTATTGTTAGAATGATCACCTGTTTTAACCACTTATCAAATCTGAACGGTATATCTGAAGATAAAATAGTAATTGTGGACTGTTAAACTAATAACTCCTCTTATAAGACTGTCACTCTAGCTCAGGTCACTCTATATTGCTTATTCTGGGAAATTGGACAAATGTTGGAACAATGCATGATTAAACGGGTCACCTAATAATGTCATCTTTTACTGCTACACTGTTTTTGGGACTTGACTTAGGAGAAACCATGCATCTAATTCTCCTTCTTCTATCCTGGTAGACTTGAGGCATAGTTGCTCGGGTTCGAGCGGGTATCGGACAGTGTAGTCAGGTATTGGGGATTTGGGACAGTGTGGGCTTTTGACAGGGTGTTGCGGCGACCACGGATCTTGGGTGGTTGACCGGGTCGTCTTATTGCATCAGATTGGGTACTTGGGGGATCGGGCTTGCTTTAGTGGAGGGTTTTTCCCACTTCTTTGAGTCTCGATCCAGTCCTGCTAGAGACAGTTACTTGTGGTTACTTACTTCTCTCGTGTGGGTCGCTCCCCACGAGTGCGACTCCGGAGTGCGCGGTTGCCAGACTTTGAGTCCCGGGGGACTCCTTTGCTTCGGTGTTATGCGTAGGCTGGCATACCCGAGGCGGCAGAGCAGGCGGTGCCAGTGTCCACTGGCGGTCAGATTGGGTCATCTAGATAGGCTTCTGACACAGATGCATACTTTGTCATCCTGATTGGTTTAGCATGTAGAGGCATATTAGGGGTAGCATTTCATCTGAGTTGCTCATATTACACTCCCCTTTTTATCCCTTTCCTTTATGCCTCTGATCTTCCTGGTGGGCATACCTGAGCTGAGGCTTTACCCACTAGGGGAGGCTACTGTTTATAGTAGTACTTACCCCCACTGTTTTGCTTGTTTCTCTCTCTCCCTTGTTTTGCAGAGTCCTCTGTGGGAGTTGCTGGGCCGTCAGCAACTGATCGGGGCAAGCGTGTCGCGGACTAGATAGAGTGCCACCCGCGGACTGTAGCTGGAGAGTTTTGGGTACCTGGACTTCTCAGACAGTATTTAGTTACTTCCTTTTGGGTCTGGCTTCTGCCAGCTGTACATATTGTAGTAGCGGTGTGAGAGACATCTGTAGTTTATTGTACTGTTGTACTTTTTACTTCCAGCTTATGTCTGAGTTACAGTAGTTTTAGTTAGCTCTGATTACTTTATGCTCTTTTATTATTATTGCTTATCTGAGCAGGTTACCAACGCTTCGTGTATGTGGGAAATACCGCATGCACGGCGGATCTGTGAGCGGGCCCGGGTTCTGGTTTACACCCGGGGCGTGACACCCATGCACCAGAATCCACTGAAAACTTCCAGGAGCCCTTTTTGGGCACCCGGACTCAGAAAAATACAAGAAAATAGCCATTTTCAAGCGTTTTTCTGCGCTGAATCCAAATCCGACCTCCGTTCATCTTGAAACCACTTCTAAAATTCAGCAAAAGTAGCCAAAAGACAGGCTTGATCTAGAAACCTCATTGAGTCCATCTAACACATCCATTTGATGTGTTACGGGCCTGACACACCAATAATATGTGTTTCACACTGTGGATTCACGGGAAAAAGCTACATGTGGATCTGGACCACTACATAGTTCCTAATAAATTTACTGAACATTGTAACGTATTGTCACTTGATAATGAAACACTTTGGCATGAAAGACTAGGTCACATAAACTTTAAGGAACTATCTAGAATATCTAACAAAGACATAGTTAGAGGTGTTCCTAAATTGAGTTTTAAAGAAAACCTTGTGTGTGGTGGTTGCCAAAAGGGAAAACAAGCTAGATCCACTCATAAGAATTTGAACCATGTAGGAATAAAACGCCAATTAGAATTATTGCACATGGACTTAATTGGGCCAACTCGTCACCCTAGTTTGGGTGAAAAATGGTATATTTTTCTCATGGTTGATGATTTCTCTAGATATTCATGGGTAGCGTTTTTAAAAGAGAAAGCAGATACTTTCGATTCTTTTCATGAGATTTGTCATCGTATTATGATTGAGAAGAATGAAAAGATCATTCGTGTTCGGAGTGATAGAGATAGAGAATTCATCAATTCTAAATTTAATGATTTTTGCACTTCAAATGGCATAAAACATGAATTCTCTGCACCTTATACACCGCAACAAAACGGTGTAGTCGAGCGCAAAAATAGAGTTGTACAAGAGATGGCGCGTGTTATGTTTCATAGCAGGGAATTTTCGTTACACTTTTGGGCTGAAGCAGTTAATACCGCTGTCTATGTGATCAATAAAATTTATTTGCGCCCGGGTACTTTGAATACCCCCTATGAGCTTTGGTTATGTAGAAAACCGAATATAAAATATTTTTGTATCTTTGGGAGTCGTTGTTACATTTTGCGCGATCGAGAAAATCTTGGAAAATTCGACTTTCGAAGTGTTGAAGGAATTTTTATGGGTTATTCTACAAACAGTAGACCATATCGGGTTTTTAACCTTGAATCTAAAACGATGATAGAATCTTTCAATGTTAAAGTAGATGAAGCTTTTCATTTTTCTTCTGATAAATCTACTCCTGATATTTCTATTGATGATGAATCTCCTTCTAATGATATTGCATCTTTGCTTGATAATTCTTCTGAAAATTTTGATGTATCTCATGGTTCTTCTAGTTTATCTAATGTGCAGGAATCATCGCAAATACCCCCAAGTACTCTGTTACCTCAAACGCTTCGAATCTCCAAGGACCATCCGGAATCAAACATCATTGGAGATCCTCAAGAAGTTACAACTCGGAGACAGATTGAATGTGGAGTCGTATGCTACGTCTCCATGATCGAACCAAAGAACATTGATGAAGCTCTTCAAGATGACTATTGGATTGAAGCAATGCAAGAAGAGCTCAATCAATTTGAAAGGAACAAAGTCTGGGAATTAACAAAGCCCCCGAAACAACAAAATATAATCGGTACTAAATGAATTTTCAAGAACAAAAAAATGAAGATGGTACCATTATACGGAACAAAGCACGTCTAGTTGCTCAGGGTTATTCACAAGTTGAAGGTATAGACTTTGATGAGACTTTCGTCCCGGTAGCTCGTCTCGAGTCCATTCGTATTCTTTTTGCGATTGATTGTCATTTTAAAATAAAACTTTTTCAAATGGATGTTAAGAGCTGTAATCACACTTTATTTTTTACTTCTGACTTATGAATAAAATTAGGTTTTAGGTATTTTATCCTTCGTGTGTCTTCGGGTGTGAATATTATTTTTCGGTAGAGCTCGCTTAACCTTGAACAACGGTGCGATCGGGGAGAGAATCTAACATACGGATCTCCCGAAATGGGGCCGTTTAGGGTTAATGGGTACGATTGGGTAAGTCGAGCCCGTTATGTTGTCGGTGCTTTAAAATCCGTGCCGGCTGTTTCTGAAATGATGCGTAGGTGGCACGCTTATCGAGAAGTCGGTTGGAGTTTTTCACTTCTTTTTATACCTAAGATTTGGGGGTGGTACGTACACAAGAAATAAATTATTATTTTTACCGCATCCCATATGGGGTCTTTTTATTTCCTTCTCGTTCCTTCTCGTGGTGCCAGGGACCAGGAACGGAAACGTCACCGTCAACGGGGAGCGGATCCGGATTCTCACTGCCTGCGAGGAACGAGATCGGGTCGTCTTCTCCGTTAGAGCAAGGTTAGCGGCATATCTCTTTCTCTCTCTCTTTTCGTTGTTTCGTTTTGCATGTTTGGCCGCCTAGGGTTTTGTGTTTTTGCGTCTTTGATGCCTACGACGCTAGGATGCCCTAGCTGCCGCTGCGTCGCCACAGCGCTGCCGCCTCACTGCCGCCGCGCAGACAGGGTGCGCGCTACCCGCGCGCCGTTGAAGGACCCCGCACCGCGCCGCGCGAGGGAGGTGCCCGCGCGGGGCCGCTGTTGCTCCGCGCTGCTTGCTGCCGCGCGGGGAAAGGACCCGCGCGGGTCTGTCGCGCCTCTTGCTGCCGCGCGAGGAAAGGACCCGCGCGGGGCTGCCGCGCTGCACGCGCCGTGCGGGGGAGGTGCCTGCACGGGGCCGCTGCTGCTGTGAGGACCCGAATCCCCACTTAAGAGATTACTATCGGATTAGTGGCCTTTGGGAATGTTTGTGCGCGTGTCGGGCCCAAGAAATGAATTGATGGTGCAATTTGGGATTTAGTTGCATCACCGGAGGCCTGCGTGGTGTGTCGGTGGTGTTTGTGCGCAATTTGGACACAAGTGATGGACTTTGGGCTTAGAAAGGGATCACGTGGGTAATTGGAGGACCCGTTGAGTGTTTGGAAGTGGTTTCGCACGACACAGATGTCAAAATTTGACTCAGGGCGAAGTTTGGATAAAGGATCACTTCTCCGGATGCCTTCGGCAATTTTTAGAGTTGGAATTTGGCCAATCGGACATCGGATTTGGAATCAGTGCGCGGCAACGATGAATTTGGACTATTTACTTGCTTTTTCGGAGCTCGGATGATGCACACGTTTTTCGAGGTGCGTGCGCGAATCTCGAGGCGGCACGGATCCCGAGGTGCGCGTGGTGGCGTTGGTTCGCGGCTCGAGAGGGGCGTTTTGCGCGAGGGTGGCGCAGCTGGCGCGGGGAACCGCGCCTGCCTGCGCGGGTCAGCGCGGGGGCCGCCACGTGGAGGGCCCGCGTTGGCGCCCGCGCGGGCGTGGGGGGGCACGCGCCCGTGTGGCGCGCAGGGGGCGCGCGCTTGTGCCCGGTGCGTGCGCCCCTGTTCTCTGGACCGCCAGGCGGCGGGCCCTCATTGGAGGGCCCGTGGACCGGGTCCATGGGAGCCACCCCTCTCCCTTTTCTTCTTCCTCTCCCTTTTCTTCTTCTTCCTTCTCCACCCCGCACCATTTCTCCTCCCTTTTTTCTTCTTCTTCTCCAACCGAGTGCGAGAGGGGGTGAGGGAGGGATTTGCGTGGGGTGCGGCGGTGCGCCGTGGACCTCGCGGAGCGCGCGAGGTGTTCCATGAGGCTGGTTGGGCGGCGCGGCGCTGTCAAGGTAGGTCCCGCGTGTTGTTTTTGCGATATTTTTGGCACAGTTTTGAGGCGTCCTTTTGGACATTGGGTTTGACCCCTTGCTCTTATCTGTGTTAGGGACCGTGGTTTACTGCACTGTTTTGCGTGCGAACTCCGGCAGCATGCTTCGTTTTGCGTGCGGGCTCCATTTTGCGTGCGGACTCCGACACCGTGCACCGTTTTGCGTGCGGGCTCCGTTTTGCGTGCGGACTCCGGCACCGTGCACCGTTTTGTGTGCTGGCTCCGTTTTGCGTGCGGACTCTGGCACCGTGCACCGTTTTGCGTGCGGACTCCGTTTTGCGTTTGGACTCCGGCTTCGTGCTCCGTTTTGCGTGCGGACTCCGGCGGCGTGCTCCGTTTTGCGTGCAGACTCCCGTGGAGGCAAGGAATCGCGCGGAGCCCAATTGCAAGTGTCTACGAGCAATTGGTGGCAAACCGAGGTGGGTGGCCTTATCTTCAAGTTTAATGGACTGAACATTAAATCTGCTATAGTAGGACTATGCATGATAGTGGACTCTTGTGTAGCATGCTAGAATGTAGGAACTGTTATTCCTTATATTTATCTGAGGATCTTGTGATCCCTTTTGCTTCCTACCACCTGTTAAATTGTAGTTATCTTGGAACTTGACCTAGCACCCCCGTCATGTGTTGCATGTGTAACCAGACCAGTAGAAAACCCTCACTTGGGCTAGGGTTATTTATATTTAGACATCCACATTGTTCTTTCATTCCTGGACTTAGTGTTATCCTCGCCCGGGTAGTGGGCCGAGAGGTCGGGACTTTCTGTTAGTGTGGGATGCATTTGCACTCGTGCTTGGGAGCAGAGTGGAGTCTGGTAGTTGTAGTGGGTCGCTTTTCTGTGCCGGGAGCCGTTTGGGTAAACGGTAGTCCCGGGAGGTCTTGTATCCCTGTTTGTGCTGTCGCCACTGTGTTAGTGGCAGTTGTGTGTTAGCTGGACCTAGAACCCAGAACCCTTTTGACATACACATGATTTTAGTCTATCGATGTTTCCTTCCAAGCATCGAAGGGCCGCTGAAGTCTGTTCTTGTTTGATTGGACAAAGGCATCAGCCCTTCGGGGTTTGGGTAAACACTTGTTTTCTAATTGTTTTTCCTAAAAAGAACTAAAAATCATTAAAAATGGGTTTCTCCTCAAATTAAGATGGTTCTTCAAAAAGGGAACTACTTTTAGTCCTCACCCGCGTGGGTCGAGTGAAAATGGTTTTCAGAAGCAAATGTCACCCTTTTTCCTGTAAATTTCCCCACTCGTAAGGATTCGAGTGGTCTGCGTTCTAGGGGTCATCCTTTTGTCGGGACGGAAGCCACGGGGGCCGAGCCTGGAACCTATTCTTGTTTGATAGGGTTGTAGGTGTTGGTCTCCCGGAACTTCCGGGCCCTAGCTGATATCTTCTGCGTGTTGTACCGAGATTGTCGTGTTCCCGAACTGTAAGGGAGGCCGGGAACTTCGATAGGCGGAGCCTAGAGTCTGTTCTTGTTTGATAGGGTTCTTAGCACCGACCTATCGGGTTTTCCAAACCCTTATGGTGTCGGCCCTTCCTGAGTTATCGGTGTGGTTGGTGTTCTGTTGTTGGAGCCGTTGGGGTTGACGGTGGTCCCGGGTCGTTGAGTGTTGTCCGACCAGTTTTGTTAGCCCTGAGTTGTGGGTCGTTCCTGGCTGTGGAGTATCTCCAGCCAGTGTGTGTTGTGCTGCGAGCTATTGGAGAGGCTAGTGTCTCGTGTTTCGTGAGAGCTGATCAGCTGAGTCATCGAGAGTGCTCCGACTGTTGTGCGAGATGTTTGAGGATTGAGGCTTTCCGTTCAGTGCGTGAGCGTGGATTTTGACTATAGCCTGCAGTGCCACTTTGAGCTCGACAGAGTGCGCGGATACCTTCTTCCTCGATGGGGTCGCTCCCCTCGAGTGCCACGCCCGGGGTGGATTTGTTACTTTTGAATCGCGACTTGTCGACGCGGTCCCTCTAGCTGAGCCAGTTTTGGCAGCCACGGACACGGTCCCTCTGACTGAGCCAGTTTTGGCAGTCACGGACGCCCTACGTCAGTCCCGTCCTTTTGTGGATGTGCGGCAGTAGATAGGCGCAGGTTTGACTGGACCCAAGGAGGCAGTCAGTGTAGATTGGGTGACTATACTTGAGAGTCAGTAGATGCATCATATTATCACCTGTTCCACTTCTTGAGCATCTAGATAGAGGCATAGTAGCTGTAGAGTTATCATTTTCCAGCTTATTTTTCATTATCGCAGTCTTTTTCTGTTATCTTATGCCTCTAGTAGACTTAGTGTAGTGGTCCAGAATTCCATGCAACTTTCCTGGTGAATCCATTGTGTAGGACACCTATTGTTGGTGTGTCTGGCCCATAGTGCATCAAAGGGATGCCACAGATGGACCCTGTGAGGTATCTTTAGCTGTATTGGCCTTCGGCTGCATTCGCCGAATTTTAGAAATGGTTTTGGGCCAATCTGAGGTTGGATTTGGATTAAGCGCGGAAAAACGCTTGAAAACGGCTATTTGCTTGTTAAATTTGGAGTCCGGATGACCAAAAAGGGCTTCCGGAAGTTTCTGGGGTTTATCGGTGCATGGGGAAGGACCGTGGACCGGCCTGAGCCACGTGGCGGCCTGTTATTTGCCTACTCACGCAGCTCGGTCCACGGGGAGGCGCGGCGGTGCATGGACCGTGAGCGGGGGACGCGTGGCGAGCCCGGAATGGCCGGCGCACGCGGCGCGGCTCAGCGACTTTGCGCGGCTGCGGTGGACAGGGCGCACGACACGTGGCGGCCTGCAATTGGCTGGCTCACGAGGGCGCGGTCCACGGTGTGCGCGGAGGGGCGCCTCGGGACGGCACGCGCACAGTGGCGCCAGGCGGGCGGTCGGCCGCACTCGAGTGCGGCCACGCGTCGCCTCGCGTGTGGGCGGCCGTACCTACCCCCGCTGACCGCGGAGGGACACGCGGCGCGCAGCGGGCCCCTTGCACTGCTTTCCCCTGTTCGTGTACATGTGGCAGCCCCAGAGGGTTTCGGGCTTCGGGCGCAATGCGCCCGAATCCTGCGCCCGAATCCGGCCCGCTTCAGTGGTGGGCTGGGCCTATAAATAGGCTTCTTTGGGTTCTTTTTCGAGTTTTTGGGCCTTTTTTCACTGTGACTCCTTCAGAAGAATTTCCCCTCACGCAGTGTACTATCCATTGGAGGACTTTGAAGATTTTTGGAGGCACACTTCCCGAGGTTCGTGATTTTACGGCGTGGCGCGACGCTTGTTTTCCGGCGACCCGCTTCGTTCCTTCTCAGTGTTTGGGCTCCCCCGACTCACCCCGACTTCCGATTTCGCCGATTCTCGCGCCGTTGGACTCACGACAGGTAGGACTTCAACTCCTATGTTTTGAGGTTCCTCGTTTTCCGTGCTGACCTTGGAGTTTCCCGAGCTTCCATTTGACCCATTTTCCTTCGCGGATTTTTGGACAGCACTGCGGTGTTCTAGCAGTATCTTTTCGCACAGACGTCGGATCGAGGCGATTCAAAGGCATTTTTCATCTTCACTTCGCAAGGAATCTCCTGGATTTTTCCCTGAATTTTTGGAATATTTTCCGAAGGTGAAAGTCTCCTTTCACTGTAGTTCTTTGACACAGATTTTCTGGACAGTTTAGTTTGGGGTGTTTCCCTTGCAGAATTTGTAACTCAGCGTAGAAAACTCGGATTTGAACGTGCAGGTACTCGTTTCGACGGGTTCGTCGCGAGGATCGCGACAGTATTTATCTGGGATTTTTCCGGCCATTTTTCACAGGTGAAAACAGACAAATGGTGGACTGCTGTAATTTGGGACAGATTTTGTGATGTTTTGTGTGATTAAATGTTGTATGTTCTTTTGGGGAATGTTGTGCAGTTTTGTGGAGGTTGTTTGGACCGAGCGTGGACATCACTTTTGGGACCAGGATTTAGCGCTCGAGGTGGGTGTTGTTGCGAATCTCTACTTTTGACTAACCCACTAGGCTTATTGGAGTGTTTTCCATGTTAGGAAGTTAATTACACCCTCTGAATGATATTTGCATGCTTATGTGAGATAGATGGGACATATGTTAGTACTTGCTTACTAATGACATTAGTGAATTAGAGTGGTAATATCACTTGAGGGATAGAAGGCTCTATTAGTAACTTTGTGGATAGTATGCATGATTTACTAGTACATAGGGTACTTGGGCCAATGTGATGATGTGTTGCCAGCAAGTTTTACTTTGTGGACAATTGCATTTATTTCACTAAGTATAGGACAATTGCATTTATTTCACTAAGTACAGGACAATCGCATGTTTGATTGGACATCTAGTTAGGCCACTATTTACTGCTGCACTATCATATTGGGAAATGACTTAGGAGAAACCATGTTTAGCTGTTCTCCTTTCTATTCAGTTGCATGTTGCTCGAGTTAGAGCAGGGGTATGGGATAGTGTAGTCGAGGTCATCTAGCCAGGGTCAGATTAGACTCGATTATGGATCGTGGGGCATTGTGGTAACCGCGGATAGTAGGCGGTTAGCCAGATGTTGATTACTTTATCAGATTTGGACTTGTGGGGTGTTGCGGCGACCGCGGACATTGGGCGGTTGACCGGATGTTTTACTTATGCATCAGATTGGGTATCAGATCTCTCTAGTGGATGGAGTTGCCCACTTATTGAGTTTTATTATACCAGATTGGGGATCGGGGTTTCTTTTAGTGGACGGAGTTTTCCACTTTGATCATAGTCATGATCAAAGTTCTGCTATACAGAGATACTTGTTACTGAGATACTTTACTCGTGTGGGTCGCTCCCCTCGAGTGCCACTCCGGAGGTAGACTTTCTCGGACCCAGTCTTGTGTGCCGGTCTGATACTTATTTTGGGATGCGAGCCGTGCGGGCCGATCCCGCGGTTTCGAGCCTTGTGTGCAGATTCCGCTGAGCAGGCAATGCCAGTTCTACTGGTGGCACATGATTGGGTTGTTTGGACAGATACAGTTTTCTGATGCATTCATACAGTCATCTCTTTTGATACTGCATTTAGAGGCATTGTAGTGATAGTTTTTCCTTATCAGTAGCCTTTTTAGTTTACTACTGTTTTTCCCTTTTTGCCTCTAGTAGTCCTAGTGGGCACGTCAGAGTTTGAGGTTTTCCCACTAGGGGAGGCTACTGTTTTATATAGTAGTTCTCACCCCCATGTCTCTCTCTTCTTTTTCTCCCTTTGTTTTGCAGAGTCTTCTGCGGGAGTTGCAGGGCCGTCTCGGGCAGAGCGAGGCAAGCAGATAGCAGATTAGGTAGTTCATCTACCCCCGACTTCGTGTTTAGTCGTGTATCAGTTGTACCCCTTTCTTATCTCAGACAGTTGTAGTTTGTTTTGGGTCTGGCTCTTGCCAGCTGTTTGTACTTTTGGTGAGCTCGGAGAGACACTTGTATATTTTGAGAGTTTTTACTTTGCTTTTACTTTCTAGCTGTAGTCTGAGATGTAGTAGCTTTATTTTAGCTCTATTTATGCTCCTTTATCTATATCTTTTATATCTCTTATATCTTAGCAGGTTACCAGCGCTTCGTGTACACGGGAAATTCTGTGTGCACGGCGGATCTGTGGACGGGCCCGGGTTCTGGTTTACACCCGGGGCGTGACAGATTAGTTTGGTATCAGAGCTTAGGGTTAGGTCAGTTGGGACTTAGGAAAACCCTAGGCTTTTGGCAGACCCTAGGATGATAGGGCGTGAGTGGCGTGATATTTTGTGAAAGTCGGTGATTTTTGTCAGTTGACTCTTCCAGTGAGTGAAGAGGGATCGACGTACCCTATTTCTGTTGAACAATTATGTTGGCTGCAGACAACATAAAGTTGCAGAAATAGGGGGATGTCTTTGACTTTCGCTAGATTGGGTCTTGTGGGGTTTTGTTACTGATTTTTGGTTTCCTGTGGCAGGATGTTTCCGCGTCGTCGTTCACCCACCCGGGGTACCCCCGCACCTTCCGAGGAGTCTGAGCGGGCGGTATCCGCCGAGTTGGGAGAACTGCGGGCTTTGGTGACCCAGTTGGTGGCGAGGAGCTTTCGTCAGGACCAGCGCCTGGAGCAGTTACTGGCGCAGCGGGGTGACTTGGCGGTTGGTGAGGGGGCCGGGGCTTCAGAGCAACGTCTAGACAGGAAACGCCCAGCCCCCGATGATGATGGACAGGCCAGTTCTGGGAGGCCATCACGACCCCCGCGGCCCCAGCCTCCTGGGCGTGGGCGTCTTGATCGACGAGGAACTGGTGGATTTCTGAGGCCACCGCAGCAGCAGTCTCTACAGTCTCGAGCGTTGGCCCGGTGCGTTTTCTGTAGGGAGCAGCATCCATCTGATACCTGTGACTTGAGGGAGGGTCGATGCTTCCGATGTGGGCAGCCAGGCCACATCCGAGCTACGTGCCCCTTCCGGACCCTAGTAGCACCTTCACCAGCATTGGCCCCTACCGCGTCCCAGCAGAGGTCGCGATCACGACTACAGAGACGGCAGTAGCAGCCGCGGCAGTTACGGGTCCCTGGTAGTTGTATCTTCTGTGGGGGTCAGCACTTTCCCGGTACTTGTGATCAGCGGCAGGGACGTTGCTACCTTTGTGGCCTGTTTGGACATTTCCGGGCTACGTGCCCTCTGTCGGCACGTGTAGCATCGACTTCGGCATCTGTTCCTACCACTTCCCAGCTACGACCGGGAGCTTCATCGACAGGTCTCCAGGCAGACCGAGTTTCGCCTCCACACCCTTCTGGTGAGAGACAGCCGATGTTGAGTGATCTGGGCGGCTTAGCACAGGCGGGGGATTCTGCTACGGCTGACTGTGTAGTAGCAGGTATGATTTATTTCTGGCATTTGGATTCATGTCTTATTTGTTATACGAGCATCGCATTCTTTTTAGTAGATCTGTTGCATCATCGCATGGGTTAGAGGTAGGGCTTTTACCATGTGCACGAGAGGTTCAGTTTTCTCGATTACACTTTGCATGTGGGGGAGTGTTAATGGTCCTGCCGATGCAGATCGAGTCTTGGATTTTGCCAGCGGACCTGATGGTCCTGTATCATCTATGAGATTTTGTTATAGTACTTGGGATGTTTAGCTGGCTCGCTATTTTGCGGCAATTGATCACGCCGCAAAAATGGTGACCTTTAGTGAGCCACGCCAGGAGGTGATAGTGAGAGGGTGTCAGAGTACTTTCTTCGCCTCGGTAGTTTCAGCTTTCCGTGCGAGGCAGATGATGCGCAGTGGATGCGTGGCCTTTTTGGCTTGTGGGGTTAAGGAGCCTACGGCGGCACCGGGACTCGGGGATATCCCTATTGTCCACGAGTTCCCGGATGTGTTTCCACCGGGGAGCTGACCAGTATGCCGCCGAATAGGGAGATCGAGTTTTGATTGACGTAGTCCCAGGAACTACGCCAATCTCTAAGGCTCCTTACCAAAGGGCACCGGCTGAACTGCGTGAGTTAAAGGCGCAACTTCAGGATTTAATGGACAAAGGTTTTGTGAGACCAGGTGTATCGCCTTGGGGAGCGTCGGTGCTATTTGTGAAGAAGAAGGATGGGTCGCTTCGATTGTATGTGGATTTCAGGTAGCGTCAGTGTTCTCGAAGATTGATCTCCAGTCAGGTTACCACCAGCTGAGGGTGAGGGCCGAGGACATCCCTAAGACGGCTTTTAGATCCCGGTACGGGCATTATGAGTTCCCTGTTATGCTTTTTGGTTTAATCAATGCCCCTGCTACATTATGGATTTGAAGAACCGGGTATTTCAGCCGTACTTGGACCAGTTTGTCGTTGTGTTTATTGACGACATTTTGATTTACTCCCGGAGGGATATAGGGCATGAGGAGCACTTGAGGATAGTGCTGCAACTTCTGCGAGAGAAGAAGCTGTATGCCAAGTTTAAAAAGTGCGAATTTTGGCTTCGGGAGGTTGCATTTTAGGCCACTTTGTATCAGCCGCAGAAGTGGCAGTTGACCCGACGAAGATTGATGTTGTTCGGGTTTTGCCTAGACCGACGACTGTTACTGAGGTCCGTAGCTTTTTGGGCTTAGCGGGTTATTATCATTGGTCTGTAGAGGGCTTTGCGAAGCTCTATCCCCCTTATCAGTTTGACTATGATGGGGATAAGGTTTGTTTGGATTGAACTGTGCCAGCTGAGCTTTGAGGAGCGGATGAGGGGTTTGGATTTGGGCACCAGTTCTGGCATTGCCAGTGAGGGGCGATGGATTCGTAATTTGTAGTGACGCCTCTCACAGCGGTTTGAGATGTGTTTTGATTCAGCATAGTAGGGTAAGTGCTTATGCTTCACGGCAATTAAAGGATTATAAGAAGAATTACCCTACGCAGGATGTGGAGCTTGCGGCTGTGGTGTTCGCGTTGAAGTTGTGGCGGCATTACTTCTAAGGAGAGCACTGTGAGATTTACACTGATCATAAGAGTTTGAAGTACTTGTTTACTCAAAAGGAGCTGAATTTGAGGCAACGCCGGTGGTTGGAGTTACTAAAGGACTATGATGTGAGCATCCTTTATTATCCCGGCAAGGCCAATGTCGTAGCAGATGCTTTGGATAGGAGATCAGTGCAGAGTTTGAGCATGTTGATCACGCAGCAGGCACCGCTTGTGGAGTAGTTGAGGCGTCTACAGATTGAGATGGTATCCCCTTGGGTCTCTGCTAGACTCATGTCTATGGTCTTGCAGCCCGCTCCCTTGGGCAGGATTCGAGAGTGAGACAGAGTGAGGACTCTCACTTGACGAGGATCAGACCACAGCTTCAGGCAGGTCAGATAATGGGATTTTGCAGAGGTTAGCTCAGGAGTACTACGGTACAGGGACCGCATGTGTGTGTGCCTTCGGATCCCGAGATTAGAGACCAGAGTCGGGAGGGGCCCATTATACACCCTTTTGCCATTCATTCTGGTGGTACTAGGATGTATAAGGACCTCAAGGCACACTTTTGGTGGTTCGGAATGAAGCGGGATATTGGAAGATTTGTGACTCGCAGTTTAACTTGTCAGCAAGTAAAGGTAGAGCACCGGGTTCTTGCTGGCAAGTTGCGAAGTCTTCCAATTCCCGAGTGGAAGTGTGGCCACATCACTATGGATTTCGTTACAGGACTGCCTAGGGCACAGAGTGAAGCCGAAGCGATTCGGGTCATCGTGGATAGACTCACCAAGTCTGCACACTTCTTGCCGGTACAGATGACTTGGTTGTTGGAGCGTCTTGCACAGTTGTATTTGGATGAGGTGGTGAGGCTACGCGGTGTAACCGCCCCGATGGTATCAGTTAGGGGCCCGAGGCTTGTATCGTATTTTGAGGGAGTCTACAGTCAGCCTTGGGGACCCAGCTCCGATTTGGCAAAGCATTCCACCCCCAAACCGATGGACAGCCTGAGCGCACCCTACAGACCCTTGGGGATATGTTGAGAGCGTGCGTTATGGATTTTGGAGGAGGGTGGTACCGGCACTTAGCATGGGTTGAGTTTGCGTACAACAACAGCTATTAGGCGAGCATTCAGTTGGATCCGTTCGAGGCGTCGTATGGACACAAGTGTCGGTCGCCCTTGTATTGGAGTGACGTGGGTGAGAGGAGGACTTTGTGACCGGATTTTCTGTTGGAGGCAGAGGAGAAAGTCAGATAGGTTCGCCGACATCTTGAGATAGCCCAGAGCCGTCTGAGGAGCTACGCCGATACTCGGCGGCGAGACCTAGAGTTTCAAATGGGTGATCAAGTCTTTTGGAGGTCCCGCATTCGAAAGAAGCCCGGAGAATTGGTGTTCGTGGGGAGCTCAGTCCCCGTTCTATCCGACCCTTCGCACGCGATCGACTTCACTTCCTTGGAGATCGGTGAGGACCTTGGATATGAGGAGCGCCCGTTGCGAGTTCTTGCTCGTGACATGAGGGGATGTGCGCAGCCGGGCCATTCCGTACTTGAAGATCTTGTGGAGCCTTCACGAGGAGCGCGAGGCTACTTGGGAGTCAGGGACAGCGATGTGCGTTACCTGCCCCTTTTCTGTTCGAGGCTTCCGGTTGAGGTACGTCTAGTTGTTTTTTCTTGTTTCGTGGACGAAAATCCTTTTAGTGGGGGAGGATGTAGTGGTCCAGAATTCCATGCAACTTTCCTGGTGAATCCATTGTGTAGGACACCTATTGTTGGTGTGTCTGGCCCATAGTGCATCAAAGGGATGCCACAGATGGACCCTGTGAGGTATCTTTAGCTGTATTGGCCTTCGGCTGCATTCGCCGAATTTTAGAAAAGGTTTTGGGCCAATCTGAGGTTGGATTCGGATTCAGCGCGGAAAAACGCTTGAAAACGGCTGTTTGCTTGTTAAATTTGGAGTCCGGATGACCAAAAACGGGCTTCCGAAAGTTTCTGGGGTTTTTCGGTGCATGGGGAAGGACCGTGGACTGGCCTGAGCCACGTGGCGGCCTGTTATTGGCCTGCTCACGCAGCTCGGTCCACGGGGAGGCGCGGCGGTGCATGGACCGCGAGGGGGGGACGCGTGGCGATCCCGGAATGGCCGGCGCACGCGGCGCGGCTCAGCGACTTTGCGCGGCTGCGGTGGACCGGGCGCACGACACGTGGCGGCCTGCAATTGGCTGGCTCACGAGGGCGCGGTCCACGGTGTGCGCGGAGGGGCGCCTCGGGACGGCACGCGCACAGTGGCGCCAGGCGGGCGGTCGGCCGCACTCGAGTGAGGCCACGCGTCGCCTCGCGTGTGGGCGGCCGTACCTACCCCCGCTGACCGCGGAGGCACACACGGCGCGCAGCGGGCCCCTTGCACTGCTGTCCCCTGTTCGTGTACACGTGGCAGCCCCAGAGGGTTTCGGGTGTTACGGAATTTGAGTTGGCGTAGTTTCGTGAAAGGTTCAAGTCTTGAAGATTGAAGGTGAAGAAAGTTGGATCAGTTAACTCAATCTCAAGAAAGAAGAATTCAAAAGGATCAGGTATGTTTAACTAAAGATTATTGGTGATCCGAATACTTCTTGTAGTGTAGAAACACCTGGAAGAACTTTTAATTGCATAAAAATCAAAAACTGGTGTTCGGACATGTTCAGGATCCGGATCAGAGCCAGCAGTCCGGATCCCGAAGGTTGTTGTTTCATACATTACTTCAATCCGGATCGCAGCATCTCACGATCCAGATCCCGAACGTTGAGTTTTCTGAATTGTATGATCGATCCGGATCAGGCATTCCAATCCGGATCCCGAACGATTGTTTTTCTGGAAACCGTCTTTCTTGCTACTGCAATCCGGATCGCCCAAATCCGATCCGGATCGCCGTCCGTCAAAATTCCAGAAATGTTAGGTTTTTGATTCTTATCTCCTTCCAAATGTTTCTAACCTATAAATAGACCCTATGACTCTTTTTCTAGGGTTAACCGAGATAGAGCCGTCATAATAAAATATTATTTTATACGGCCTAGATCCACATATAGAGAAGAAAGGAAATCATTAGATAATACTCTATGTTTCTTCATCTATATTGATTAGTTTGATTCTAGGTTTTCGTACTCATATCTTGAGTTGAATCAAACTAATGAATACTTAGATGGTATTTTCGATCTATCTTTGATCTAAGTATTCGGCGGATCATCACCACCCAAAAACAACGATTTACCCCAAAATCGGCGCGTGGATTCGCGTGTCCTTGTGGATTCAAGGTTCAACCGCTCTCGTGGATTCGGAGCGAGGCACGTTCGTGGATTCGAAGGGTGCTACTGGGTGAAGACCGTGGATTCGGTCGGACGTCGTGGATTCGACGTTGGACGCCGTGGATTCGGCGTTAGGCGCAGATCGTGGATTCGAGAAGCGTCGTGGAGCGAGCGGAGAAGATCCTCTAGGAGCGTATGGAAAAGGTTGAGTCGTAAGTGTGTACGGTAAATCACCTTGTACGTGTTTTAATTCTAGTGGATTTCGCCGTGTTATCGGTCCCGTGGTTTTTTACTCCGGTGATGGAGTTTTCCACGTAAAAATCTTGCGTGTTATTTTTATTTCCGCATTGGGTTTTTTATCGCAACGATTTTTGAGTGTTTATACGTTTACACCTATTCACCCCCCTCTAGGTGTTTCTTCCCCTATTTAGATCTATATTACATATAACCCAACAAGTGGTATTAGAGCGGGAATAGGGTTGTAAACAATGGTTGAAGGTGGAAACATCAATCGACCCCCTTTCTTTGATGGAACAAATTATGCGTACTGGAAAGTACGGATGAAAGCTTTTTTAATTTCCATCGACGAAAGGGTGTGGCAATCAATTGAATTAGGATGGTCTAATCCAACTGAAATTATCTCTGATGTTCGCACCTTAAAACCTAGGTCGAAATGGACCAAGGAAGAGTTAGATTCATCTTCTTACAATGGCAAGGGAATTAATGCTATTTTTAATGCCTTATCTCAAACTGAATTCTCTCGCGTCTCGGCATGTGAGACTGCGAAAGAAATCTGGGATGTTCTTCAGGTTACACATGAGGGAACTAACCTCGTGAAGATTCAGAAACTGCAAATGCTTACGAGCAAGTTTGACTCTATCTTGATGGCAGAAAATGAATCTTTCACGGACTACTATACACGATTGCAAGACATCGTAAACTCATGTGCTAACCTGGGAGAGAAGATTCCAGAATTTAAGGTTGTAAGAAAGATCTTAAGAACTCTTCCTGAACGATTTCGCCCAAAGGTTACAGCCATTGAAACTATTAAACACCCGGACGAAATGCGTGTAGAAGAATTAGTTGGTTCATTACAAACATATGAAATGACATTTACTACTAACAATTCTTCTGGAAAAGCATACTCTTCTAAGTCTTCAGGTTATGCGTTGAAAACAACTAAGGAAGAAGACGCGGATACATCCTCCTCAGACGATGACGAGAACCTTTCTATCGAGGAATTTGAGAAGCAGCTCGCGCTCTTGACAAGGAAGTTTCGCCGCAACTTTCGAAGGGGTAATTCAAGTAAATCTCCATCCTTCGGAAAGCCGAACAAAGGCAAGGATACTTCAAGTTACAAGTCAAGAAAGCAAGAGAACTTCTCAAAGGATAAGAAAAGTTCAGAGGGACAACTACAATGCTTCAAATGTCGAGGCTACGGCCACATTGCAACGGAGTGTCCCAACAAGTATCCGGCAAAGAAGAAGGCGATGCAAGTCGTCACTTGGGATGACAACTCAACGTCAAATGAGTCGTCTTCAAGTGATGAAGAAAAGAGCACCACGGCATTCCACGCATCCACATCTTCACCCTTCATGTGCTTTATGGCAAATACGTCCGAGTCATTGTCCAACTCCACTGTTGAAAAGATTGCAACGGACAACGAATCGGATGATTCGGAAGGTGAAGATTTTGCTCTAGCCTACCACAGACTTTTGTGGGATTCAAAGAAAGTGGCTAAGCAAAACAAGAGTTTGAGAGGGAGATTGCATGATCTCGAAGAAGAAGCAAAAAGGGCAACTTCGCTCTCAAACGCTCTTGAAGTGGAAAGGGAAAATCTGATAAAAGCAAATGTTTCCCTTCAAGAGTCCAATGAGCTTTTTGAGAAGGAACATACAAATCTGATGGATAAAGCGGATCACTTCTCAAAGCTCTACAACGAGGCTCGACAGGATAACCTGGAAATGACAAAGACCATTTTCCAACTCAAGGATGACTTGCAGCGATTCTCTTCAGGAAGGAGTAAGTTGGATAGGCTTCTTGGTCTTGGTCAAACAAATCGGTTCGGCCTCGGGTACACTCAAACTGGAAACAGTCCAAGTTCGAGTGGGACAGTTTTTGTGCCTCAGTCGGTATCTCCTCCTCCGACATCGGAATTCAAGACAAACAACGACAACAAACCTACTTCATCCTTTTTGGGATCGTCAAGATCTAAGGTATGTTTTCGTTGTGGTGTTTCAGGGCACATAAGAAGATATTGCAAGACGGGAGTCAAACGCTCACCTCAAACACCTCTTGCAATGACTACCACAAAGGTGATTCCTCGGAAATCAATCGCAAATCAATTGAAGGAAAAGAACCTTGGTAGTTTACCGCGCAAGACGACTTCATCATGGAGCAGCAATCGTTTTAACAAGACGCTTTCACCTAGGCATATAACTTCACGACCATTACCGACGCATTCCAAAAAGGTTTGGGTGCGCAAAGGTGAAATCTTTCCTTGTCTTGTTTCCAATGTTTCCTTGCATGCATATGATAGTTCGTCTTGGTATCTGGATAGCGGGTGTTCCCGTCACATGACCGGTGACAAAAATAGTTTTCAAAATCTTGAGAAAATCTCCGGAGGACTCGTTGTTTTCGGAGACGGTCGATCTTCCAAAATTGTTGGAAAAGGAACAGTAGCTATTCCAGATGGCCCGGTTCTAAATAATGTGTTATTTGTTGATGGTCTTAAGACTAACCTCATAAGCATAAGTCAACTTTGCGACAATGGTTTTTCAGTTAACTTTTCATCTGTTGAATGTGTTGTAACTGATAAGGACCATGTCTTCTTTTTAAAAGGGGTTAGATCTGAAAACAATTGCTATGTTGTTCCTAATAAAATATCAGAAAAATGTAATCTAGTTTCTTTGACTAATGAAACAATTTGGCATGAAAGGCTAGGTCACATAAACTTTAAGGAACTTGCTAGAATTTCAAACAAGGAAGTGGTCAAGGGGGTTCCAAAACTTCTATTTAAACAAAACATTATGTGTGGTGGTTGCCAAAAGGGGAAACAGTCCAGGACTGCACACAAGAACTTGAACCACGTTGGTACAAAACGGCCTTTGGAACTTTTACACATGGATTTAATGGGGCCAACTCGTCAACCATCTTTGGAAGGTAAATGGTATATTTTCTTGATGATTGATGATTTCTCTCGATATTCTTGGGTAGCATTTTTAAAAGAGAAAGCTGATACTTTTGATTCTTTTCTCGAGATTTGCCTTCGTATTATGATTGAAAAGAATGAAAAGATCATTCGTGTTAGAAGTGATAGAGGTGGAGAATTCGTTAACTCTAAATTCATTGACTTTTGCACTTCAAACGGTATTAAGCATGAATTCTCTGCACCCTATACACCTCAACAGAATGGTGTTGTCGAGCGCAAAAACAGGGTTGTTCAAGAGATGGCACGTGTTATGCTTCACAGCCAGAATTTACCGCTACATTTTTGGGCTGAAGCTGTGAACACCGCAATCTATGTAATTAATCGAGTTTATTTGCGCCCGGGAACGTTAAATACACCATACGAACTATGGTGTGGTAGAAAACCCAACATCAAATATTTTCGCATCTTCGGGAGTCGGTGTTACATTTTACGTGACCGTGAAAATCTTGGAAAGTTTGACTCTCGAAGTGACGAAGGGATATTCTTGGGGTATTCTACAAATAGTAGAGCATATCGAGTATTTAACTTGGAATCTAAGACGATCGTAGAATCTATAAATGTTAAAGTAGATGAAGCTTTTCACTTTGAATCTGGAAAATCTACCCTCGATATCTCTCTAGATGATGATTCACCTGCCATTGCATCTTCTCATAATAATACTTCCAATATTAATGATGCATCTAATGGTTCTTCAAGTTTATCTGATGTGCAGGAATCATCTCATATACCTCCGAGTACTCCGTTTCAACAAACGCTACGAATCTCCAAGGATCATCCGGAATCGAATATTATTGGAGATCCACAAGAAGGAGTAAGAACTCGGAGGCAGTTGGTTTGTGGATTCGCTTGCTACGTATCTTTAATCGAACCAAAGAACATAGATGAAGCTCTTCAGGATGACTACTGGATTAAAGCAATGCAGGAAGAGCTCCATCAATTTGAGCGAAACAAAGTCTGGGAATTAACGAAGCCTCCAAAGCAACATAATGTGATAGGTACCAAATGGATTTTCAAAAATAAGAAAAATGAGGATGGTACTATCATCAGGAACAAGGCACGATTAGTTGCTCAAGGCTACTCTCAAGTAGAAGGTATAGACTTTGATGAAACATTCGCCCCTGTAGCTAGACTCGAGTCCATTCGTATACTATTTGCTATTGCTTGTCATTTTAAAATCAAATTATTTCAAATGGACGTTAAGAGCGTGTTTCTAAATGGGTTTTTAAATGAGGAAGTTTATGTGGCTCAACCGAAAGGTTTTGTAGACCATAAACAACCTAACCATGTTTTTCGTTTGAAAAAGGCTCTTTACGGTCTGAAACAAGCACCGCAAGCATGGTACGAAAGGTTGACAAAGCACCTTTTGGAAAAGGGCTATACTCGAGGGGGAGCTGACAGGACTCTCTTTGTGAAGCATTATCAAAGCAATTTCATTGTAGCACAAATCTATGTCGATGACATTGTATTTGGCGCAACAAGAGATAATGATGCTTCTAAATTCGCGGAGACCATGAAAAGCGAATTTGAGATGTCCATGATGGGCGAATTGACTTATTTCCTTGGATTGCAAATTAAACAAAATGATGAAGGTATTCACTTGAGTCAATCCAAGTATGCAATGTAGTTGGTTAAAAAGTATGACTTAGAAAATTCGAAGAATTTTCCGACTCCAATGGGAACTAGCCACAAGGGACTTGGAAGTGAATCACAAAGTGAGAATGTAGACGAGAAACTGTATCGAAGTATGATTGGAAGTCTACTTTACCTCACGGCTAGTCGCCCGGGTATATCCTTTAGTGTTGGGATTTGCGCGAGATATCAATCAGCACCAAAGGAGGTTCACCTGAAAGCGGTGAAAAGGATCATCCGGTACATCAAAGGATCAATTAATTTCGGAATTTGGTATCCTATGGGAACTAGTTTGGATATTGTTGGATACTCAGATGCCGATTGGGCAGGATCAGTGGATGATCGGAAAAGCACGAGTGGTGCATGCTTCTATCTTGGCCATTGCCTTGTTGCATGGCACAGTAAAAAGCAGAATTGCATAGCACTCTCGACTGCCGAAGCGGAATACATTTCAGCGGGTAGTTGTTCAACCCAACTTATTTGGATGAAAAGTGTGTTGAGCGACTTCCGGATTTCAGCATCTTCGGTAACAATTCTTTGTGACAACACAAGTGCAATTAACATTTCTAAAAACCCTGTGTTGCACTCTAGAATAAAACATATTGAACTTAGATATCATTTTCTTAGAGAGCTAGTTGAATCAAATACTCTTCAACTTTCATATATTTCAACTGAGGATCAATTAGCTGACATTTTAACAAAACCTTTGGATCAAAAACGTTTTATTCATTTGCGAAAAGCAATTGGAATGCTTTCCTTGAAATAAATTTCTTTTTGAAACCTTTTCTTAGGATAGGTTTTGTTTTGTTTTGTTCATTATCTATGTTTGTACATAGGACATTAATTGAGCATAAATCATAATTGACTTTAATTGCATCTTTTCGTACATTTAGAAATTTATTATGCTTTTGCCATCATAATATTTCACTATTGCAATGATCATTTATGTTAATTAAATCATCTTCTAAGTGATCAAAGTCAATTTCTCTCTCAATGATCTCTTGGTATAGTCATTATCTTATTTGACTGCTTAGTCGAGTATGAAATCGAGATCAATTTTTGGTTGAATACTTTATATCTTAAATAATTGATAGCCAATTGAGGGCGAGTCAAAGAAATGTAAAATGCTCAAAAGATGTGGAAAGAGTTACATCCCAATGAGGAGTGTGAAAACTACCACCACATGGAGGAAAGAGCTACCACCTCGGTCGTCCGAGTATTGTGTGCAGCTACCACATGTATACCAAGCATGGTTGTTCAATTTTTGATTTAGTAAAATGCATGTTGAAATACTTGACTCCGTCAAATTTCAAGGTTGGTATAAGGTGGGTTTTTAATGAAAGATGCTCAAAGAGCCACTCTCTTCAATAGATTGTCCAGATAAATTATCTACCATATTTGGGATTTCAAACATCTATTGATCTTTGTATTTCATTTTCTTTACCGAACTGATGATTTGATAAAGGCATTAATCATAAGATCAAGTTAGATGTAATTGAAGGTGTTCAACTTTAAGGGATTTAATTTTTGTAAATTCTCGTTTCATTTTTGGATATTATTGATAGATTTGGCATAATCTAATTCTTGTTGTATGAAACGATGATTTTTGTTTAAAGTTGATACACGATTGTGCTTACAATCTTTTTCTGGTTTTTCTTGAATTTCTCTGAAATTTTTTTGAAGAAAAAGTTGGAGCCGATCCGGATCGGGCAAGATGATCCGGATCCCGAACGCAGGCTTCTTCCTGCGGCTGGCCGATCCGGATCGAAATCTCGATCCGATCCGGATCACGGCTAGGGTTTTAATAAGAACAAGAGGGTTTTGATTTCTTTTACCTTAATCTTTTGTTCTCATGTCTCTAGAGCCTCTCTCTCTAGAACTATTGCACCTTGGAGCTTTCCAAACTCAAGTTCTTCGAATACAAGTAAGTTTTATTGATCAAAATCTCGGTTTTTCACCGTTTTTCTTTTTCCTCCTCAAACGTGATGAATTTCTTGGATCGATTTCGTTTGTGGATGGTTTTTGATCAAATTTCTTTTGAAATAAGAACTCTGGGTAGATTAGTTTTGATTATATGCTAGGTATTCTCCTGATTAACGGATTTTTAGGCTTCGATTTCTAAAAATTTCGGTTTTAGGGCATATAATAAGGATTTTTGAAAATCATGCAATTGATCTATTTTTAAAAGTCCTTTTGCAAAACTAATTTGATTCTTAGTCTCTCTACATGATTATGATTGTTTGGGTACAATTTTTTCAAATCTTTGAAATTTAACAATTTCTCATGTGTTCTTGAGTTATTGTTCACAGGATTTTAAATCTATTAAGCACTTGCACCAATGGCGTTCGCCTGGATAATCTTTCTTTTGGTTGCAATGGTAGGACCTAGTGCGTCTTCTATAAAAAGAGAACAAGATGACTCAAATCAAGAAGAGACAAAGAATGTTTGTCAAAATGATTCAGAATCAGATGAAGAAGACTGGGAAGAGATTTGTGAACAAGCACAAAAAGCTATTGACAAAGAAGATAGGTTGTATTTGAAGAACAAGAAGCTGATGAAATCTTCCTCAACAACCAAGCAGTACACTAGGCGAAAGAATTCGAGGGGAACTGGAATTCAGATTGATAGACCCCTCGCCAGAGCTCGCTCTCTCCCTAGAGAATCTCCATGGACTGAAGGTCAAAATGCACCGTCTGGATCTATACTACATCCTTCAACGTCCTGGAGACACACGGCAAAAGCGAATGTAAGGTCCTCAATTTGACAAGAACAGCGAAGATCGTCTGCTGAACAAGACAGTGTATCTACGAATCTTCAACAGATTATCTCTGAGCAACATAAGATGAAAAGAAAGTGCTCCAAAATGTCAAAAATGCTTCAAGCAATTTTGAAGAAGTTGGATTGTACCAATCCCACTAGTTCTGATTCAGACTGACTTAACTTTCTTTCTAATCGTTTTGTGCAGGTTTTTAAGTTTTAGGTTTTAGTTTTAGTTCTCAGGATTTTCTTGATTGTGAACTTTTTAACTCTCCTTAAATTTTTGGTAATTTTGGCTTTGTTTGTGACAAAAAGGGGGAGAGAGTTTAGAGAGAACTTGAACAATGATTGAACAATGATGATGTGAATGTGTGAACATCAAGGTAAGCATCACTTCAACTTTGACTTTGGTGAAGGGTAAGCATCACAACTTTGGTTTTTATCTTGTGATTTGTTGCATGTTCCTACTAACTATTCGACTAACTATTTGGACATGTATTATTACTAACAAGTTGTTTGATTACTAACAAAGCAAAGTTATGACATTTGGAATTTTATTGCTTAGAAGATATGTCAATGTTTGATTGTGATCTTATTACATATCTAAATTACTCAATGTCATGGTGAGCATAAACTCTATCTCTGTTAGGTTTTGAATGCTAAATATTCTTGAGGTATCTAACGATCTCTTTTTGTCAAGAATGATTTCTTTGTGCAGAGAGTACAGATGTCTAAGTCTAGAGTCTGTTTTAGGAGTTTATCTCATGTTTTTAAAATTTTTGGATCTCCATTGTAAATTTTTGTTGTATGGTGATAGCAACAAAAATATCTTTTTGAATTTTCTTTAGTGGATCTGTGTTTTGTCACGAAACCGCCAAAGGGGGAGATTGTTACGGAATTTGAGTTGGCGTAGTTTCGTGAAAGGTTGAAGTCTTGAAGATTGAAGGTGAAGAAAGTTGGATCAGTTAACTCAATCTCAAGAAAGAAGAATTCAAAAGGATCAGGTATGTTTAACTAAAGATTATTGGTGATCCGAATACTTCTTGTAGTGTAGAAACACCTGGAAGAACTTTTAATTGCATAAAAATCAAAAACTGGTGTTCGGACATGTTCAGGATCCGGATCAGAGCCAGCAGTCCGGATCCCGAAGGTTGTTGTTTCATACATTACTTCAATCCGGATCGCAGCATCTCACGATCCGGATCCCGAACGTTGAGTTTTCTGAATTGTATGATCGATCCGAATCAGGCATTCCGATCCGGATCCCGAACGATTGTTTTTCTGGAAACCGTCTTTCTTGCTACTGCAATCCGGATCGCCCAAATCCGATCCGGATCGCCGTCCGTCAAAATTCCAGAAATGTTAGGTTTTTGATTCTTATCTCCTTCCAAATGTTTCTAACCTATAAATAGACCCTATGACTCTTTTTCTAGGGTTAACCGAGATAGAGCCGTCATAATAAAATATTATTTTATACGGCCTAGATCCACATATAGAGAAGAAAGGAAATCATTAGATAATACTCTATGTTTCTTCATCTATATTGATTAGTTTGATTCTAGGTTTTCATACTCATATCTTGAGTTGAATCAAACTAATGAATACTTAGATGGTATTTCCGATCTATCTTTGATCTAAGTATTCGGCGGATCATCACCACCCAAAAACAACGATTTACCCCAAAATCGGCGCGTGGATTCGCGTGTCCTTGTGGATTCAAGGTTCAACCGCTCTCGTGGATTCGGAGCGAGGCACGTTCGTGGATTCGAAGGGTGCTACTGGGTGAAGACCGTGGATTCGGTCGGACGTCGTGGATTCGACGTTGGACGCCGTGGATTCGGCGTTGGGCGCAGATCGTGGATTCGAGAAGCGTCGTGGAGCGAGCGGAGAAGATCCTCTAGGAGCGTATGGAAAAGGTTGAGTCGTAAGTGTGTACGGTAAATCACCTTGTACGTGTTTTAATTCTAGTGGATTTCGCCGTGTTATCGGTCCCGTGGTTTTTTACTCCGGTGATGGAGTTTTCCACGTAAAAATCTTGCGTGTTATTTTTATTTCCGCATTGGGTTTTTTATCGCAACGATTTTTGAGTGTTTATACGTTTACACCTATTCACCCCCCTCTAGGTGTTTCTTCCCCTATTTAGATCTATATTACATATAACCCAACATCGGGCGCGTCGGACGGGAACCATCCGACCGGGTTTCGGGCGCAATGCGCCCGAATCCTGCGCCCGAATCCGGCCCACTTCAGTGGTGGGCTGGGCCTATAAATAGGCTTCTTTGGGTTCTTTTTTGAGTTTTTGGGCCCTTTTTCACTGTGACTCCTTCAGAAGAATTTCCCCTCACGCAGTGCACTATCCATTGGAGGACTTTGAAGATTTTTGGAGGCACATTTCCCGAGGTTCGTAATTTTACGGCGCGGCGCGACGCTTGTTTTCCGGCGACCCGCTTCGTTCCTTCTCAGTGTTTGGGCTCGCCCGACTCACCCCGACTTCCGATTTCGCCGATTCTCGCGCCGTTGGACTCACGACAGGTAGGACTTCAACTCCTCTGTTTTGAGGTTCCTCGTTTTCCATGCTAACCTTGGAGTTTCCCGAGCTTCCATTTGACCCATTTTCCTTCGCGGATTTTTGGACAGCATTGCGGTGTTCTAGCCGTATCTTTTCGCACAGACGTCGGATCGAGGCGATTCAAAAGGTATTTTTCATCTTCACTTCGTAAGGAATCTCCTGGATTTTTCCCTGAATATTTGGAATATTTTCCGAAGGTGAAAGTCTCCTTTCACTGTAGTTCTTTGACACAGATTTTCTGGACAGTTTAGTTTGGGGTGTTTCCCTTGCAGAATTTGTAACTCAGCGTAGAAAACTCGGATTTGAACGTGCAGGTACTCGTTTCGACGGGTTCGTCGCGAGGATCGCGACAGTATTTATCTGGGATTTTTCCGGCCATTTTTCACAGGTGAAAACAGACAAATGGTGGACTGCTGTAATTTGGGACAGATTTTGTGATGTTTTGTGTGATTAAATGTTGTATGTTCTTTTGGGGAATGTTGTACAGTTTTGTGTAGGTTGTTTGGACCGAGCGTGGACATCACTTTTGGGACCAGGATTTAGCGCTCGAGGTGGGTGTTGTTGCGAATCTCTACTTTTGACTAACCCACTAGGCTTATTGGAGTGTTTTCTATGTTAGGAAGTTAATTACACCCTCTGAATGATATTTGCATGCTTATGTGAGATAGATGGGACATATGTTAGTACTTGCTTACTAATGACATTAGTGAATTAGAGTGGTAATATCACTTGAGGGATAGAAGGCTCTATTAGTAACTTTGTGGATAGTATGCATGATTTACTAGTACATAGGGTACTTGGGCCAATGTGATGATGTGTTGCCAGCATGTTTTACTTTGTGGACAATTGCATTTATTTCACTAAGTACAGGACAATTGCATTTATTTCACTAAGTACAGGACAATTGCATGTTTGATTGGACATCTAGTTAGGCCACTATTTACTGCTGCACTATCATATTGGGAAATGACTTAGGAGAAACCATGTTTAGCTGTTCTCCTTTCTATTCAGTTGCATGTTGTTCGAGTTAGAGCAGGGGTATGGGATAGTGTAGTCGAGGTCATCAAGCCAGGGTCAGATTAGACTCGATTATGGATCGTGGGGCATTGTGGTAACCGCGGACAGTAGGCGGTTAGCCAGATGTTGATTACTTTATCAGATTTGGACTTGTGGGGTGTTGCGGCGACCGCGGACATTGGGCGGTTGACCGGATGTTTTACTTATGCATCAGATTGGGTATCAGATCTCTCTAGTGGATGGAGTTGCCCACTTATTGAGTTTTATTATACCAGATTGGGGATCGGGGTTTCTTTTCGTGGACGGAGTTTTCCACTTTGATCATAGTCATGATCAAAGTCCTGCTGTGACGCCCCACTTCCCAGGGGGTCACCCATCCTAGAACTACTCTAGCTCTAGCACGCTTAACTCTCATGTTCCTCTAGGATCTTGCTACCATCCAAAATGCTATAGCCGGGTTAGAGATTTAGTCCTATTATATCATTTATATAGAGGACTAATCCAAATTCCGGGGGTGTCACATTCTTCCCCCCTTTAAGCCCTGACGTCCACGTCAGGCTCAAGCACACTCACAAGCACCAGGCGATGTGAGACTCGTCTCGCTAGCCTTAGTCGACCTTGTGAGGAGCTGCACTCCACTCACAACGGTCATTAGCCGGGGAGCCTCGCTCTTCCCGCTATATAACCCTGGCTCAGCCGAGACTCATCTCACATTTCCGGCTGGTGAATGTCTCTGATACCAACTGTGACGCCCCACTTCCCAGGGGGTCACCCATCCTAGAACTACTCTAGCTCTAGCACGCTTAACTCTCATGTTCCTCTTGGATCTTGCTACCATCCAAAATGCTATAGCCGGGTTAGAGATTTAGTCCTAATATATCATTTATATAGAGGACTAATCCAAATTCCGGGGGTGTCACATTAAGGACTAACACATATTCGGGGGGTGTCACATTCTTCCCCCCTTTAAGCCCTGACGTCCTCGTCAGGCTCAAAGACACTCACAAGCACCAGGCAATGTGAGACTTGTCTCGCTAGCCTTAGCCGACCTTGTAGG
This sequence comes from Tillandsia leiboldiana, assembly GCA_029204045.2. Classification (NCBI taxonomy): domain Eukaryota; kingdom Viridiplantae; phylum Streptophyta; class Magnoliopsida; order Poales; family Bromeliaceae; genus Tillandsia; species Tillandsia leiboldiana. Next base: position 41,686,502 of record CM055060.1, on the reverse strand, counting down.
GAGCTACACTCCACCCACAACGGTCATTAGCCGGGGAGCCTCGCTCTACCCGCTATATAACCCTGGCTCAGCCGAGACTCATCTCACATTTTCGGCTGGTGAATGTCTCTGATACCAACTGTGACGCCCCACTTCCCAGGGGGTCACCCATCCTAGAACTACTCTAGCTCTAGCACGCTTAACTCTCATGTTCCTCTTGGATCTTGCTACCATCCAAAATGCTATAGCCGGGTTAGAGATTTAGTCCTATTATATCATTTATATAGAGGACTAATCCAAATTCCGGGGGTGTCACACCTGCTATACAGAGATACTTGTTACTGAGATACTTTACTCGTGTGGGTCGCTCCCCTCGAGTGCCACTCCGGAGGTAGGCTTTCTCGGACCCAGCCTTGTGTGCCGGTCTGATACTTATTTTGGGATGCGAGCCGTGCGGGCCGATTCCGCGGTTTCGAGCCTTATGTGCAGATTCCGCTGAGCAGGCAATGCCAGTTCTACTGGTGGCACATGATTGGGTTGTTTGGACAGATACAGTTTTCTGATGCATTCATACAGTCATCTCTTTTGATACTGCATTTAGAGGCATTGTAGTGATAGTTTTTCCTTATCAGTAGCCGTTTTAGTTTACTACTGTTTTTTCCTTTTTGCCTCTAGTAGTCCTAGTGGGCACGTCAGAGTTTGAGGTTTTCCCACTAGGGGAGGCTACTGTTTTATATAGTAGTTCTCACCCCCATTGTCTCTCTCTTCTTTTTCTCCCTTTGTTTTGCAGAGTCTTCTGCGGGAGTTGCAGGGCCGTCTCGGGCAGAGCGAGGCAAGCAGATAGCAGATTAGGTAGTTCATCTACCCCCGACTTCGTGTTTAGTCGTGTATCAGTTGTACCCCTTTCTTATCTCAGACAGTTGTAGTTTATTTTGGGTCTGGCTCTTGCCAGCTGTTTGTACTTTTGGTGAGCTGGGAGAGACACTTGTATATTTTGAGAGTTTTTACTTTGGTTTTACTTTTTAGCTGTAGTCTGAGATGTAGTAGCTTTATTTTAGCTCTGTTTATGCTCCTTTATCTATATCTTTTATATCTCTTATATCTGAGCAGGTTACCAGCGCTTCGTGTACACGGAAAATTCTGTGTGCACGGCGGATCTGTGGATGGGCCCGGGTTCTGGTTTACACCCGGGGCGTGACACTTAGTGGGCAGACCGTTGGGCTGGTTGACGGCACCCACTGAGAACTACTCTGGGAAGTAGTTCTCACACCCGTCATGGTGTCTTTTTCCCCAGGGACTTCTACTCCTGTTCCTGTGCTCCAGTTGCTGATCCCTCTGACCAATTTCGAGAAAGTCGCGAGGTAGTCCCCTACCCATCGTTGGAGTGTAGCGGTACCCCTTCTGAGGAGAGCTTCAGTAGATTAGTTTACTTCTTTTCCCTCTGTTGAGAGACCTTTGTTGTGAGGTATAGAGTTGTATTTTATTTTACAGTTTGAGAGACTGATGTAGTGAGGTTATTTTTGTATTGAGAGCTTGTACACTGATGTATTTATTGGAGATATCTCCCTTTTGAGTTTTGTATCAGAGGATTTTTCATACGATCGTATTTGGGAGATGGATATTGTATTATTTTCAGTTGTACAGTGATTGGATTTCAGTTTTTCAGTAGTTTACTTTCAGCTCTGATATCTGTACTCTGTAGTTGATTCTTTCTGCAGGTTAGACGCTTCGTCTATACAGGGTTTCCGTATGGGCGGCGGATCTGTTGGCGAACCTGGGTCGCAGTTTCGACGCCGGGGCGTGACAGCTGCGCCGCGCCGCTTGCAGCCGCGCGGGGAAAGGACCCCCGCGGGGTTGCCATGCGGGGGAGGTTCCCACGCGGGGTCGCTGCTGCGCCGCGCCGCTTGCAGCCTCGCGGGGAAGGACCCGCGCGGGGCTGCCGTGCCGCGCGGGGGAGGTTCCCGCGCGGGGCCGCTACTGCGCCGCGCAGCTTGCGGCCGCGCGGGGAAAGGACCCGCACGGGGCTGCCGCGCCACACGGGGGAGGTTCCCGCTGTTACTGCTTTTTGGTGTTGGCATATTTCGTGAGTCAAGTCAGTAAGTTGAGTCAGAGTCTTAAAGGGATCAAATTGTCAATCAGCAATCAAAGACTTAGAGAAGATTCAACAAGAGCTCAAGTTGGCACTCAGTGTCTTGAGTCTTGAAGATTGAAGTTGAAGAATTGTGGATCAGTTACATCAATCTCAAGAAGAAAGTATTCAAAAGGATCAGGTATGGTTAACTAAATAATTTTGGTGATCCGAATACTTTCTTATAGTGTAGAAACACTTGGATGAATTTTTAATTGCATAAAAATCAAAAACTGGACATGGGACATGTTCAGGATCCGGATCAGACAGTCCAATCCGGATCCCGAAGGGTGCTTGTTCATTGGCAAATCCGATCCGGATCAAAGGTCATTTCGATCCGGATCCCGAACATGGGTTTTTGCTGGAATATATGAACGATCCGGATCGGGCATTTCAATCCGGATCCCGAACCCTATTTTTCTGGAATAGCCTGACTCGTTACGACGATCCGGATCACAGTAAATCCGATCCGGATCGCCATCCTGAAAATTTCCAGATAAGGTAAGTTTTTGATTCTTATCTCTTTCCAAAGGTTTCTAAACTATAAATAGACATTTAGGGTTTCTCAAAAACGTGGGGAGCACGGCCGATCAATTGATAAAACACTTGAGAGCAACCCTAGAGGCTAGGTTTTTATCGTTCTTCTTTATAGCCTCTTTTAGGTCAATTCGACGGTTCTTTCAAGAACATATCTTTTGTCGAATTGATCTAATCTTTGCTTAGAGATTTTTCCCATGGATCTTCATTGATAATCTAAGCAAAGGATCACCATCGAAGCCAATATTCTTACCGGCTGAGTTTGCGTCGTGGATTCGACGTGGCATCGTGGATTCGGTGTGCTAAAGGCGTTTCGTGGATTCGAAACGTGTGCTCATGGATTCGAGTGGCGTTCGTGGATTCGAACGTGTGCAGTGGACGTGCAATCGTTGGAGCGCAAGGTCCGAAGAAGTTGAAGGAGGGGTTAAATCCGTGGAGACGGTAATCACCTTGTTATTCTTCTTTTCTTAGTGGATTGTTATTGCGTGGACATCCAATCGGTGAGCGCAAGGTCCGAAGAAGCTGAAGGAGGGGTTTGAGTCCGTGGAGTCGGTAATCACCTTGTTATTCTTCTATTCTTAGTAGATTGTTATTGCGTGTTGGTCTCGTGGTTTTTCTCCTGGATTGGAGTTTCCACGTATATCTCGGTGTGCTGTTTTTATTTTCCGCATTGGTTTTTATTTTGCACTGAGATTTGGTTTTATAAGTATTACACCTATTCACCCCCCCTCTAGTTGTTTGATAGTACCTATTTAGATCCTTGTGGATCCTTAAAAACCGACAATTGGTATCAGAGCGGGTTTTAGGTTTATCTATCATGTTGGGTGAAAGTGGTAATATTTATAGACCTCCTCTTTTTGATGGGACTAATTTTGCTTATTGGAAAGTGCGGATGAGAGCTTTTCTCAACGCAATTGATGAGCGGGTATGGCAATCCGTGGAATACGGTTGGGTGCATCCTGTTGAGGAAGTAGGAAATTCTACTACCCCAAAACCTCGCTCTAGATGGTCCAAAGAGGAATTTGAAAGATCTTCTTACAATGGGAAGGGTATGAACGCTTTATTTAATTCTCTTTCCTCGACTGAGTTCACACGAATTTCCGCGTGTGAAACCGCGAAGGAAATTTGGGATATTCTCAAAATTACACATGAGGATACTAATCTTGTAAAAATTCAAAAGCTCCAGATGCTTACAAGTCAATTTGACTCTATTCATATGGAAGAGCTTGAATTGTTTACAGATTATTACACTAGACTTCAAGATGTAATCAATACTTGTGCTAATTTAGGAGAAAAGATCCCGGAGTCGAGAATTGTAAGAAAGATACTTCGGACTCTTCCGGAACGGTTTAGGGCAAAGGTTACCGCCATTGAAACCGTTAGTCATCCGGATGTGATGAGTGTAGAGGAATTAGTAGGCGCTTTGCTGTCACGCCCCGGGGTCGAAACTGCGACCCGGGCTCGCCAACAGATCCGCCATCTGTACGGAAACTGCCGTACAGACGAAGCGTCTAACCTGCAGAAAGAATCAACTACAGTACACAGATATCAGAGCGGAAAGTAAACTACTAAAAACTGAAAACCAAACACTGTACAACTGAAAATAATACAATATCCATCTCCCAAATACGATCGTATACAAAGTCCTCAGATACAAAACTCAAAAGGGAGGTATCTCCAATAAAATACATCGGTGTACAAGCTCTCAATACAAATATCCTCACTACATCAGACTCTCAAACTGTAAAATAAGGTACAACTCTATACCTCACAACAAAGGTCACTCAACAGAGGAAAAAGAGGTAAACTAATCTACTGAAGCTCTCCTCTGAAGGGGGGTACCGCTACACTCCAACGACGGGTAGGGAACTAGCTCGCGACTCCCTCGCCTCGGTCAGAAGGATCAGCAACTGGAGCAACAGGAACAGGAGAAGAAGTTCCTGGGGAAAAAGACACCACGACGGGTGTGAGAACTACTTCCCACAGTAGTTCTCAGTGGGTGCCGTCAACAAGCCCAACGGTCTGCCCACTAAGTCTACTAGAGGTAAAAGATAACAGTGCAATGAAATCTGAACAAGAAAAGCTGGAGCTACTCTACAGCTACCATGCCTCTAACTAGATACTCAAAAAGTGGAACAGATGAAAGTAAAAGAGACCACTCGCACCCAAGGTGCTCAATAGACCCAATCGAACTGACTGCCTCATAGGGTCCAGTCAAGCCTGCGCCGGTCGACTAGGAACGCACCTGCCCACTACCACACATCCACATGAGGACGAGATTTACGTGGGGCGCCCTGCCCGACTAACTCACCACTCGCGCAAAACTGCCTCAACAGTCCCATCATCGCATCCACTGCGGAAAACTGCCTCAACAGGCCAACCATCGCATCCACTGCGGCATCTCAGGGGGCGCGACCCCAACTGAGGAAAACGGCGCGACATAGAGTATCAAACATTGGCATATGCAGGCTATAGTCAAAATCCACGCTCACTCTCAGAACGGTAGGACCCAAGATCCCCAAATATCTCGCACAACAGTCGGAGCACTCTCTACGACTCAGCTGAATCAGCTCACACGGAACACGAGACACTAGCCTCTCCAACAGCTCGCAGCACGAGGCACACTGGCTGGAGGTACTCCACAGCCAGGAACGACCCACAACTCAAGCTAACAGTACTGGTCGGACAACACTCAACGACCTGGGTTCACCGTTAACCCCAACGGTTCCCAACAAGACGGACCGGAAGATACTCGACGGCCCGGGATTGCCGTCTGCGCAACGGCTCCCACCACGACGGCACAACAGGGAAACAAGACCTCCCGGGACTACCGTTTACCCAAACGGCTCCCGGCACAGATACGCAACCCAGTACAACTACCAGACTCCACTCTGCTCCCAGGCAAGAGTGTAAAAGCATCCCACACTAATAACAAGTCCCGACCTCTCGGCCCACTACCCGGGCGAGAAAACACTATGTCCAGGGATGAAGGAACAGTGTGGATGTCTAAGCATAAATAACCCTAGCCCAAGTGAGGGTTTTCTACTGGTCTGGTTACACATGCAACATATGACGGGGGTGCTTGGTCAAGTTCCAAGATAGCTGTATCAACAGATGATAAAAGGAATAACAATTCCTACAATCTAGCATGCTACACTAGAAAATAAACTAACATGCATAGTCCTACATCAGTAGAAATACTATACAGTCCAGAAAACTTGGAGATAAGGTCACCCACCTCGATTTGCCACCAATTGCTCGTAGACACTTGCAATTGGCCTCCACGCGATCCGCACGCAAAACGGGACACGCCGTCGGAGTCCGCACGCAGAACGGAGCACGCCGCCGGAGTCCGCACGCAAAACGGAGCACGCTGCCGGAGTCCGCACCAAAAACGGAGTCTGCACGTGAAACGGTGCACGGTGCCGGAATCCGCACGCAAAACGGTGCACGGTGCCGGAATCCGCACGCAAAACGGAGTCCGCACGCAAAACGATGCACGGTGCCGGAGTCCGCACGCAAAACGGTGCACGGTGCCAGGATCCGCACGCAAAACGGAGTCCGCACGCAAAACGGTGCACGGTGCCGGAGTCCGCACGCAAAACGGTGCACGGTGCCGGAGTCCGCACGCAAAACGGAGTCCGCACGCAAAACGGTGCACGGTGCCGGAGTACGCACGCAAAACGGTGCACGGTGCCCAACACAGAAAAGAGCAAGAGGGTTAATTACAGTCCAAAAGATCGCCCCGAAAATTGTACAAAAATACAGTAAAACCAACACACGGGACCTACCCGACTGCGCCGCCGTCGCCGCAACGCCCCCATCGGAAGCCTCGCGCGCTCCACGAGGCCCGCGACGCGAAACGCCAACTCCCACAACCTCCTCCCTCACTCCCTCTCGCTCTCGGGTGCAGAAGAAAGAAAGAAAGGGAAGAAGGTGGCTTGCGGGGAGGAAGAAGAAGAGGAAAAAGAGAAAGGGAGAGAGGGCGGGTCCACGGTGCACCGGTCCACGGTGCACCGGCCAAAGAGGAGCCTCCATCTCTCGGTCCACAGCACAAAAAGCCGTGCACCAGGTCCAAGGAATGAGGCGCGCGGCCACGTGGCCGTATCCCCGCACGCCACGCGGGCGCGCAGCTCACGCGCCACACGGGCGCGTGACACCGCGCCCGCGCAGGCGCGGGACACGGGCGCGTGACACGGGCGCGCCCACGTGCTCCCGCGCGGGCGCCAACGGGGGGCCGCCACGTGGCGGCCCCTGCGCTGACACGCGCAGGCGCGCGTTCCCAACGCGCGCCAGCTGCGCGCCTTGAGCCGCCTCGGGATCCGCGCTGTCGCCTCGCCTCGGGAAACGTGCCGCGCCGCCTCGAAAAACGTGTAAAACACCCGGGCTCCAAAACAAACAAGTAAATAGTCCATTCTTAGCGATTTCGTGCACTGAATCCAAAAACGATGTCCATTTCTCCAAATTCTCGTCCGAAAATTCGGCGAATGCCCACTCGATCCGATTTTCGCGCCGGGTCCATTTTTAAAGTCCGATTTGCCAAATTCCAACTCTAAAAATTCCCGGAGGCGACCGGAGAGGTAAACTTTTATCCGGACTTCACCCGGAGTCTAATTTTGACATCGGAATCGCGCGAAATCACTTCTAAACACCCGACGGGTCCTCCAACATCCCACGGGGTCTCAATTTAAGCCCGAAGTCCACCACTTGTGTCCAAATTGCGCGCAACCCACGCAGGCCTCCAGTGATGCAAGCAAATCCCAAATTGCATCACAAATCCATTTCTGGGCCCCCAACACGCGCACCAACACCCCCAACGGCGACCGAAAGCTGCCCAACACCCAGCAACCCTACGCGGGGGATTCCGGGACCTCACATTTGCAAACTTATGAAATGACTTTTCCTACTAATCAAGTTTCTTCCAAGTCTTCTTCTAAGCTTACAGGTATTGCATTCAAATCAACAAAGGAAGAAGATAGCGAATCGAGTTCCGACGATGAAATCTCTTTTGCCGATTTTGAAGAACAATTGGCGCGGATCACAAAGAAATTTCGTCGGAAATTTTGGAAGAATCGAACCGATGGATCTTCATCCACGAAACCATCTAAAGGATCATCGGGTTCTAAATCCTCTAATCTCAAAGGTGTTGCAAAACCTTCTAAAGAAAAAGAAAAAGATGATTTCGAAGGGGAAATCCAATGCTATAGATGCAAAGGCTACGACCATTTTTCAACGGATTGTCCTTCTCCGAAATCATATAAAAAGAAGGCTTTGCAAGCGAAAACTTGGGACGATTCTACTTCTAATGAATCGACCTCAAGTAAAGAGGAAAAAGCCGTTGCCTTACATGCCTCTCAAATTCCCTCCTCTAATGTTTGCTTATCATCATTAATCACTGACTCTATTCCTTTGATTTTGCATGAAACATCAACATCCGGCGGAGAGTCATCTAGTGAGGGGGAGTCGGACGAAGAAGAACTCGTTGAGGCATATCAACAACTTCTTGCGGAATCTAAGAAGATGGCCAAGCATATCAAGAAGTTGAGGAAGCAACGACTTGAGTATCAAGACGAGAATCATGCTTTAAAGATAAAACTTCATGATCTCGAGGAGGAACGAGAACGCTTATTGGATAATAATAAAATCCTCCAAGAAAAGCTAAACCAATCGGAGACAAACGCTACATCATATATGGACAAGATTGGTTTTCTAGAAAAGCAGTTTGAGGAAATTCATATCACCAACCAAGCTTTGACCAAGCAAGTTCATCAACTCAAATCCGACATACAAAGGCTTACAAACGGTTTCAAAAACTTTGACGATATGTCCGGATTAGGTCAAACAAGCAAGGTTGGTTTGGGTTTTAAAAAGGATCAAACTGTGCATGCTTCAAGTTCCACATTCAAATTGAAAGGAAGAACGTGTCACCTTTGTGGACTTGAAGGACATTTGGTGAAGACGTGCCCGAAAAAGAGAAAGAAGAATCTTCGGCAACTTCATCTACGGAGCGAACTCAACGGAATCAAAAGACACATCAAGTCAAAGGAGTTCACTCAACCCACCAAAGGTCCGAGCCACATCATCAATCATACAAGTGGATCATTACGAGGCAAAGACCTAAGGTGGACCAACAGTCAAAGCTATCATCTCCCAACCACAATGAATCAAGACAACCCAAAATTCGACAATTTTGGATTCGGAAAGGTGATATCTTTCCTTGTCTTAAGTTCTAAATAGCTTATGACTGTACGTAATGCTTTGATTGGTTTTCCTTTCTTATTTTTCTGAATCTCTGCATTACATGTTTTCAATGCTCTTCGTTTTTATGTTTTGTTTTTTTTAAACAAAAGGATTTTAACGAACAAGTGCATTGAATAAAAAGGGTTTTCACTTTCAATCACTCCAATTTAATTTTATTTGAATTATCAACTTTACTCCATAATCATAATTCTTGAAGATATTTCATTATAGGAGTTTTTGATAATTATATTCATCAAATTTTAGAAATCATGTGTGATCTTTAGATGATTATTCTATCTCGGTTGTGTGAATTCATTGTGATAAACGTGAGACAACCGATAGACTAAAATTTGGGATTTAATTCTTTCACGTAAGAGATTGCATTCTTACAAGGGTAAATAAATGAATTGTAAAAGATGTGGAAAGAGTTACATCCGAAAGGAGTGTGAAAACTACCACCACATGTTGGAAAAAGTTGCCACATGTTTTGGATGCTTGAAAAATATTTTATGAAATTTTGTTTAGTTGAAGCATTCGGAGATTCATATTCAAAGTTCTTATATTCTGAACAATCTCCTGGTTGGTATAAGGTGGGATAGTTGAAAGATGCTCAAAGAGCCACCCTTAGGTATTTTAGTGCTTATCTCAAATTTGAAAGGGTAAGAAATCAAATTGATGTCATTTGGAAATCTCTGTAAGTCATCTTTGTACATCCGTTACATCTTGATAGACTTTGGATCTCAAGATTATTTTTGATGACTTGTGTTTGACATATATAATGTGAAAAACGGTTTATAATATTTTATCTTTGTTTTTCATGATTTCGGAGTAAATCTTTTTAATTTTTGTGAAATTAATTGGATTGAATGACATCTATGTGATCTCATATTATTCTCAAGCACTTAAATTGTTTTCTTGATATATGGAATACAAATCGGTAATTCAAATATTTCAAAATCTGGATTTGTTTCAAAAAATTATTTGATTTTTGCGTTCGAGTACCGGTACGCAATCTATGTTTTTGTTATATACCGGAACTGAGCTTTTATCTCTCTTTCACTATGGACTAATGCTGTTAGTGATTTCCTTTTGTCTAGTATGTTCACTGTTTGACAATTTGTGACAAAAAGGGGGAGAAGAGAAATAGGGGAGAAGAGAGAAATAGGAGAGAAGAGATCATCGAGATAGGGGGAGACAGAGATGAGATCATCGAGATAGGGGGAGACGGAGATGAGATCATCGAGAAAAAGAAAGGAGATGAGAAAAAGGAGCCGAAACACAAAAGAACCAAAAGGACGAATCAAATGTAGGATTTACATTTAATTTCTAACGACTGACTTTTGATTTGTTTGGAGTTTTGTTTTTGCAGGATCTACATCACTTTAAGACTCCAAGTCCTAAGTCATAGAGTTTGTTCTAAGACTGGTTCAAATGTATTTTTGTTTATTGGATCTTTCACGCAAAGAAAGTCAATGTTTTGGTGATGACATTGAGTTTCGATTTTTTGGTTTAAGATGAGTGACTTGAGCGCTTTTATGTATTTTTGGGTTTTGTCACGAAATTGCCAAAGGGGGAGATTGTTACGGCATTTTGTTGTTGGCATATTTCGTGAGTCAAGTCAGTAAGTTGAGTCGGAGTCTTAAAGGGATCAAATTTACAATCAGCAATCAAAGACTTAGAGAAGATTCAACAAGAGCTCAAGTTGACACTCAGTGTCTTGAGTCTTGAAGATTGAAGTTGAAGAATTGTGGATCAGTTACATCAATCTCAAGAAGAAAGTATTCAAAAGGATCAGGTATGGTTAACTAAATAATTTTGGTGATCCGAATACTTTCTTATAGTGTAGAAACACTTGGATGAATTTTTAATTGCATAAAAATCAAAAACTGGACATGGGACATGTTCAGGATCCGGATCAGACAGTCCAATCCGGATCCCGAAGGGTGCTTGTTCATTGGCAAATCCGATCCGGATCAAAGGTCATTTCGATCCGGATCCCGAACATGGGTTTTTGCTGGAATATATGAACGATCCGGATCGGGCATTTCAATCCGGATCCCGAACCCTGTTTTTCTGGAATAGCCTGACTCGTTACGACGATCCGGATCACAGTAAATCCGATCCGGATCGCCGTCCTGAAAATTTCCAGATAAGGTAAGTTTTTGATTCTTATCTCTTTCCAAAGGTTTCTAAACTATAAATAGACATTTAGGGTTTCTCAAAAACGTGGGGAGCACGGCCGATCAATTGATAAAACACTTGAGAGCAACCCTAGAGGCTAGGTTTTTATCGTTCTTCTTTATAGCCTCTTTTAGGTCAATTCGACGGTTCTTTCAAGAACATATCTTTTGTCGAATTGATCTAATCTTTGCTTAGAGATTTTTCCCATGGATCTTCATTGATAATCTAAGCAAAGGATCACCATCGAAGCCAATATTCTTACCGGCTGAGTTTGCGTCGTGGATTCGACGTGGCATCGTGGATTCGGTGTGCTAAAGGCGTTTCGTGGATTCGAAACGTGTGCTCGTGGATTTGAGTGGCGTTCGTGGATTCGAACGTGTGCAGTGGACGTGCAATCATTGGAGCGCAAGGTCCGAAGAAGTTGAAGGAGGGGTTAAATCCGTGGAGACGGTAATCACCTTGTTATTCTTCTTTTCTTAGTGGATTGTTATTGCGTGGACATCCAATCGGTGAGCGCAAGGTCCGAAGAAGCTGAAGGAGGGGTTTGAGTCCGTGGAGTCGGTAATCACCTTGTTATTCTTCTATTCTTAGTGGATTGTTATTGCGTGTTGGTCCCGTGGTTTTTCTCCTGGATTGGAGTTTCCACGTATATCTCGGTGTGCTATTTTTATTTTCCGCATTGGTTTTTATTTTGCACTGAGATTTGGTTTTATAAGTATTACACCTATTCACCCCCCCTCTAGTTGTTTGATAGTACCTATTTAGATCCTTGTGGATCCTTAAAAACTGACACCCGCGCGGGGCCGCTGCTGCGCTGCGCCGCGCCGCGTGGGGAAGGTGCCGCGCTGGGCTGCTGCCTGCGCCGCGCCGCTTGCAGCCGCGCGAGGACAGGACCCGTGCGGGGCTGCCGCGCCGCGCAGGGCTGCTGCACGCGCCGCGCCACCCGTGCCGCGCAGGGCTGCCGTGCCGTGCTGATTGGTTGAACCGCGGCAGGTTGGTATTTTTCCTTCGCTGCTCGTGTTCTGGGCCCGTATTGTTCATCGGTTAACTAGAATTTTCGCGGTGCATTTTTCGTGTGCTGTCTGTCTATTTCTGGACAGCGGTCGGACCCACTTTTTCGCAGGGCAGGGTTTAATCTTATTGTTGCTTTTTGGGACGTTTTAGGTCCGGGAGTCGTGCGAAGGCGTGGGATGGTTTCTGGCAGTTCGGTCGACGCGTTTTGAGGTGGGTACCCTTACCTAAAAAGGGGATGTCATCGGTTGAATCATACCGAGCTTTCCCTGACGATACATTTACAGTTACGTTGCTTACAAGTACGGTGGTTTTGATCTAAACAATGTTATGAGTTGGTGACTAACCCCATGTTGTGCATGTGTATCAGTACTTTGACTATTTGGAGCGACTGGGTGTCGTAGGAGTATATGACATACGTTTTATTATTATTATGCTCATGGCGCTTGCACGCACACTAGCGGTTTGGCCACCGTGTCGGTGTACTTTTCCGGAGAGGTGGTCTGATGACCCGTGAACCCCACAAGGTGACATTAGTGGGAGCCCCTTGCGGTTATTTGCGGTTTTGCACTTGTGCAGTGGGGGGTTTAAATGCACCCAAGGTGAGAGCGGGACGGTTTTTCTATTGCCTGAGGTCCCCGGACCGTCACGGCAGGTGCTCAGTTCAGTCCCTCAGGGGAGGTGTGGTTGACTACAGGATGGGGTTGTGGATGCTTTGGTTTACGGTTTGATTTATTATCTGTACCTTTTAGCATCATACTTATAGTTGCGTTTTATTTTTACTCTTCATGTCACTGACTTCCCACACTGTGACAGGTTCGGTCGGGGGTGGGATCTGGGACGGCGGCGAGGCCACGACTAAAAGGATTTAGCACTATCCTGGCTGGTGACTCTTTTCCTTTTACTTATTTGATAATTTCGACTGGTTAGACTCTGTGCATGTGATTTTATTTACTGTGGATGAGGTGGATTGGATTAGACTTATGACTCTGTGGTTGACCGGTTTCCCTTATGTTCTCAGTTAGGTTTTCTGTACGACCGTTTTTAAAATAAACAAGTGATTGCGAAAATGATTTAAAAACTAGATGTCGTGTGGACACCGTTTTACAAACCCGTTGTTTTATCCTCTCAAACTTACGTTGCTATTTTGATTAATGTGGTGGTAATGGTTTACTTTTATTTTTCATCCTTGGCTTGCGTGGTTAAAGTATATTTGTGATTTTGTACGCCGTACATACGCTAGGGTGATCTTGTTAGTAAAACCGAGAACGTTAGCGTATGTGGCGGTCTGTGCACGTGAGCGGCGGATGTTTCTTTAATATATATATATATATATATATATATATATATATATATATATATATATATATATATATATATATATATATATATATATATATATATATAACGTTATTTTCCGCTTCAGTAAACCCCGGGGAGTGATAAGAGCGCATTTTTAAATGGTTTTTTAAATGAGGAAGTTTATGTAGCTCAACCAAAAGGGTTTATTGATCATAAACTACGTAACAATGTTTTTCGACTGAAAAATGCTCTTTACGGACTAAAACAAGCACCGCGAGTATGGTACGAAAAATCGGCAAAGCACCTTTTGGAAAATGGCTATACTCGAGGGGGAGCAGATCGGATACTTTTTGTGAAGCACTTTCAGGACAATTTCATTGTAGCTCAAATCTATGTGGATGACATTGTGTTTGGAGCTACAAGAAACAACGATGCTTCAAAATTCGCCGAAACAATGGAAAACGAATTTGAGATGTCCATGATGGGCGAGCTTACGAGCGAAAGAAATTGCTGAAGCAGAGGCATTGGCTGCTTCAAAGGGCAAAGCCCCAGTCTCTGGAAAAGCCAAGACTACTCCTCCAACCGTAGATGAAAGAGGGAAAGCTCCTATGGAACCGATGTCGATGAAGCGGAAGAGTGTTGCACGAAAGAGAGGTCGATCTCCCAGAATTGAGATCCAAGAACCTCTTGCAAGCGAACAACCTCCTGTGGTTGAGGATGTCGTTCACATCAATTCTGAAAGAATGAAGGATTTTGAAAACAGGGAATGTATAGGTGAAAGGCATGTGAATGTCGGAGCTCTTAGAGAACGATCGGAAGCTTTTGGTGTTCTATTTGATAGAGCTCGGCTCTCACCAATTTGTAAATTTCCTGAAACTTCTTGTTACTGTTTGCATTTGATAAGAACCTTCTACATGTGTGCGAATCAGCTTCAAGACATTGATGGTGGACCGAGGGAATTTCATACAAGAGTCAGAAACACCAAGCTTGTCGTCACCCCACACATCATTGGTGAAGTGCTGGGAATGAGTGTCCAAACTAGAGGAACTCATTATTTGAAAGGTCAAGTTATAACAAATCAATCTTGGAGGACTATAGTGGATGGCATTTGTTTGCCAGATACAAGATCGGCAGGAAATTGGATATTTTTCAAGGAACTTAAAGATGAATACAGATTCATGAACTTCATTGTTTGCTACAATATTTTGCCGAATATGCAAACTAAGGTCTTACGATGGGATAGGATGTTATTTTTGTATCTTCTTGGGCATCCAACGGCGGCTCGGGGTTTGAACTTGAATATTTTTTTTCTCATTTGGTCGAGGATGGCAAGATATGTTGAAAATGCACATCCGACTGAGAGGCTTCCTTTCCCAATGATTATTATACGGATCTTTAAGAAGTTTGACGTAGACACCCAATCGTCATCTTATCTGCATAGTTTGGGAACTATCAACGACTCGACACTTGTGAAGTCCCTCTCTCGCCAACCTGATGAGACCCCGACCCCACCAAGAAGTAGAAGACCTTCAGCCACAGCAGCACCAGCAGGACCAGCAGCAACAACAATAGCAACAGCAACACCAGCAACAACACCAACAACTGCGACAGCTTCAGGTCTTGGACCATTCGAAACTTTAGAGGATGAAGCCTCTGTTACATCGATCTATCGAGAACAACAACGATTATCGTCTGAACAGGAGCACATTGCAATCGAACAAGGTCAGATTTCAGAGGACCTTGCCCATATTACTGCTACTCAGTTAGACTTGAAAAAGAAGTACAAGTCTTTGACGAAGTTGGTAAAGAAAATTTTCGCAAAGCTGGGGTGTAGTAGCTCAGACGATTCTGGATTAGATTGAGGGTTCAAGGACAAGATCGATGATTTTACTTGACATTTTTTTTTGTTTTGCAGGTTTACCTTAACTTTCTTTACCTTTTGAACCTTTTCTTCCTAATTTTTGTTTTCATTTGGCAATTTTTGACAAAAAGGGGGAGAAAACATATAGAACATTGAACTTTGAACATTGAACTTTGAAGGTAAGTTGAAGGTAAGTTGAACTTGAACATGCCCTCTACTAACTATTTGACTAACTATTTGGGCATGTAATATTACGTTTGATATGACATTTGGATTTTTAATGATTAGATGATATGTGAATCTTTGATTGCTTATTCTCATACATATCTGATAATTAATGTCACGAGGAGTATAAACCCTATCTCTTTGATTGCTTATTGAATGGTTAAATTCTTGAGGTATCTAATGATTTATTTTGTCAAGAATTGTTTTTCTTTTGCAGAGAGTACAGGCGTCTAAGTTTAGAGTTTGTATTAGGAGTTTATCTCTTGTATTTATTTGGATCTTTCATGTAAATTTTTGTTGTATGGTGATAACAACAAAAATATCTTTTTGAATTTTTTTTTAAGTGGATTTTTGTTTTGTCACAAAACCGCCAAAATGGGAGATTGTTAAGGAATTTGTGTTGGCATATTTCGTGAAGTGTTCTAAGTCTTGAAGATTGAAGATGAAGAATTGTGGATCACATACATCAATCTCAAGAAGAATGAATTCAAAAGGACCAGGTACGTTTAACTAAATAATTTTGGCGATCTGAATACATTCTTGTAGTTTAGAAACACTTGAAATATTTTTCATTGCTTACAAATCAAAAATTGGACAATTTGAGTGTTCAGGATCCGGATCAGGACCATCCAGTCCGGACCCCGAACATGGATTTGTTCATGTGGAATTCTAGTCCGGATCAGCCTCCTTTAAGTCCGGACCCCGAACCTTGTGTTTGCTGAAATCGCATGAACAGTCCGGATCAGGCCACATCCAGTCCGGACCCCGAACTGTTTTTTCAGGAAATTTACTGAAAAAAGACGACAGTCCGGATCAGCCAAATCCAGTCCGGACCGCCGTGCGGGAAAAAGTTTGTTAAGACAATTTTTGATGCTTATCTCTTTCCAAAGGTTTCTAACCTATAAATATGTCGCGCCCCGGGGTCGAAACTGCGACCCGGGCTCGCCAACAGATCCGCCGCCTATACAAAACCACGCATAGGCGAAGCGTCTATCCTGCAACAAAAGGGACTACAGCTAAACATCCTGTGGCACTGTGCCAACCAATCCCCAGCCTAGGGTCAAAACACCGAATCGCCACAATTACCAATAAGTCTGTCGGTAACTCGCGGTCCCAGCTGCACTGGACATGATCCACAAACCTCGTCCACATGCACCACACCAACAGGAACCTGCACCTCTAGTGCACGTGGAAATGACTCTGCCTCTAGTCCATGCAGGAATGCAAAATGCGCTAATTCTGACTACTGTGATGAAATCACACCTGCGACAACTCGATCCACTACCGTGGCGCCCTCCAACCGGGCGGCACAGACTCATCCGCTCGATACAAATGGTCGTCACTCAGTCTACCTGAAAACATCAAGATTAACCACATATGGGCACGACCTCTGCCTCTGCCCACACTGGGGCGACGAATGCGGCCCTTAGCAGATAACATATCCATGCTACCGCTGCTGCTGATACCAATGCTGAAGCTACCATCGGGGTCCACCCGATCCCTGGCGTCTCAAAATCCACTTCCCTGGGGAAGGAAAACGGGAATGCCACTGCCGGCCGATCTGTCCTCCAACACTCGGTGCCAAGTGCCTCCATCTATACTTCGCCTCTGGCGGTAGATCCCTATCCAAGGAATTGCAACGTCACGCTCCACAAACAACGCCTACTCCATCGAGGCGTCCCTAATCTGAAACGGAGGGACCGAAAAAAATGAAAGGTATCTTGGCGCAATACACTCCCAGATACACAAATCTTAGGCGCCTCATCCCTCTAACATGGAGCGCGCAGTTCAACAACTGCGTAAACTCTCGGCACAAGGGGGCTCTCAAGCAGTCTCTCCATCCCACCAACCACGATTCCACCTCCAAAGGCTCCAAGCTCGGTCCAACGAATCGGGGTGGTTCCTCTGTCGAAACTGGCTCAATAGACCGATGATGTCCCACAGCTCATCAGCTGTCAGCTATCCACCCCGTCTCGGTGCCTCGGCACTAACCATTGGCACGGAGGGGGCTACTCGCTCCATCGGCGCCACAGAAATCACTGCCGCTGATAAGCCTCTGACAATCCTGTCATCTGGGTCCGGAGCTCTCTAACCTTGATCTGGGTATCCGGCCCAACTCTAATCGCTCAGGCTCAACTGCTGCGACAGGATGCACACGGGTCAAAACCCAGCGTCGGGGAGACGCCGCTCACCACGACAAAACTGCAAATCAGCACACAACAAACGCTCGACCCAATCCAGCGAAAGTCTAGAGCATGTCACCTATTCCACAGCATTATGTTGTCTGCAGCCAACATAATCACTTAGGAGAATAAACATGCCAATCTCTCATCCCATCCCTTGGGAGAGGTATAAAACTCAATCAGGTTTCTCGCTACAAGTCACGACTCTCGCGAAGTCATCCAAGGGTCAAACCATAAGCCTAGGGTTTCTAAGTCCACCATGACCTACAACCTAGGCTCTGATACCACTCTAATCTGTCACGCCCCGGGGTCAAAACTGCGACCCGGGTTCGCCAACAGATCCCCCGCCTATGCAAAACCCCGCATAGGCGAAGCGTCCTACCTGCAATAAAGGGGCTACAACTAAACAGATATCAGAGCTATAAAATAAAAGTGCTGTAAAACTAAAACCAACCATCTGTACAACTGGAATAATGATACAATATCCATCTCCCATAAATGATAATCATACAATATCCTCAAATACAATAACCTAGAACTCAACAGGGAGATAACCTGAAAATAATACATCAGTGTACAGGCTCTCAGTACAAGTCAGATCCTCACAATACAATGATCTCTCAAAAGCGAAAAGATAAATAATCTACTGTCTGTACTCAGAATCTCTAATGTAGCGGTACCGCTACTCTTCACAAACGGGTAGGGATCTAGCTCGCGACTCCCTCGCCTCGCACAGCAACTGCAGAATCAGCAACACCCGCTAAGACTCTGCAAAACAAAGGAGAGAAAAGAAAGAGGAGGGGGAAAACCCCCAACGGGTGTGAGAACTACACCAAAAAGGGAGTTCTCAGTGGGTACCGCCACCAGGCCCGACGATCTGCCCACTAAGTCCACTAGAGGCATAAGATAACTAATGCAGTAAAAACTGAACAAGAAAGCTGGAGGTACTCAATAGCTACCATGCCTCTATCTAAATGCTCAAAAGGAAAAAACCAATGAAAGGTATGCAACCAATCGCACATGAAGTGCACAATCGACCCAATCGAGCTGACTGCCACATCGGGTCCAGTCAAGCCTGCGCCCACCTACAACCACCTCCCGTTACCGGGCAGGAATTACGTAGGGTGTCCATACGGACTAACTCGCTATCGAATAGTGGCACATGCAGGCTATAGTCGAAAACCACGCTCTCTCTCAGAACGGAAAGACTCAAGATCCTCAACATCTCGCACAATGGTCGAAGTACTCTCAACGACACGGGATCACCGTCAACCCAAACGGCTCCCAACAACACTAGCACTGGTCTAATCACAGCTACTAGACTCCACTCGACCCCCAGGCACGAGTGCAACAATAAAAGTATCTGCCTGAATAAACCCAATCAATGGACCAGTAAAAACTGGCACTGCCTGCTCAAACCGTCTCAAGTATCTGCTAACAAATCGGTACTCACTGACTGATACTCAAGGTCTGGCTCTCACTGGCCGATACTCAATGTCTGGCACTCACTGGCCGATGTGTAAATCGCCTACTCCGGAGTGGCACTCGAGGGGAGCGACCCGCACGAGTAAAGTATCACTGTAACAAGTATCACTGTAACAAGTATCATCACTGTATAGCAGGACTGGATCACGACTCTGATCGAAGTGGGAAAACCCATCCACTAAAGGGAAATCCGATCCCCAAACTGAAACAACAGTAAACAATAAGTGGGAAACTCCATCCACTAGAGGAAATCTGATACCCAATCTGATGCACAAGTACATATCTGGTCAACCGCCCAATATCCGCGGTCGCCGCAAAACCCCACAAGTCCACAATCAAGACCAACCTGTCCCAGACTCGAAGTCTCAACTATACTATCCCAAACCCCTGCTCGAACCCGAGCAACATGAACCACAAGACTAACCAATAAGGAGAAAAGAAGCAAAACATGGTTTCTCCTAAGTCAAGTTCCAATAAGATAGTGTAGCAGTAAAAGATGGCCTATATAGATATCCATACGGCATGAAATTGTCCTCAAGAAAGATAGAAGTAAGAACATGTCAAATGGTAGCTCTACAAGATATAAACAACATGCCAAAATCACTAATGAACTACACCTGTTCATAATGCATGATCTATAATCCATAATAACTCCTCAGAGTAATACCCGCACATAGATGTAACATCCTGTCCCCTCGAATGATCAATCCTTATGAAAGACTATATGCTAACATGGCATGCTAATAATTCGCTACAATAAATGTCAATCCCACATAAATAGGCCAATGATTAATTAAGCATGATCTCTATATCATCTAGTATGAAATGAACATAGTCATCTACAGTATGCTAGATCTCAATCCACTAGAAGCATGTACAATAGTCAAGTAAGCATCAATCACATAGTCAAGGCCATTTCCATGCTTACATCTCAATGTAATGGTTGTACCTTAATCATGCATGCTATAAATCACAGAGGGTAACAATCTCTTAGGTAAGCTTTCCTTAATCCCCAACATGGATATCCGAATCATGCAAGTCCTCATAATATAACATGAATATTAATCTTGCAATTCTCTTAGACAATCAACATTACTAAGCTTACCTCTCAATCACAACAATGTACCCTAAACATGCAAGCATTCTATCAAATAGAATTAGAGAACCGTCCACCGGTTCTGGGGACAAGGCAACCCACCTGAAACGCTTTCCGCAGGCAAAGCCGAAGTCGGTGAAGTGCGTAGTCACGCGCTATCCAAAATCCGCCGAAACTGCACCCTCGGTACTCAGTCGCACAAGCCTCTGTCTCAACCAACAATGCAACCACATACAACAACCAAATACCCCAAATGCCCAAACAGCACACGCTGTTTTCCAAACCAGCAGAGAAGATGGGGGATTCTCACCTGTGTACAGTCCTCCAAAAATCCCAGAAAAATCACAGTTGCGATCCTCGCGACGAGTAGATACAAATCGAGTATTTATACGTCCCATTCTGACACCTGTAGGCCAAGATATAAATACTACAACGCGGTATGCCGAAATATCCACAAATAAATTCCTGTAGTAAATTAGTCTGAAAGAAACATAATTATCTCCTTCTAAGAGTCCTCCAAAAATTCCAATAAAAATATGGGCGCGTTCCTCTTGAAGCGTAGATATCAACCGAGTTTTTAAATGCCTCATTCCGATGCTCGTAGACCGAGAAATTCCAACATTACTTCACCGCCGTCCCAAACCTCGCAGCAGTACAAAGGGTCACAAAAACACCTCAGGAACCATTCCAAAAACCCAAAATGAGGCAAAATGGTCAACAAAAAAATCGAAGGCGTACCTCTCATCAATGCGTTGCCGCAAAAATCGGCTCAAAAGTCTATAAGGGTGATCCAGGGGGTCTCGTGAACTAAAATGCGACAGTAGAAGCCAAAAATCGAAGAAGCGTCGAAGTGCGCCGCGTCGCAGAAAACGCCGATGTCGCGGCCTCCAAAAAATCTGAAAACTCCTCACAAGATGGAGCACAGGGAGAGGAACAATGTTGCTTCAAGTCTCTATCGAAGGAGAGCTCGGGAAAGGGCTCAAAAATGCATCCAAAGGGGGGT
Source organism: Tillandsia leiboldiana (assembly GCA_029204045.2). NCBI lineage: Eukaryota > Viridiplantae > Streptophyta > Magnoliopsida > Poales > Bromeliaceae > Tillandsia > Tillandsia leiboldiana. Next base: position 41,665,271 of record CM055060.1, on the reverse strand, counting down.
TTATATAGCCACAACCAAACAAATCAAGAAATTCCCTCTGTGTCCCCACATTCGGGCGCCCGAATCTTTCGGGCGCTACAGTACCACCAAAACGTACCCAAAACTATCAGCGCAGAATCAACCACAGCGCGCCACGTGTCCCCCGAACAGCCAACAACCACTGCGCCCAACCAGCTGCCGACGCGTGGCCGCACCCCGCGCAGCTCCCGCCCGCGTCTGCGCCTCGGTTGGCGCGCCCACGTGCCCGCACCCGCGCTGCCGCCGACCACGCCGCGCACGCAGCCCGAGATACCTGCTCCGCTCCTTGCGTAGACCGAGCGCACATCGACCGGCCAACCAGCGACCGCCACGTGGCCCTGCCCCAGTGTGACACCCCCGGAATTTGGATTAGTCCTCTATATAAATGATATAATAGGACTAAATCTCTAACCCGGCTATAGCATTTTGGATGGTAGCAAGATCCAAGAGGAACATGAGAGTTAAGCGTGCTAGAGCTAGAGTAGTTCTAGGATGGGTGACCCCCTGGGAAGTGGGGCGTTACAATTGGTATCAGAGCCATTCACCAGCCGGAAATGCGAGATGAGTCTCGGCTGAGCCAGGGTTATAGCGGGTAGAGCGAGGCTCCCCGGCTAATGACCGTTGTGAGTGGAGTGCAGCTCCTCACAAGGTCGGCTAAGGCTAGCGAGACGAGTCTCACATCGCCTGGTGCTTGTGAGTGTGCTTGAGCCTGACGTGGACGTCAGGGCTTAAAGTGGGGAAGAATGTGACACCCCCAGAATTTGGATTAGTCCTCTATATAAATGATATAATAGGACTAAATCTCTAACCCGGCTATAGCATTTTGGATGGTAGCAAGATCCAAGAGGAACATGAGAGTTAAGCGTGCTAGAGCTAGAGTAGTTCTAGGATGGGTGACCCCCTGGGAAGTGGGGCGTTACACCCAGTCCATGCACCCTCTGCTCAACCCCGTGGACCGCGCCTGCTGCGTCGGCCAACCGGAAGCCGCCACGCGTCCAACCCCGGTGCACGCCTCGCTCCGTGGACCGCACGGTCCGCGCCTCTGCCCGCGCGGCTGCACGGCGCTGCCCCGACGGCCGGAACAGTACCACATGCCTCGAAATCTGTGCACGACCATTCGGGCTCCGAAAAATGCAAGTAAATAGTCCATTTTCCCCATTTTCGCGCGCTGAGTCCAAATCCGATGTCCGTTTTGCCCAATTCAACTTCTAAAATTTGTCGAAGGCCTCCAAACAAGTGTTCTTAATGCACATTTCGCACCGAGTCCATTTCTTGAGTCTGATACACACACAAACACCTCCAACACAAGCAAAGAGCCTCCAGAAGTTGCCAGACACACTACAAAAGCTCTGTGGAGATCCGGGTCATCACAAGCTGTACCCCTTCATTGGAGTCCTTAGTATAGTCAGTAAATTATTTTATTTCCACTTTTGAGAGTTCATTGTATTGTGAGGATCTGACTTATACTGAGAGCCTGTACACTGATGTATTATTTTGGTTTACCTCCCTTTTAGTTTCGGGTTATTGTATTTGAGGATGTTGTATGATTATCACTTATGGGAGATGGATATTGTATTATTATTTCTAGATGTACAGATGGTTGGTTTTTAGTTTTACAGCAGTTTTATTTATAGCTCTGATATCTGTTTAGCTGTAGTCCCTTTTCTTGCAGGTTTGACACTTAGCTTATGCGGGGTTTTGCATAGGTGGCGGATCTGTTGGCGAGCCCGGGTCGCAGTTTCGACCCCAGGGCATGACAGTTATGGACAGTCCTCAGTGTTTTTGCTTTTCTGGACTATAGGATGGGAGATTTTGGATGATTTTTGTGTGGAAATTTCGAGGACTCGAAGATCTATAACATTGGTATGTATCATTCCCCCTAGATCTGAGTTTTTATTGGGGTTTATTTACCATCTTTGGAACACATTGCCGCATTCGTGCACAGATTGAACTTGTTGGATAGTCCAAAGTATTTATGGGTTTTCTTCTTCATCCGAGCATGGATTTTGGAGTTCTTTAGCTTGATTCACATCTACTCTCGACAAGGAATCCAATGGTACCTCGCTTAATAGATTTCGAGCACGTTTGACTTGGTAACATTATTGATCTTCTCAGCTCTGTTTTATGGGTCACAACATATTTCAGATTTAGTATTATTTTGATACTTGGACTTTGGGAATGCAGAAATTGATTTAATTCTTGGTTAATTTCAGGATTTTATGGTTTGGACATCTTATTAAGATCAAGGTGAAGATTTCTCCTTTTGGTTTCAGCTTAAAATTCTCTATGGATTGCCTTCTTTAATTTCTGTAAGTTTATCTTAGAAATTGGTATAATATTCGGACAGCAATGTAATGTTTGCTTCATTTGAATTTTAAGGGAAATTAATGATGGGTTTTTGAGGACTTGGAGATGTTTGTATGGAAGAGGACATCTTTGTTTTACTGTTGGGGACTTCATCTTGAGGTATTTGGGGCTGCACTTGCATCTTCTTTAGCTTAGTCTTACTTGCTGAAATTCTGGAATGTAACTGCGCAGCATGCATTGTTTCAGTGATTGCGCCCAATCCGTGTGGATGATTTGGATGAATTTCATAGCATCGGACTCCTGAGAGGATAAGGATTACTCACGCCAAATTTCATCCAGATCGGGCAATAGATTGTCAGGTTTCAGGTGGGTTGTTCTGCACTTTCAAAAATTGTGATTTACCTACTCGGGCTATTAGTTTCCCACATGACATAGTTGATTGTTGTTCTCCTATTCCTTGGTGAATCATGCTTGAATATCCATGTTTATACTAGGTTAATTGATCCTTAGCTTATACGTGAGTGAATGATTAGTTTGATTTGTGAGGGCCTGAATCCCCGCGATAGGATTACTGTTGGATCAGCAGCTTCTGGAGGCTTATGTTGAGTGTTGGAGATGTTTATGTGCAAATTGGACACAAGTGGTGGACTCAGTGTGAAAAATGGATCACGAGTGTTTTTAGATGCCCCGCCAAATTTTAGAAGTGGAATTGGGCAAAACGGATATCGGATTTGGACTCAGCGCGCGAAAACGATGGACATCGACTACTTGGTTGTAGTTTTCTGAGTTCGGACACCCGAAAACGGACACCCGGAAATTTTCTAGTGTTCTTGGGTGCATGGTGGACCGGTGGACTGAGGTGGTGCCATGTGGCGGCTTCCGATTGGCTCCGTACGCCACGTGGAGGAGCTGCAGTGGCGGCGCAATGGGCCCGGCCCACGGGAGCAGGCGCGGGCAGCGCGCGGGCGCGGGCAGGCGCGCCGACGAGCGCGGTGCAGCGGGGGCGTGTGCCACGTGGCATTTTTCTAGTGGTTCGCTGGTGCAGTGTGTTGGGTTATGTATAATATGGATCTAAATAGGGGAAAAAACACCTAGAGGGGGGTGAATAGGTGTAAACGTCTAAACACTCAAAAATCGTTGCGCAATAAAACCCAATACGGAAATAAAAATAACACGCAAGATTTTTACGTGGAAAACTCCAAACCGGAGTAAAAAACCACGGGACCGATAACACGGTGAAATCCAATAGAATTATAACACGTACAAAGGTGATATACCGTACTCACAGACGACTCAACCTTTTTCCATACGCTCCTAGTTGATCTTCTCCGCTCGCTCCGCAACGCTTCTCGAATCCACGATCTGCGTCCAACGCCGAATCCACGACGTCTGACCGAATCCACGGTCTTCACCCAGTAGCACGTCTCGAATCCACGAACGTACCTCGCTCCGAATCCACGAGAGCGGTAGCACCTTGAATCCACAAGGCCACGCGAGTCCACGCGCCGATTTTGGGAAAATCGTTGTTTTTGGGTGGTGATGATCCGCCGAATACTTAGATTAGAAATAGATCGGAAATACCATCTAAGTATTCATTGATTTGATTCTACTCAAAATCTGAGTATGAAAACCTAGAATCAAATCAATCAATATAGATGAAGAAACATAGGATTAAATCTATTGATTTTCTTTCTTCTCTATAGGTGGATTTTTCTATTTTTGACCGTATTTGGATTACCCTAAAAAATGAATCGTAGGGTCTATTTATAGGTTAGAAACCGTTGGAAGAAGATAAGCATAAAAAACTAACCAATTCTGGAATTTTACAGGACGACAGTCCGGACTGGAATTGACGGTCCGGACTGTCTCAGTGAAACAGACTTTTTCCAGAAAAGACGACATTCGGGGTCCGGACTGTTCATGCAAATTCAACAATTTCACGTTCGGGGTCCGGACTGAATTTACCAGGGTCCGGACTGAAACAGCGCATGAACAAACCTATGTTCGGGGTCCGGACTGTAATGCCCGGTTCGGACTCTGAACATGTAAAATGTCCAGTTTTTGATTTTTATGCAATTAAAAATTCATCCAAGTGTTTCTACACTATAAGAAGTATTCGGATCATCAAAATTATTTAGTTAAACGTACCTGATCCTTTTGAATTCTTCTTTCTTGAGATTGAGGTATATGATCCAAGCTTCTAAACTTCAATCTTCAAGACTTAAACAATTTCACGAAATACGCCAACGCAAATTCCGTAACAATCTCCCCCTTTGGCGGTTTCGTGACAAAACACAAATCCACTCAAGAAAATTCAAAAAGATATTTTTGTTGATATCACCATACAACAAAAATTTACATTGAAGATCCAAATAAAGATAAATACATGAGTTAAACTCCTAAAACAGACTCTAGACTTAGACATCTGTAATCTCTGCAAAAGAAATCATTCTTGACACAAAAGATCGTTAGTAACCTCAAGAATTTTCAACAATCAAAACCAAACACAGAGATAGAGTTTATACTCATCATGACATTTTCAAATTCAGATATGTAAGAAACTCACAATCAAAAATCGACATATCTTCTAAGCAATAGAAATCCAAATGTCATAGAAAGGTTAGTCAACAAGCAACGTGTTAGTTATATTACATGCCCAAATAGTTAGTCGAATAGTTAGTTGAGGCATGCAACAAAACACAAGATAAAAACCCAAAAGTTGAAGTTATACTTACCTTCATAGTTCAAGTTCTCTCAAGCATTGTCATGGTCAATCACAGAGCATTGTGCATCGTTCAAAGTTCTCTAAACTCTCTCCCCCTTTTTGTCACAAAACTTAGCCAAAAGCACAAAATTGAAGGAGAGTTAAAAAAGTTCAAGATCCAAAAGTTTGAGAGCTAAAAAAAACTTAAAAACCTGCAAAAGAAAAGATTAGCCATGAGATCAAGCAAAATCCGAACTGTCTGAGCTGGTATCGTCTATCTTGTTCAAAATCCCTTTCAGCATTCGTGATATTTTGGAACATTTCTTCTTCATCTGTTTTTGTTCAGCGGCCATTTGCCGGAGACCTAATGCCAATTTCTCTTGGTCAGCAGAAAGTCTTCTTTGGTCCTGATGAATGGAGGCCAATACGGTAGCTTCTAGAGCGTTTCTCCTAGAAGTCGCTGGATGAGCTGTAGAGGCAGATGATGCATGCTGGCCTTCAGCCCATGGGGATTCTCTAGGTACCGAGTGTGCTCTAGAGAGGGATTCAGTGATTTGAATTCCACTTCCCTTGACATTTTCCTGTCTAGTGTAGTGTTTGGACTTCTTGAGCATTTTGTTCTTGACATACAGTTCGTCTTCCTCATCAGCAATATCCTGCGCCTTTGCTTTAGAGGTTTCAGCAAGTGCTTTCCCTTTGGAAGCAGTAGGAACTGTCCCTTCAACCACCAACTCATCCCAGTCGATTGATTCAGTTTCTGATTCCGTCTCGGAATCATCTCGAGTTTTCTTCGCCTTCTTAGCCCTCTTAGGCTTGGTCGTTGCTTTCGCGTGAACCATGGCAGAAAGAAGAAATATGATCCAAGTGATTACCATTTCTACTGTTCGTTGGGAGAGATAATGTCACGCCCCGGGGTCGAAACTGCGACCCGGGCTCGCTAACAGATCCGCCATCTGTACGGAAACTGCCGTACAGACGAAGCGTCTAACCTGCAGAAAGAATCAACTACAGGATACAGATATCAGAGATGAAAGTAAACTACTAAAAACTGAAAACCAAACCCTGTAAAACTAAAAAAAAAAGTACCATAACCATCTCCCAAATACGATCGTATACAAAGTCCTCTGATACAAAACTCAAAAGGGAGGTATCTCCAATAAATACATCAGTGTACAGACTCTCGATACAAGAATATCCTCACTACAACAGTCTCTCAAACTGTAAAAATAAAAACAACTCTATACCTCACAACAAAGTTCTCTCAACAGAGGTAAAAGTAGTAAACTAGTCTACTGAAGCTCTCCGCTGAAGAGGGGTACCGCTACACTCCAACGACGGATAGGGAACTAGCTCACGACTCCCTCGCCTCGGCCAGAAGGATCAGCAACAGGAACACAGGAACAGAAGAAGAAGTCCCTGGGGAAAAGACACCACGACGGGTGTGAGAACTACTTCCCACAGTAGTTCTCAGTGGGTGCCGTCAACAAGTCCAACGGTCTGCCCACCTAGTCTACTAGAGGTAAAAGATAACAGGCAAAGAAATCTGAACAAGAAAAGCTGGAATCTACTCTACAGCTACCATGCCTCTATCTAGACACTCAAAAGTGGAACAGATGAAAGTAAACGAGACCACTCGCACCCAAGGTGCTCAATCGACCCAAACGAACTGACTGCCTCAAAGGTCCAGTCAAGCCTGAGCCTGTCGACTAGGAACGCACCTGCCCACTACCACACATCCACATGAGGACGGGATTTACGTGGGGCATCCTGTCCGACTAACTCATCCCTCACGCAAAACTGCCTCAACAGGCCCATCGTTGCCTCCACTGCGGAAAACTGCCTCAACAGGCCAACCATCGTATCCATAGCGGCATCTCAGGGGCGCGACTCCAACTGAGGAAAACGGCGCGGCATAGAGTATCAAACGTTGGCAAAAGCAGGCTATAGACAAAACCACGCTCACTCTCAGAACGGTAGGACTCAAGATCCCCAAATATCTCGCATAACAGTCGGAGCACTCTCGACGACTCAGCTGATCGGCTAACACGAAACACGAGACACTAGCCTCTCCAACAGCTCGCAGCACAAGTACACTGGCTGGAGGTACTCCACAGCCAGGAACGACCCACAACTCAGGCTAACAATACCGGTCGGACAACACTCAACGACCTGGGATCACCGTTAACCCCAACGGTTCCCCACAACACTGACCGGAAGATACTCGACGGCCCGGGACTACTGCCTGCTAAACGGCTCCCTCCCACGACAGTGCAACAGGGAAACAAGGCCTCTCGGGACTACCGTTTACCCAAACGGCTCCCGGCACAGATAAGCAACCCGCTACAACTACCAGACTCCACTCTGCTCCCAAGCAAGAGTGCAAAAGCATCCCACACTAAAAGCAAGTCCCGACCTCTCGGCCCACTACTCGGGCGAGGATAACACTATGTCCAGGAATGAAAGAACAGTGTGGATGTCTAAGCATAATATAACCCTAGCCCAAGTGAGAGTTTTCTACTGGTCTGGTTACACATGCAACATATGACGGGGGTGCTAGGTCAAGTTCCAAGATAACTATGTTAACAGATGATAAAAGGAATAACCATTCCAACAATCTAGCATGCTACACAAGGAAATAAACTATCATGCATAGTCCTACATCAATAGAATTACTGTACAGTCCATAAAACTTGGAGATAAGGCCACCCACATCCATAAGCCACCAATTGCTCGTAGACACTTGCAATTGGCCTCAACGCGATTCGCACGCAAAACAATGTCCGCTGCCGGAGTCCGCACGCAAAACGGAGCACGGTGCCAGAATCCGCACGCCAAACGGAGTCCGCATGCAAAATGGTGCACGGTGCCGGAGTCCGCACGCAAAACGGTGCACGGTGCCAAGATCCGCACGCAAAACGGAGTCCGCACGCAAAATGGTGCACGGTGCCGGAGTCCGCACGCAAAACGGTGCACGGTGCCAGGATCCACACGCAAAACGAAGTCCGCACGCAAAACGGTGCACGGTGTCGGAGTCCGCACGCAAAACGATGCACGGTGCCCAACACAGAAAAGAGCAAGAGGGTCAATTACAGTCTAAAAGAACGCTCCAAAAACTGTACAAAAGTACAGAAAAACCAACACACGGAACCTACCCGATTGCGCCGCCGTCGCCGAAACGCTCCACCGGGCGTCCTCGCACGCAAAACGAGGTCCACGACGCGCCGCCGCACCTCACGCAACCTCCTCGCTCACTCCCTCTCGCTCTCGGTTGCAGGAGAAAGAAAAAGAGGAGCAGCCATGGCGGTGCGGGGGAGAAAGAAGAAGAAAAGAAAAGAGAGGGAGAGGGGCGGTCCACGATGCCGGTCCACGGAGCCGGTTCACGGCACGGACCAATGGGGAGCCCCAACGGGCCGGTCCACAGCGCATGGGCCCGCGCGCCCGGTCCACGCGCGCGCCCACGCGCCACGTGGCGCGCGGCAACGCGCCCGCCACACGGGCGCGTTGCACCGCGCCACCCCAGGCGCGGGACACGCGCCCGTTACACGGGCGCGCGTGCCCCCGCGCCCGCGCGGGCGCCAACGGGGGCCCGCCACGTGGCGTCCCCCGCGCGTCCCGCGCTGACGCGCGCCAGGCGCGCACGCCGCCCGTACACCCTCAGGAAACGCGCCGCTTCTCGGGTTCCGTGCCGCGCCACTCCTCGATAAACGTGCCGTTTTGCCTCGAAAAACGCGCACTTCATCCGGGCTCCAACTCCAACAAATAAATAGTCCATTCCTAGCAATTTCGCGCGCTGAATCCAAAAACGATGTCCATTTTCCCAAATTCTCATCCGAAAATTGCGGAGTGCCCCCGGATAGCCCACTTGTTCCGATTTTCCACGCCGGGTCCAAATCTGAAGTCCGATTTGCCAAAATACAACTCTAAAAATTCCCGATGGCAGCCGGAGAGGTAACATTAATCCAGAATTTGCCCGGAGTCCAATTTTGACATCTGAATCGCGCGAAATCACTTCCAAACACCCGACGGGTCCTCCAAATTCCCACGGGGTCTCCTTATAAGCCCGATGTCCACCACTTGTGTCCAAATTGCGCGCAGCCAACACGACGCACCACGCACGCCTCCAGTGATGCAAGCTAAATCCCAAATTGCACCACAAATCCACGGCCCCTAAAAGCTGCCAAACAACCGGCGAACCCTACGCGGGAGATTCCGGGACCTCACACCCTCCCCCACTAAAAGAATGTTTCATCCTCGAAACCAGATCAAGCCCATCAGGAGTCAAGAATACCACGGCTAGGTATCTAACAATATGCCTCCAGCTCCCTAAACCCCACTCGCTCCTCGTGATTACCCCGCAACAACAACAACAAGTACGGTATGACCCGATGTGCAATTCTGTCATCTCTCGAGCCAGAAATTGCAACGGGCGTCCCTCGTACTCCAATAATCACAGATCTCAAGGGGCAAGTCAATCACGGCGAGGAAACATCACATCACTACTGAGCTGAGACGTGAAAAACTAAAGGGCTCCACTAAAAGACTGGGGGAAACTGAAATAACCACAAGTGTAACACGCACCAAACCACAACATGGTGCCAACCTCAACAAGACGACCCGAGCATACCCGCATACTAATCCAATAAGGAAGGGAATCCAATACGCTGGGGTCTTCACTCGGTTACCTCCCGATCCGAAACCACTCGAGTGGACAACACAACTGCAGGCTACCCTCAAAAGGGATCCACAAGAGACACAATCTCGTGCCACAGTTGGTCGCTCAATATGCTATCATAACCCCAACGGACCCACGGGTCGAAGTCGATCCCTTAACTAATAAAGAACACCCTGACGGAAACCAAACCGTCGGTGAACGGGACTGGAAACTGGCTCACAAGGCGATCATAAAGCTGATGCCCAAACTCGCGGTCAAAGTCCAAAACATCCACAAAACTCTCACCGTTGTATACCTACAACGTGGCATCACTGCCGTGCACCAACGGCGTGGCATCACCACCGTGTATCAACGGTGTGGCATCACCACCGTGTATCAACGGTGTGGCATCATCACCGTGTATCAACGGTGTGGCATCACTGCCGTGTATCAATGGTGTGGCATCATCACCGTGTATCAACGGTGTGGCATCACTGCCGTGTATCAACGGTGTGGCATCATCACCGTGTATCAACGGTGTGGCATCACTGCCGTGCACCAACGACGTGCATCACTGCCGTGCACCAACGGCGTGGCATCACCACCGTGTATCAACGGTGTGGCATCACCACCGTGTATCAACGGTGTGGCATCACCACCGTGTATCAACGGTGTGGCATCACCACCGTGTATCAACGGTGTGGTATCACTCAAGCATCAAGGCCTTAGATCCTCACAGTAACATACCCTACACTACCTCGGAATCCCGGAGCTGAGGAAGGGCCAAAAGATCAACGGGCCAAAAACCAGGACCCCAACTGCACCGGGCAGGACCAATAGCACCCATCTATGTGCAACACGTGATCAGGTATCTGAACCTCACGAGCACAAGCTAAGGGTCCTATCTCTAGCCCATAGATCAATGCAAATGCCCTACAGAAGAAAAGAATGCGATGCTCCGGTAACAAATAACGCTCAAGTGCGTGAAGGGGAGATAAGATTAATACCTGCCACCACATGGCTAGCTGCCCCCGAATCCTCGTCCTGTGCGACATAGACGCTCTCGCTCGGGGGTGGTCGTCCGTCGGACTGCCGCGAAGAAGTGGCCCTAACTATCTGGCCATAATCTGTCGAAGCTCCGCCTGTCTGGAAGAGCGGAGGAGGAGGAGCCGAAGCTGCCAATGCGACTGATGACCCCGCTTTAGGTCAAGACCATGATCTGTGCCCTGTCTGTGGTCACACTATGGCGCAGAATGCAGCCCACCACAAAGGACACAGTCATCCCGCTTCTGCTGATACACCGGCTGTGGAGAACCTCCTAGTCTCTGTCTCCTCTGAGACTCACGACCCTCAGACTGGGATCGTGGCGGCCCCGGGGGTCTCGATATATTCGACTGTCCAAACACAGGCGGCACTGGATGCCTCTCCCCGGAGTTGGTCCCTGGCGCTCCGTCCCTCTCTGACATGATCACTGATCCTCGATCAACCCGCTAAGCATGCTCAATCGCTGCATCTAACGTTGGCAACCCGCCGAGAATACACCAAGTGATAGATATTCCACTGCAGTCCTTTCTCAACTAGCTCAACATCCTGGATCTCATCCAGGAGACATGGGGTACACCACTCAACAATCGCAAAACTCGCGAACATACTCCAGAAGAGGTCGACTCCCCTGCTGCAGGAGTCTAAGATCCCCTTCCAGTTTCTGCTTACACTGTCAGAAAAATTGGCCCTGAGCAGCAAAGCACGAAATTGGTTCCAAGTCAACACTGAGCTCCTGGTAGTCCAACAGGACGAACTCGACGCCACCAAATCTCGGCGTCCTGTCAGACCTTCTCAATCTCAGTAAAGCAACCACCTGGTAACTCGACCAGGGCATGTACCCACCTGGTAACCCGGCCAGGGGTATGTACCCATCTGGTAGCTCGGCCAGTGGAAGGTGTCCTCCTGGTAACTCGGCCAGGGCATGTGTCCTCCTGGTAACTCAGCCAGGGCATGTGCCCACCTGGTAACTCAGCCAGGGGTAATGTATCCATCTGGTAGTTCGGCCAGTGAAAAGTGTCCTCCTGGTAACTCGGCCAGGACATGTGTCCACCTGGTAACTCAGCCAGGGCATGTGCCCACCTGGTAACTCAGCCAGGGGCAATGTATCCATCTGGTAGCTCGGCCAGTGGAAAGTGTCCTCCTGGTAACTCAGCCAGGGCATATGCCCACCTGGTAACTCAACCAGGGGCATGTGCCCACCTGGTAACTCAGCCAGCGGCAATGTATCCATCTGGTAGCTCGGCCAGTGGAAAGTGTCCTCCTGGTAACTCAGCCAGGGCATGTGCCCACCTGGTAACTCAGCCAAGGGCATGTGCCCACCTGGTAACTCAGCCAGGGGCAATGTATCCATCTGGTAGCTCGGCCAGTGGAAAGTGTCCTCCTGGTAACTCGGCCAGGACATGTGTCCACCTGGTAACTCAGCCAGGGCATGTGCCCACCTGGTAACTCAGCCAGGGGCAATGTATCCATCTGGTAGCTCGGCCAGTGGAAAGTGTCCTCCTGGTAACTCAGCCAGGGCATGTGCCCACCTGGTAACTCAGCCAGGGCCTGTGCCCATCTGGTAACTCAGCCAGGGGCAATGTATCCATCTGGTAGCTCGGCCAGTCGAAAGTGTCCTCCTGGTAACTCAGCCAGGGCATGTGCCCACCTGGTAACTCAGCCAGGGGCATGTGCCCACCTGGTAACTCAGCCAGAGGCAATGTATCCATCTGGTAGCTCGGCCAGTGGAAAGTGTCCTCCTGGTAACTCAGCCAGGAAAAAATGCCCTCCTGGTAACTCAGCCAGGAAAAATGCCCTCCTGGTAACTCAGCCAGGGAAAAAATGCCCTCCTGGTAACTCAGCCATGGAAAATGCCCTCCTGGTAACACAGCCTGGGAAAAATGCCCTCCTGGTAACTCAGCCAGGGAAAATGCCCTCCTGGTAACTCAGCCAGGGAAAAATGCCCTCCTGGTAACTCAGCCAGGGAAAAATGCCCTCCTGGTAACTCAGCCAGGGAAAAAATGCCCTCCTGGTAACTCAGCCAGGGAAAATGCCCTCCTGGTAACTCAGCCAGGGAAAAAAAATGCCCTCCTGGTAACTCAGCCAGGGAAAATGCCCTCCTGGTAACACAGCCAGGGAAAATACCCACACAGCTGGGACCGCCGTCACTCCAAACGGCTCCCACAATAACACCCCACTCATAGGCGAGAAGAACCGACTGACGCGGCAAAAATCCAAAAATCCCGTAGACCGGTGCCTAGAACCCCAATCAACAAGAACAGATTCTAGGCTCTTCTAGGCTCAGGCTTATCGAAGTTTTCGATCCTTTACCGTTCAGGGATTCGGCCCCCTCTCGGTTAAAGTGGGAAACTATCTCAACGCACAAACTCCAGGGTCTCGCTCTGCTCTGATAGTTTCTCTCCTCCCGCTGTGGGGTATTCATCAGGTGAGGGTGTGTCCTCTTCACAACACGACGTCTCCGGGTATCGCAATCCGCTGCACAATAACAACGTCAGGACACAACAACCATACGACCCAATCCGCGAAAGTCTAAGACATGTCATCATTCCAGAGTATTATGTTGCCGGCAGCCAACATAATCGCTTAGGAATATAAACATGCCAAACACTCATCCCGTCTCTTGGGAGAGGTAAAACTCAATCAGGACTCTCGCTAAAGTCACGAACTCTCACGTAGTCATCCTAATATCCAACCACAAGCCTAGGGTTTCTAAGTCCACCACGACCTACAACCTAGGCTCTAATACCACTCTAATCTGTCACGCCCCGGGGTCGAAACTGCGACCCGGGCTCGCTAACAGATCCGTCATCTGTACGGAAACTGCCGTACAGACGAAGCATCTAACCTGCAGAAAGAATCACTACAGGATACAGATATCAGAGCTGAAAGTAAACTACTAAAAACTGAAAACCAAACCCTGTACAACTGAGACAAAAGTACCATAACCATCTCCAAATACGATCGTATACAAAGTCCTCTGATACAAAACTCAAAAGGGAGGTATCTCCAATAAATACATCAGTGTACAGACTCTCGATACAAGAAATATCCTCACTACAACAGTCTCTCAAACTGTAAAAATAAAAACAACTCTATACCTCACAACAAAGTTCTCTCAACAGAGGTAAAAGTAGTAAACTAGTCTACTGAAGCTCTCCGCTGAAGAGGGGTACGCTACACTCCAACGACGGATGGGAACTAGCTCCACTCCCTCGCCTCTGCCAGAAGGATCAGCAACAGGAACACAGGAACAGAAGAAGAAGTCCCTGGGAAAAGACCACCACGACGGTGTGAGAACTACTTCCCACACTAGTTTCAGTGGGTGCCCATCAACAAGTCCAACGGTCTGCCCACCAAGTCTACCAGAGGTAAAGATAACAGGCAAAGAAATCTGAACAAGAAAGCTAGAATCTACTCTACAGTACCATGCCTCTATCTAGACACTCAAAAGTGGAACAGATGAAAGTAAAAGAGACCACTCGCACCCAAGGTGCTCAATCGACCCAAACGAACTGACTGCCTCAAAGTGTCCGTCCAAGCCTGCGCCTGTCGACTAGGAACGCCCTGCCCCTACTACCACACATCCACATGAGGACGGGATTTACGGTGGGGCGTCCTATCGACTAACTCATCCCTCGCGCAAAAACTGCCTCAACAGCCCATCGTTTGCCTCCACTGTGGAAAACTGCCTCAAGAGGCCAACCATCGTATCCACAGCGTCATCTCAGGGGCGCGACTCCAAACTGAGGAAAACGGCGCTGCATAGAGTATCAACGTTGGCAAAAGCAGGCTATAGACAAAACCACGCTCACATCTCAGAACGGTAGGACTCAAGATCCCCAAATATCTCGCAATAACAGTCGGAGCACTCTCGACGACATCAGCTGATCGGCTAACACGAAACACGAGACACTAGCCTCTCCAACAGCTCGCAGCACAAGTACACTGGCTGGAGGTGACTCCACAGCCAGGAACGACCCACAACTCAGCTAACAAGACCGGTCGACAACAACTCAACGACCTGGGATGCACCGTTAACCCCAACGGTTCCCCACAACACTGACCGGAAGATACTCGACGGCCCGGGACTACTGCC
>CM055060.1:41594919-41650351 GCA_029204045.2 Tillandsia leiboldiana | reverse complement strand
GCATGCACCAGAGCCAAGCCAGTCACAGCCGCCACGTGTCCACACTCAGGTCCACCGTACCCCCGCGCCAATTCCGTGACCGCGCCTGCTGCGCCGGCCAACAGGCCGCCACGTGGCCCAGCGCCCGGGTGCCGCCTCCCGCGGGTGGTAACCGCGCGACTGCGCCTCCGCCCGCCGCCAGAACGCTCCGCCGCCATCCGCCGCCAGTCGGCGCCTCTCCGCCGCCGGAACACGTACCCAAACTCCGCGAAATCCGTGTTTTCTCCTCCGGGCTCCGAAAAAAACAAGCAAGTCCTTCCTCGCTTCATCGTTTTCACGCGCTGAATCCAAATCCGAAGTCCATTTTGCCTAATTCAACTTCTAAAATTTACCAAAATTTCCCGGAAAAGCATCTTGAATCCATTTTCATGCCGGGTCCAAATCTTGGGTCCAATATGGCGCAACACACACCTCTAACACTCATCCTGGTTCTCCAGAAGTCACAAATCCAACAGTAATCCAAACGTGGAATTTCTGGGTCCTCACATCCTCCACCACTAAAAAAGTTTCGTCCCGAACTAACCAACTCTCACAGGGAGTCTCCAAGCCAAGGTAGGTATCCATCAAACACCGTCTCCAGCTCCCAAGTCGCTACTCACTCCCCGTGATTACTCCTCGACAAAACAATAATCAGAACGCATGGCCCGTTGCGCAATTCTCTCATCACACGAGCCCAGAATTCGTAACGGCGTCCCTCGTACTCCCACAACCACAAATCCAACTGGAGCGAGTCAATCATGGGCGAGGGGTCCAAAAGCAAACACCTCTGAGCTGAGATGTGGAAAACCCCAGGAACTCCCGAAAAAAAAACTGGGGACAAGGAAGAACCGCCAACCCTACTCGTCCAAACCACTAATTACGCCAACACACCAACAAGAAAGGTAAGGGCCCAACCGCAGGAAAGTCATCACCTCAACTCTCCAATTAGAAAACAGCTGAAATAACGAAAAGTTCAAATTTCGAAAGACCATACCCTCGCCCCAATCACACAAGAACAGTTCGGGCACCGTCTCCATTTCTGGATTACCCTTTCGAAGCTTTCGTCCTGTTCGTAAATTTCAGCGCAAGGACGAGAAAAATAGAGAGGTGTTGGTGCCGTTCCTTCCGTGGCTACAAAAACGGAAGCTACGATCTATCCGTGCCCCTACAAACACAACCCTATCCGTGACCCCTAGAACAACAACCTCTAGTCCTAAGCGTCACCTACGCTCTCAACAGGTACCACCTAACCAAAACCGCTGAAGCCACACTGCGCAGAAGGATGCCACGGTGACCTGAGAAAATGATCTCCTCTGTCCAACTCGCGGGAAGGTCACGGTTCTCAATCCACAATCAATCGTTGCACGATACCGCACCAACTGGTCCATCCCGTGTGCTCAATCTGAGTCGTGGAGCTGTAACCCAACCGTCACCTTTGCGGTAAAATTCCAAGTCTCAACAGCACTATAACATAATCCATAAGGCTTTCCCCAAGTGCACAATACCAACAGGAACCTGTACCTCTAGTGCACGTGGTAACAACTCTACCTCCAGTCCAGACAGGAAAACCAAAAACACTCTAACTCAGACTGCTGTAATGAAATCATGCCGGTGACAACCCAATCCGCTGCTGTGGCGCCCTCCACACCGGGCGGCACAAATTCATCCGCTCGATGAAAGTGTTCTTCGCTCAGTCTGCCTGAAAATCAAGACTATCTGTTGGGTCGTATATAATACGGATCTAAATAGGGGAAGAAACACCTAGAGGTGGTGAATAGGTGTAAACGTATAAACACACTCCAAAATCGTTGCGATAAACCCAATGCGGAAAATAAATAACACGCAAGATTTTTACGTGGAAAACTCCCTCACCGGAGTAAAAAACCACGGGACCGATAACACGGCAGAAATCCACTAGAATTAAAACACGTACAAGTGATTTACCGTACCCACTTACGACTCTCCTTTTTCCATACGCTCCTAGAGGATCTTCTCCGCTCGCTCCTCCGCTTCTTCGAATCCACGATCTGCGCCCAACGCCGAATCCACGGCGTCCCAACGTCGAATCCACGACGTCCGACCGAATCCACGGTCTTCACCCAATAGCACCCTTCGAATCCACGAATTGCCTCGCTCCGAATCCACGAGAGCGGTTGAACCTGAATCCACAAGGACACGCGAATCCACGCGCCGATTTTTGGGGTATAATCGTTGTTTTTGGGTGGTGATGATCCGCCGAATACTTAGATCAAAGATAGATCGAAATACCATCTAAGTATTCATTAGTTTGATTCAACTCAAGATGTGAGTATGAAAACCTAGAATCAAACTAATCAATATAGATGAAGAAACATAGAGTATTCTCTAATGATTTCCTTTCTTCTCTATATGTGGATCTATAGCCGTAAAGATGATATGTGAAAATGACGCTATGTGGATTGACCCTAGAAAAGAATCATGGGCTCTTTTATAGGTTAGAAACCCTAGGAAGAGATAAGAATCAAAACCTGCCATTTCTGGAAATTTAACGGACGGCGATCCGGATCGGCTTAGCTGAGATCCGGATCGTCATAACGAGTTAGCCAATTCCAGAAAAACGAAGGTTCGGGATCCGGATCGAAGTGCACCGATCCGGATCGTTCATACAGTTTACCAAACATCAACGTTCGGAGATCCGGATTGCGAAGCAAGATCCGGATCGTTCAAGGAAAACGGTAAACTAATGTTCGGGATCCGGATCAAGAGACTACGATCCGGATTGAACTAAAGTATGAACGAACCACCTTCGGATCCGGATCGAACAGCCTGATCCGGATCCTGACATGTCCCAAGTCCAGTTTTTGATTTTTATGCAATGAAAGATTCTTCCAAGTGTTTCTACACTACAAGAAGTATTCGGATCACACAAATTCTTTAGTTAAACATACCTGATCCTTTTGAATTCTTCTTTCTTGAGATTGAGTTAATGATCCAACTTTCTTCACCTTCAATCTTCAGACTTGAAACCTTCACGAAACTCCGCCACATAAAATCCGTAACAATCTCCCCCTTTGGCGGTTTCGTGACAAAACAAGATCCACTAAAGAAAATTCAAAAAGATATTTTTGGTGCTATCACCATACAACAAAATTTTACAATGGAGATCCAAAATACAATACATGAGTTAACTCCTAAAACAGACTCTAGACTTAGACATCTGTCTCTCTCTGCAAAAGAAATCATTCTTGACAAAAGAAATCGTTAGATACCTCAAGAATTTTATATCATTCAAAAACCAACATGCAGAGATGAAGTTTATACTCATTTATATATATCATGACATTTATACATTTAGATATGTAAACTGATCATAGTTAAAACCACACACCAATATCTGTATGCAATTAAAAAACCAAATGTCATGTTAGTAAACATCAACTTGTAGTTATATTACATGCCCAAATAGTTGCAAATAGTTAGTCGAGGCATGCATTCAAACAACTGAAAAACCCTCAAGTTGAAAATGGAGTTATACTTACCTTGATGTTCAACATGTTTAAAGTTTCTCTAACTCTCTCCCCCCTTTTGTCACAAAACAAAGCCAAAATCAATAAATTTAAGGAGAGTTAAATAGATCAAATAAGAAAAACCTGAGAACTGGATAAGAACAAAAACTTATAAACCTGCAAAAGAAAGATTAGAAAAAAAACTTTATGCAGAGTCGTCGGAGCTGATACAACCAAGCTTCTGAAACATTTTCTTGATCCGTTTGTTTATAGAAGCTTGTTCTTCTTAAATTCTTTCATGTCCTCTTTCATTCAGCGACATCAATAGCCATGCGTTCTTGCTCGTTTGAGAGTCGCTGTTGTTCCTTAAATTAGATTGAGCTCACCGACGCACTCATCGTCAGAAGTGGATGGAGGTGCCTGCTGTGCTGGTGGTGCTGGTTTGACTAGAGGAGTTGCTGTCGTTGCCGAGGTTGTCGCTTGTTGTTGTTGTCGTTGTTCTCGTTGCTGTTGTGCTCGTAGTCGTTGAGGGGAGATGAAAGGTTCATCTGGCTTCGTCGAAAGAGACTTTACAATTGTTGTATCATTGATCGTTCCTAGACTGTGGCATATAGGAACTCGCATTTGTGTCAGCTTTAAATTTGCGAAGAATGCGCATGATGATCATAGGATAAGGTAGTCTCTCTGACGGATGAGCTTGCTCCACATATCGTGCCATCCTTGACCAGAGACGTAGGGAATGCTTAAGTTAGCTCCCATTGCTGCTGTGGAGTTTCCCAGAAGATAGAGGAATATCATCCTTTCCCACCGAAGAACCTTTGTGTTCATGTTTGGGTGTGATTATAACAGCAATGAAGTTTAAGATGCGGTACTCTGGTCGTAGTTCTTTCGAGAAAACGGAGTTTCCTGTCGACCGAGTGTTTGGAGCACAGAGTCCATCAACTACCACTCTCCAGGAGTCGGTGTTGAAGGATTGATTCTTCAAGTAATGGGAGCCATCGGCTCGGGCGTCCATCCTTAATACCTCTCCGATTAGCTGTGGCGTTACTTTTATTCTGACATTCTTGACTAAAGTCTGAAAATCCCGACGCCCGCTTTCCCCTGATCAACTAGATAGCAGGCATTCTGATAAAACATCCTCACTGAGTGACAATACCCAGTGGTCTCTGGGAAGTCGCAAATGGGGGCAAGACCTATCTGGTCAAATAAAATCCCAAAAGCCCGAGAACGCTCTTTCAAGGCTTTGACATCAACATGCCTTTCGCCAATGCATTCTCTGTTCTCAAAATCCTTTATCCTGTCTGAGCTGACAAAGTCTTGTGGGGATGGTTCGCTAACAGCTGGTTGCTCAATGGTAATTCCTCGAGCACTTCCTCTCTTGCGAGCAACACTTTTTCTTCTTGTCTCCCAGAAGTTTCTTCCATTGGAGCTTTGCCTTTTCAGCAGCAGTAGGCGGAGCCTTCGATGTTTCCGCAGGCGCTTTTCCCTTGAAGCAGTGGGAACAGTCGTTGCTTCAACTAGCAGGTCATCCCAGTCAATTGATTCCGTCTCAGACTCCGTGTCGGAATCATCCTTAGTCTCTTCGCTTTCTTAGCCTTCTTGGCCCTCTTGGGCTTCACAGAGTCTCTCGTATGTACCATCGCAGCAAGTAGGAAAAACAATCCACGTGATCACCATTTGTAAAAACTCTAAATATTTTATTTTAACAAATAGTCTAAAAGTGAATTTTGACCGGGTTTATATTGAATTCAAAAGACCTATGTTGATTTATCTAGTCAGTCGCCAGTGTGCGAGTTGCACGTTTTACGAGACAAAAAGGCTACTTTCCAATCCGGACATGATCTTGGAAAATCCGAGTTGACCGTTGCGATCGTCTCGTCGAACTGAGCGGGATTTATATTCAGCACTTTTCGATCTGACGGTCGGATCTTCCAAAATTCAGCGAAGAAACGGGCAAAACTACCGCGACCAATATAACAGTGGTCTGCGCACAGTGCACTTACGTGGGTTACTGTAGATGAATAGTAACCCTGGTTCTCGAGACCCCGACGAATACAATATTGACTTTTTCACTGTCCGGAATCCGAATGTAGTGATCCAGGTAGTCATTTCGAACGGTTTCGTCGTTCTGGACACAAAGGCACTGACGGAAATTCTGTTTGACGACTCTGGAATCTCGAAAAGCGCGAAAACTGTATTTTGACACAGTTATTATGGACCGAGATTTTATACGGGCAGTTTCGCGAAAATCAGAGATCGCTACCCGATAGGTCCTCGTCGAGCCGGACGTCATGGCGCAGTCCATTTTCCGTTTCGACGATCGGATCGCCTCGAAAAGCGTGAAATACAGCGAAAATGTGGGTTTCTGCACAATGATCCCCATAGTTGTGCCTCGATTTGCGTGCCACTTCTGGGAGAGGGACCTAGATGTGACGAAAAGCTACTGAGATGGACCAAAACCTAAATTGTCAAAGGAGGAGGACTAAACTGCTATTGTGTATACACTATACATATACACGTATAGCTAGGGCTAGGGTTTTCGAAGCCTCAAACCTCGTAGCCCTCAGCCCTATAGTCGCCAGCTTCAACAGAATCCCTCCCTCAGCCGCTCCCCTCGGAACTAGCCCGCACCGGCCTCCGCCGCTCCGGTCGCCGGAAAGGTGAGGTCTCAAGAATCAACCTTCTCTCGGGTTGTTGGGAAGGAAGGGTGGCGGGAAGGGCCTGGGCGATCAAGACTTGGTCCTGTGGAGTCCCTCGTGAAGCCGCATCCGAGCCTGAGTGGTCCCGGCCCGAACCGCCGCCGCGCGCCGCCGCGGCCAACCCCTTCTTCCACGGTTTTCCGGCGAGGTTAAGTTCTTGAAACTTCCTTGCTTTCGGGCCTTTTGGGCATGACCACAAGACTCCTGACACTGGGGGCAACCGATCGGATGCAGGCAGAGTCGGCAACCGCCGACCCGATCGCCGGCGGGAGCCATCCCATCAAATTGTCGTCTTCTCGGTCGACATCAGCGCCGCCGTGATCCGACCGTCCAACTAAAGATCAGCACCGTTGGACCTGGCCCCCGTGACGACTGCAACCTCCCCACAAAACCCGAGGGTGATCGGACGAGGATCCCTCTCGCGCGGCCGAGCCCTAGAATCGGAGAATTGACCCATCGCCGGAACCCCTCCGTCCGGCGCCGTCGCTCGTCCCCATCGCCGGCCATCACCACCAGAAGGTTTCCTGGCGCCACCAGGAAAACTTTGATCCAAGTCGCGCCGCCCGGGGTCCCACGGTCGGAATCCGCCATTGTTGACCGTCGGAGCTCCACCAAGCTCCGCCGCCGCGCGTCGCCGGCGACCTCAGACCTCCGGAAACGGTGCAGGTAGGCCTCTCTCATCATTTCGTGACCAATGGTGGTGTTGCATGGAATCCTAACGTCAGGTTTGGAGTCTTTTCAGTTGCACCCGAAACGGCCTCGGTTTTCCCCTCCGGCCATCCCCGGCGACTCGGGCTCCTGCCGACCGTACAGGTGAGGTCTAAATGCCCCACCCTTTCTCTCCAGCATTTTGGTTTGGCCCAGGAAACCCTTTTGTGTTGGCTCCCCAACCTTGCGCCCGAGAGCATCACCTCGGGCTTGCCTCCGGCCGCCGCCGCCTCCGGCCGCCGGGGGCTCGACCCCACTGCACCAAGCAGCTCCTGGGACCTCCATTTACCTGATGCTCCTCTTGGTAACAGGTCTGCACCTGTGCTGCTCAAGAACACCCGACCCGAGCTTGGGCCTTTTGGGTGGTGCCGCTCCGGCAACTCCTCCGGCCGATCTCAGGCAAACCTCAGGTGAGCCCCGTTGTACATGGTCCATACTGATCACCATGCTCTAGTTAACTCTCAGATTGATCATGTATAGGTTAAGTTGTAGCGTAGTGGCTTGTTGAACTTAGTAGCTGTTGGGCCAACCTTGCCCTCGGGATCCGTGCCAGGCCAAACTTGTAAGCACGGCCCTGGTCTCGTCGTAATGAACACACTGAAATTTACGGATTTACTTTTGGATCCCCGGATTGCAAGAACAAGTCGAAACAGTCATCTAACGTAATGTATTTAGGCAAATTAAAAGTTATTATGGACCAAAATGTAAAATGAACATGCTGGCTCTCTTTAAACAGTGTTTTTACAACTAACTGAACCATTTTGTGAGAGTCCCGTGGACTCTCGTTGATCGGAAATCGGATTTGTATTCAATAAATCGACGACATTGCTCCTTATTAGCATCGCATTACTGTTGTGTCATCGGGATGGGTTTGTGTGAGTCTATTACTGATTCTAGCCCTTGTTCAGGGCCCAGTTGTTCAGCGCCAGCCTCCCGGCAGTCTAGCGGGAGTTCGGGATCGGCCTACATTCAGGTGGGTTTTAATTCCTTGGTTCTAGCATCTAACTCTATCCTATTGGACGGGGGTCAATTCTAAGTATACTGGGGTTAAATATTGATGGGTGATGGCTTGTGCCTGTTAGTGGGTTGTTTTTACTTTATGCCTAGCCTCTAAATTCTATCTTATTGGACGGGGTCTATTCTAAGTGTACTGGGGTTACCTAATGACGGGTGATAGCTTATGCATGTCAGCGGGTTCGCTATAATGACTAGCGTCGATTGCCGACGGTGTTCTTCTTTTTCAACCCATATATGTCAGCGGGCCACCTTCGAGTGCGCGCAGTATTACCTTGTTTTCGATTATGCACTTTGCCTCATTTACCTCATTACTCTTATTATTCTTATTGTGATACTGACATGATGGTGGTTACGGTTACTTGGCTCGAGGTTGCCACACGCGCACCCGCGGTTTGGCCACCGCAGAGGGTGCGCTTTTCCGGAAAAGAGGTCGTAGAACCGTGTATACCCACGAGGTGACGTAGTGGGGGCCCCTTATTAGCTGTGGGTTGAGGCGCCTAGGTGCGAGCGGAGCGACCCCGCCGGTTTAGTTGTCCGGCGCGGTCGCGGTGTTGCAGGTACGGTATGGGGCCGTCGGTAGTGGACCGACGCGGCCGGGTATTACAGGATGCAGGTGTACAGGTTACCTTTCCTCCTTGGGAGGATGGTTGCTCCAGTTGTCTTCACGGTTGTTTTACTATATTCTCCTGCTTTACTATTTCTGCGTCACTGACATCCCACTTCGTGACAGGGTCCAGACGGGGAGGGAGGTAGGCACTGGTGAGGACGGGACAGGAGCAGCTGGGTCGCTGGGGACCCTGGACTGTATTTATTCTTTTATTCTCGCTTTTCATTACTTTGTAGTTACGTGAGTGGTTCGCGATACCCTCGTGGGGTCGGCCTGGATGTCGGTACGGGCTACATTTAGTGCCCCTAGTGGAATATCTTTCCCTTTTATTTCTATCGGCCATTTAAAAATCAAGAAGGCAGAAGCCGAGGAAAAGATTGCGAAAACCGTTTTTAAAATCTAAGTGTCGTGTGGGCACTGGTTTCAAAACCCTGTGAATTTATGGATTGCAAAAGGGATTTCAAACTGTGGATTTATCCTTTCCAAATTGATCGGCCATACGTTCTTCTTTTATTAGTTTAGAATACTGGTTGCTTGTGAACAACTGTGGTGATTGATTGGTTGTGTATGTTGGAACATGTACTGAACGCTACGCCGTGCACGTACAGGGGACACTCTGTCCGGTTGCAGAGTGACCCTGTACGTGTGGCGGGTCTGGGCACGCGCCGGGGAAGAGGGGTTCTCTTTTAAACAAAAAAAAAAAATTTACGCGTCAAATATTCGGCTTTTATGAATCGTTTCCGCTAAATCAAACCCCCGGGGCGTGACAGATTTAATGGTATCAGAGAGTTCTTTCAATCACAACAGTTAGTGCCGACATCCGCGGGAACACCTCACTTGCCTACACATGAATGAAATGGGTAGGGCATAGGACTGTAGAACGTGAGTGACCGAGGGGGGGGGAATGTTGAGTCCTTTCTCTCACTTTATGGTTGTTGTTAGTAGGGTAGTCGGAAGTTGACTCTTGTGATGTGTGACAGACATGGCCCGTACTAGATCATCGGCCGGGGACGCAGAGTCAGTGTCCGACATCCACGAAGATACCACACTTAGCTACGAATGAATGAATTGAATAAGGCATAGAAGCGTAGAATGCGAGTGATCGGGGGAGCGGGGGAAAAGTATATGTCCCGTCTTCTAGATAGTTGGTTAAGTGCTATACTAGCGGAGTCTAGAACTGACTTGTGGGGTGTGTGAGTACGGGTTAAGTTCTGTTTCTCGGTTTAGCTCGGTTGTCGCGTTTGTGTAGTCGTATTGTTTGGGCTCGTGTAGTGGTGTTGTTGTGGGGGTCTTGGGATTCCCCCTGGGGTCGAGAAAAAGAGACCACTGGGACTAACGAATCTTGTTTGTTTGGGCTTGATTCTTCCTTTTGTTGAGCGGACCTAGAGCTTAAATACTCCTAGTTGGGAATGTGATCGTTGGCCTGGGGGTATGCAGCTCGGCTCAGTGTATGGTGCTTGGAAGGGCAATGGACTGGGACCGAGCGGTAGAGGTTAATCAGAGTGTCGCACCCCTTGGGTGCCAAGATGGAAGTAGGACCGTGCTTCTTGGGTCTTGTCGCCAGCTCCCCATGACCAAGGCATAGTCTTGAGGTTTTGGGTTGCGAGTTTGTGATTGTGAAGCAGTACAGATCACGAGGGGCGCAAGGCCAATGGGAAGCGCAAGTCGGACATGTTTGGCCACTTTTCCCATATTTTGGATCCCTGGCGTATCTAAGTTCTGGGGATGAAACTTCTTTTAAGGTGTGAGTGATGTAGCACTCGAGAAATTCTAGTGTGCTCGCGGGCGAGAAAGCAGATCTAACCTTAGCGATTTGCATACCGGTGCGTGAATTGCACAGTTTCCGATGCACAAATTTCCGCCCTTCCGATCCGATACCTGGGTTTATGGTTAGGAACGACCCCCAGGATGACTTGTGTTCACAAGGGAGCGTAGGGTATTGGCATAGTGGTTTGGAGCTCTGGTGTGTGTCGCACAGTTGAGTCTCGTTGTTTCGGCTATTAGTCGTACGCACTCTGATTTTTTTTTGGGGGATCGTTGTTAGTGTAGGGTTAGCCGCGGTCATGGTTTCGGCTGTGGGCTGATGTTTTCAATGGAGCCAGAGTGCTCGGACCCGTTACGGTGGTTAAAGGTTAAATCACTGTTCTCTTCGTAATCGTCCAGCTGATGGCATAGCAGTAGATGACTGCTATTAGTGCACTAGCCTCACAGTTTGCTTAGAGGTTGAACAAGTTGCTGACCCTTCAGTGTCCCCGTGTCTTAATTCGTTGGCCTATGGGCCCGATGGTAACCCTGTTCTGGGACGGATGCAATTGACCCCCCCTTTTGCACAGGTTTTGTGGATCGACGTGGACTCGCCTAAGTGTTAGTCATGGCGATGTTTGTGACCACGAGGCGGTAGTAATCCTCGATAAAGGTTATGTTTTGGCACTGAGTTTGTGTTGGGAAGTATGTGATATACCTTCTGGTAGGAGTTGCGTCCCCAACTTGTTGTTGGCGACAAACCTTTGGTATTCCGCTGTTCTTTTGGTAGGCACGTTGGCTACAGGCAACGGACGGTCGAAAGAACTGAGGAAATACTCTGCCCTATAATGAGGAGTACCAGATTGGGCCTAAATTAGTAGCCTTAGAGTTGTAGATACCTTGCGACTGACTTGTTGCCCTCGATTAAACCTTCCGAGCATTTTCATAGAGTATGACTTCTGGCTGTAAGCCCCGGGAATGAAACTTTTAAGTTGTAAGTTTCGGGGACGAAACTTCTTTTAAGTTGTAAGTGATGTAAAAACTCTAAATATTTTATTTTAACAAATAGTCTAAAAGTGAATTTTGACCGGGTTTATATTGAATTCAAAAGACCTATGTTGATTTATCTAGTCAGTCGCCAGTGTGCGAGTTGCACGTTTTACGAGACAAAAAGGCTACTTTCCAATCCGGACATGATCTTGGAAAATCCGAGTTGACCGTTGCGATCGTCTCGTCGAACTGAGCGGGATTTATATTCAGCACTTTTCGATCTGACGGTCGGATCTTCCAAAATTCAGCGAAGAAACGGGCAAAACTACCGCGACCAATATAACAGTGGTCTGCGCACAGTGCACTTACGTGGGTTACTGTAGATGAATAGTAACCCTGGTTCTCGAGACCCCGACGAATACAATATTGACTTTTTCACTGTCCGGAATCCGAATGTAGTGATCCAGGTAGTCATTTCGAACGGTTTCGTCGTTCTGGACACAAAGGCACTGACGGAAATTCTGTTTGACGACTCTGGAATCTCGAAAAGCGCGAAAACTGTATTTTGACACAGTTATTATGGACCGAGATTTTATCCGGGCAGTTTCGCGAAAATCAGAGATCGCTACCCGATAGGTCTCGTCGAGCCGGACGTCATGGCGCAGTCCATTTTCCGTTTCGACGATCGGATCGCCTCGAAAAGCGTGAAATACAGCGAAAATGTGGGTTTCTGCACAATGATCCCCATAGTTTGTGCCTCGATTTGCGTGCCACTTCTGGGAGAGGGACCTAGATGTGACGAAAAGCTACTGAGATGGACCAAAACCTAAATTGTCAAAGGAGGAGGACTAAACTGCTATTGTGTATACACTATACATATACACGTATAGCTAGGGCTAGGGTTTTCGAAGCCTCAAACCTCGTAGCCCTCAGCCCTATAGTCGCCAGCTTCAACAGAATCCCTCCCTCAGCCGCTCCCCTCGGAACTAGCCCGCACCGGCCTCCGCCGCTCCGGTCGCCGGAAAGGTGAGGTCTCAAGAATCAACCTTCTCTCGGGTTGTTGGGAAGGAAGGGTGCGGGAAGGGCCTGGGCGATCAAGACTTGGTCCTGTGGAGTCCCTCGTGAAGCCGCATCCGAGCCTGAGTGGTCCCGGCCCGAACCGCCGCCGCGCGCCGCCGCGGCCAACCCCTTCTTCCACGGTTTTCCGGCGAGGTAAGTTCTTGAAACTTCCCTTGCTTTCGGGCCTTTGGGCATGACCACAAGACTCCTGACACTGGGGGCAACCGATCGGATGCAGGCAGAGTCGGCACCGCCGACCCGATCGCCGGCGGGAGCCATCCCATCAAATTGTCGTCTTCTCGGTCGACATCAGCGCCGCCGTGATCCGACCGTCCAACTAAAGATCAGCACCGTTGGACCTGGCCCCCGTGACGACTGCAACCTCCCCACAAAACCCGAGGGTGATCGGACGAGGATCCCTCTCGCGCGGCCGAGCCCTAGAATCGGGAGAATTGACCCATCGCCGGAACCCCTCCGTCCGGCGCCGTCGCTCGTCCCCATCGCCGGCCATCACCACCAGAAGGTTCCTGGCGCCACCAGGAAAACTTTGATCCAAGTCGCGCCGGCCCGGGGTCCCACGGTCGGAATCCGCCATTGTTGACCGTCGGAGCTCCACCAAGCTCCGCCGCCGCGCGTCGCCGGCGACCTCAGACCTCCGGAAACGGTGCAGGTAGGCCTCTCTCATCATTTCGTGACCAATGGTGGTGTTGCATGGGAATCCTAACGTCAGGTTTGGAGTCTTTTCAGTTGCACCCGAAACGGCCTCGGTTTTCCCCTCCGGCCATCCCCGGCGACTCGGGCTCCTGCCGACCGTACAGGTGAGGTCTAAATGCCCCACCCTTTCTCTCCAGCATTTTGGTTTGGCCCAGGAAACCCTTTTGTGTTGGCTCCCCAACCTTGCGCCCGAGAGCATCACCTCGGGCTTGCCTCCGGCCGCCGCCGCCTCCGGCCGCCGGGGGCTCGACCCCACTTGCACCAAGCAGCTCCTGGGACCTCCATTTACCTGATGCTCCTCTTGGTAACAGGTCTGCACCTGTGCTGCTCAAGAACACCCAACCCGAGCTTGGGCCTTTTGGGTGGTGCCGCTCCGGCAACTCCTCCGGCCGATCTCAGGCAAACCTCAGGTGAGCCCCGTTGTACATGGTCCATACTGATCACCATGCTCTAGTTAACTCTCAGATTGATCATGTATAGGTTAAGTTGTAGCGTAGTGGCTTGTTGAACTTAGTAGCTGTTGGGCCAACCTTGCCCTCGGGATCCGTGCCAGGCCAAACTTGTAAGCACGGCCCTGGTCTCGTCGTAATGAACACACTGAAATTTACGGATTTACTTTTGGATCCCCGGATTGCAAGAACAAGTCGAAACAGTCATCTAACGTAATGTATTTAGGCAAATTAAAAGTTATTATGGACCAAAATGTAAAATGAACATGCTGGCTCTCTTTAAACAGTGTTTTTACACTAACTGAACATTTTGTGAGAGTCCCGTGGACTCTCGTTGATCGGAAATCGGATTTGTATTCAATAAATCGACGACATTGCTCCTTATTAGCATCGCATTACTGTTGTGTCATCGGGATGGGTTTGTGTGAGTCTATTACTGATTCTAGCCCTTGTTCAGGGCCCAGTTGTTCAGCGCCAGCCTCCCGGCAGTCTAGCGGGAGTTCGGGATCGGCCTACATTCAGGTGGGTTTTAATTCCTTGGTTCTAGCATCTAACTCTATCCTATTGGACGGGGTCAATTCTAAGTATACTGGGGTTAAATATTGATGGGTGATGGCTTGTGCCTGTTAGTGGGTTGTTTTTACTTTATGCCTAGCCTCTAAATTCTATCTTATTGGACGGGGTCTATTCTAAGTGTACTGGGGTTACCTAATGACGGGTGATAGCTTATGCATGTCAGCGGGTTCGCTATAATGACTAGCGTCGATTGCCGACGGTGTTCTTCTTTTTCAACCCATATATGTCAGCGGGCCACCTTCGAGTGCGCGCAGTATTACCTTGTTTTCGATTATGCACTTTGCCTCATTTACCTCATTACTCTTATTATTCTTATTGTGATACTGACATGATGGTGGTTACGGTTACTTGGCTCGAGGTTGCCACACGCGCACCCGCGGTTTGGCCACCGCAGAGGGTGCGCTTTTCCGGAAAAGAGGTCGTAGAACCCGTGTATACCCACGAGGTGACGTAGTGGGGGCCCCTTATTAGCTGTGGGGTTGAGGCGCCTAGGTGCGAGCGGAGCGACCCGCCGGTTTAGTTGTCCGGCGCGGTCGCGGTGTTGCAGGTACGGTATGGGGCCGTCGGTAGTGGACCGACGCGGCCGGGTATTACAGGATGCAGGTGTACAGGTTACCTTTCCTCCTTGGGAGGATGGTTGCTCCAGTTGTCTTCACGGTTTGTTTTACTATATTCTCCTGCTTTACTATTTCTGCGTCACTGACATCCCACTTCGTGACAGGGTCCAGACGGGGAGGGAGGTAGGCACTGGTGAGGACGGGACAGGAGCAGCTGGGTCGCTGGGGACCCTGGACTGTATTTATTCTTTTATTCTCGCTTTTCATTACTTTGTAGTTACGTGAGTGGTTCGCGATACCCTCGTGGGGTCGGCCTGGATGTCGGTACGGGCTACATTTAGTGCCCCTAGTGGAATATCTTTCCCTTTTATTTCTATCGGCCATTTAAAAATCAAGAAGGCAGAAGCCGAGGAAAAGATTGCGAAAACCGTTTTTAAAATCTAAGTGTCGTGTGGGCACTGGTTTCAAAACCCTGTGAATTTATGGATTGCAAAAGGGATTTCAAAACTGTGGATTTATCCTTTCCAAATTGATCGGCCATACGTTCTTCTTTTATTAGTTTAGAATACTGGTTGCTTGTGAACAACTGTGGTGATTGATTGGTTGTGTATGTTGGAACATGTACTGAACGCTACGCCGTGCACGTACAGGGGACACTCTGTCCGGTTGCAGAGTGACCCTGTACGTGTGGCGGGTCTGGGCACGCGCCGGGGAAGAGGGGTTCTCTTTTAAACAAAAAAAAAAAATTTACGCGTCAAATATTCGGCTTTTATGAATCGTTTCCGCTAAATCAAACCCCCGGGGCGTGACACCATTGCTTATGGTTTCTTGAGAAAAGAAATCCTGTGAGCAATACTCAAGAATACATGAAAAATTGTTAATTTTCAAAGATTTGAAAAATTGTACCCAAATAATCATAATCATGTAGAGAGACTAAGAATCAAGTTAGTTTTGCAAAAGGACTTCTAAAAATAGATCAATTGCATGATTTTCGAAAATCCTTATTATATGCCCTAAAACCGAAATTTTAGAAATCGAAGCCTAAAAATCCGTTAATCAGGAGAAAACCTAGCATATAATCAAAACTAATCTACCCAGAGTTCTTTCTTTAAAAGAAATTTGATCAAAAACCATCCACAAACCAAATCGATCCAAACATTCATCACGTTTGAGGAGGAAAAGAGTAAAACGGTGAGAAACCGAGATTTTGATCAATAAAACTTACTTGGAATCGAAGAACTTGAGTTTGAAAGCTTCCAAGATGGATGAAATCTAGAGAGAGACGCTCTGGAAACTTTGGAACAAAAGATTGGAGTAAAAGAAATCAAAACCCTTTTGTTCTTTATAAAACCCTAGCCGCGATCCGGATCCTCCCGTGCTTGAGATCCGGATCGGCTAACCCGCAGCGAGAAACTGCGTTCGGGATCCGGATCGGCAGGTCCAATCCGGATCGTCAGCCCGCAGGAGAAAAACCTGCGTTCGGGATCCGGATCATTATGCCCGATCCGGATCGGCTCCAACTTTTTCTTTAGAAAATTTCAGAGAAATTCAAGAAAAACCAGAAAAAGATTGTAAGCACAAATGTGTATCAACTTTAAACAAAAAAACATCGTTTCATACAACAAGAACTAGATTATGCCAAATCTATCAATAATATCCAAAAATGAAACGAAAATTTACAAGAATTAAATCCCCTAAAGTTGAACACATTCAATTACATCTAACTAGATCTTATGAGTAATGCCTTTATCAAATCATCAATTTGGTAAAGAAAATGAAATACAAAGATCAATAGATGTTTGAAATCCCAAATATGGTAGATAATTTATCTAGACAATCTGTTGAAGAGAGTGGCTCTTTGAGCATCTTTCTTTAAAATCCCACCTTATACCAACCTTGAAATTTGACGGAGTCAAGTATTTCAAACCTGCATTTTTCTTAATAAAAAATTGAACAACCATGCTTGGTATACATGTGGTAGCTGCACACAATACTCGGACGACCGAGGTGGTAGCTCTTTCCTCCATGTGGTGGTAGTTTTCACACTCCTCATTGGGATGTAACTCTTTCCACATCTTTCGAGCATTTTACTTTTCATTGACTCCCCCTCAATTGGCTATCAATTATTTAAGATATAAAGTATTCAACCAAAAATTGATCTCGATTTCATACTCGACAAAACAGTCAAATAAGATAATGACTATACCAAGAGATCATTGAGAGAGAAATTGACTTTGATCACTTAGAAGATGATTTAATTAACATAAATGATCATTTGCAACAGTGAAATATTATGATGGCAAAAGCATAATAAATTTCTAAATGTGCGAAAAGATGCAATTAAAGTCAATTATGATCTATGCTCAATTAATGTCCTATGTACAAACATAGATAAAGAACAAAACAAAACAAATACAAAACCTACCCTAAGCAAAGGTTTCAAAACAAAGTTTATTTCAAAGAAAGCATACCAATTGCTTTTCGTAAATGAATAAAACGTTTTTGATCCAAAGGTTTTGTTAAAATGTCAGCCAATTGATCCTCAGTTGAAATATATGAAAGTTGAAGAGTATTTGATTCAACTAGCTCTCTAAGAAAATGATATCTAAGTTCAATATGTTTTGTTCTAGAGTGCAACACAGGGTTTTTAGAAATGTTAATAGCACTTGTGTTGTCACAAAGAATTGTTACCGAAGATGCTGAAATGCGGAAGTCACTCAATACGCTTTTCATCCAAATGAGTTGAGTTGAGCAACTTCCAGCTGAAATGTATTCCGCTTCGGCAGTCGAGAGTGCAATGCAATTCTGCTTTTTACTGTGCCATGCAACAAGGCAGTGGCCAAGATAGAAGCATGCACCACTCGTGCTTTTCCGATCATCCACTGATCCTGCCCAATCGGCATCTGAGTATCCAACAATGTCCAGACTTGTTCCCATAGGATACCAAATTCCGAAATTAATTGATCCTTTGATGTACCGGATGATCCGTTTCACCGCTTTCAGGTGAACCTCCTTTGGTGCTGATTGATATCTCGCGCAAATCCCAACACTAAAGGATATATCCGGGCGACTAGCCGTGAGGTAAAGTAGACTTCCAATCATACTTCTATACAGTTTCTCGTCTACATTCTCACTATGTGATTCACTTCCAAGTCCCTTGTGGCTAGTTCCCATTGGAGTTGGAAAATCTTTACAATTTTCTAGATCAAACTTTTTGACCAACTCCAGTGCATACTTGGATTGACTCAAGTGAATACCTTCATCATTTTGTTTAATTTGCAATCCAAGAAAATAAGTCAATTCGCCCATCATGGACATCTCAAATTCGCTTTCCATGGTCTCCGCGAATTTAGAAGCATCATTATCTCTTGTTGCGCCAAATACGATGTCATCGACATAGATTTGTGCTACAATGAAATTGTTTTGATAATGCTTCACAAAGAGAGTCCTGTCAGCTCCCCCTCGAGTATAGCCCTTCTCCAAAAGGTGCTTTGTTAACCTTTCGTACCATGCTCGCGGTGCTTGTTTCAGACCGTAAAGAGCCTTTTTCAAACGAAAAACATAGTTAGGTTGTTTATGATCTACAAAACCTTTCGGTTGAGCCACATAAACTTCCTCATTTAAAAACCCATTTAGAAATGCGCTCTTAACGTCCATTTGAAATAATTTGATTTTAAAATGACAAGCAATAGCAAACAGTATACGAATGGACTCGAGTCTAGCTACAGGGGCGAAAGTTTCGTCAAAGTCTATACCTTCTACTTGAGAGTAGCCTTGAGCAACTAATCGTGCCTTGTTCCTGATGATAGTACCATCCTCATTCTTCTTGTTCTTGAAGATCCATTTGGTACCTATCACATTATGTTGCTTTGGAGGCTTCGTTAATTCCCAGACTTTGTTTCGCTCAAATTGATGGAGCTCTTCCTGCATTGCTTTAATCCAGTAGTCATCCTGAAGAGCTTCATCTATGTTCTTTGGTTCGATTAAAGATACGTAGCAAGCGAATCCACAAACCAACTGCCTCCGAGTTCTAACTCCTTCTTGTGGATCTCCAATGATGTTCGATTCCGGATGATCCTTGGAGATTCGTAACGTTTGTTGAAACGGAGTACTCGGAGGTACACGAGATGATTCCTGCACATCAGATAAACTAGAAGAACCATTAGATGCATCATTAATATTGGAAGTATTATCATGAGAAGATGCACTAGCAGGTGAATCATCATCTAGAGAGATATCGAGGGTAGATTTTTCAGATCCAAAGTGAAAAGCTTCATCTACTTTATCATTTATAGATTCTACGATCGTCTTAGATTCAATGTTAAATACTCGATATGCTCTGCTATTCGTAGAATAACCCAAAAAGATCCCTTCATCACTTCGAGAGTCGAACTTTCCAAGATTTTCACGGTCACGTAAAATGTAACATCGACTCCCGAAGATACGAAAGTATTTGATATCCGGTTTTCTACTAAACCACAGCTCATATGGTGTATTTAGAGTTCCTGGGCGCAAATACACTCTATTAATGACATAGACAGCGGTGTTCACAGCTTCAGCCCAAAAATGAAGCGGTAAATTCCTGCTATGAAGCATCACACGCGCCATCTCTTGAACAACCCTGTTTTTGCGCTCAACAACACCATTCTGCTGAGGTGTATAGGGTGCCGAGAATTCATGTTTAATGCCATTTGAAGTGCAAAAATCAATGAATTTGGAATTTATGAATTCTCCACCCCTATCACTTCTAACACGAATGATCTTTTCATTCTTTTCAATCATAATACGATGGCAAATCTCATGAAAAGAGTCAAACGTATCAGCTTTCTCTTTTAGAAAAGATACCCAAGAAAATCTAGAGAAATCATCAACCAATAAGAAAATGTACCATTTACCTCCCAAGGATGGTTGACGAGTTGGCCAAAAGAAAAAGGAAGAAAAGAAAATAGTCTACATAAACTATACAAGGTTTAATCGTACAACGATTAAAGACAAGGAGGGGTTTCACCTTTGCATACCCAAACCTTTTGAGTTTTGGAGTATGTTGGCAATGGTTGAGAAATTCTCCTTGAAGACGACGTCTTGTATGATTGATCTTTTTCTTTTGTCATCGTCTTGTTTGAGGTGCTACCAATGTTCTTTTCTTTTGAAAAATCCTTCCTTGAATTCTGGGAAGTGAGCTTATTGGTAGCAATTTCAAGATGTGGTTGATTTGATCTTTGAGCTCCAATCTCGCAATTTCTTTCGATGTGCCCTGCAAAATTACAACGAAAACATACCTTTGAGCTTGACGATTCCGAGGAGGATGAGGTAGGTTTGTTGTCGTTGTTTGTCTTGAATTCCGGTGTCGGAGAAGGAGATACCGACTGAGGCACAAAAACTGTCCCACTCAAACTTGGACTGTTTCCAGTTTGAGTGTACCCGAGGCCGAACCGATTTGTTTGACCGAGACCAAGGAGTTTATCCAACTTACTCCTTCCTAAAGATAATTGCTGTAAGTCATCCTTTAGTTGGAGAATGGTCTCTGTCATTTCCCGTCTTTCCTGTCGGCCCTCGCCATAGAGCTTCAAGAAGTAGTTTGCTTTGTTCATCATATCTATATAGTTCTTCTCGAGCTGCTTATTGGACTCTTGAAGGGAAACATTTGCTTTTATCAAATTATCCCTTTCCACTTCAAGATCGGTCGAGAGAGAAGTTACCCTTTTTACTTCTTCTTCGAGATCCTGCAATCTCCCTCTCAACCCCTTGTTTTGCTTAGCCGGTTTCTTTAAATCCCGTAAAGATCTGTGATAGGCTAGAGCAAAATCTCCACCTTACGAATCATCCGATTCGTTGTCCATTGCAATCTTTTCAACAGTGGAGTTGGACAACGACTCGGATGTACTTGCCATTAAGCACATGAATGGTGAAGATATGGACGCGTGGAATGCCGTGGAGCTCTTTTCTTCATCACTTGAAGACGACTCATTTGACGTTGAGTTGTCATCCCAAGTGATGACTTGCATCGCCTTCTTCTTTGCCGGATACTTGTTAGGACACTCCGTTGCAATGTGGCCGTAGCCTCGACATTTGAAGCATTGTAGTTGTCCTTCTGAACTTTTCTTATCCTTTGAGAAGTTCTCTTGCTTTCTTGACTTGTGACTTGAAGTACCCTTGCCTTTGTTCCACTTTCCGAAGGATGGAGATTTGCTTGAATTACCCCTTCGAAAGTTGCGGCGAAAATTCCTTGTCAAGAGAGCGAGCTGCTTCTCAAATTCCTCCATTGAAAGGTTCTCGTCATCGTCTGAGGAGGATGTATCCGCGTCTTCTTCCTTAGTTGTTTTCAACGCATAACCTGAAGACTTAGAAGTGGATGCCTTTCCAGAAGAATTGTTAGTAGTAAAAGTCATTTCATAAGTTTGTAATGAACCAACTAATTCTTCTACACGTATTTCGTCCGGGTGTTTAATAGTTTCAATGGCAGTAACCTTTGGGCGAAATCGTTCAGGAAGAGTTCTTAAGATTTTTCTTACAATCTTAAATTCTGGAATCTTCTCTCCCAGATTAGCACATGAGTTTACGATATCTTGCAATCGTGTATAGTAGTTCGTGAAAGATTCATTTTCTGCCATCAAGATAGAGTCAAACTTGCTCGTAAGCATTTGCAGTTTCTGAATCTTCACGAGGTTAGTTCCCTCATGTGTAACCTGGAGAACATCCCAGATTTCTTTCGCAGTCTCACATGCCGAGACGCGAGAGAATTCGGTTTGAGATAAGGCATTAAAAATAGCATTAATTCCCTTGCCATTGTAAGAAGATAAATCAAACTCTTCCTTGGTCCATTTCGACCTAGGTTTTAAGGTGTGAACATCAGAGATAATTTCAGTTGGATTAGACCATCCTGATTCAATTGAATGCCACACCCTTTCGTCGATGGAAGATAGAAAAGCTTTCATCCGTACTTTCCAGTACGCATAATTTGTTCCATCAAAGAAAGGGGGTCGATTGATGTTTCCACCTTCAACCATTGTTCACAACCCTATTCCCGCTCTGATACCACTTGTTGGGTCGTATATAATACGGATCTAAATAGGGGAAGAAACACCTAGAGGGGGGTGAATAGGTGTAAACGTATAAACACTCCAAAAATCGTTGCGATAAAAACCCAATGCGGAAAATAAAATAACACGCAAGATTTTACGTGGAAAACTCCCTCACCGGAGTAAAAAACCACGGGACCGATAACACGGCAGAAATCCACTAGAATTAAAACACGTACAAGGTGATTTACCGTACACACTTACGACTCAACCTTTTCCATACGCTCCTAGAGGATCTTCTCCGCTCGCTCCGACGCTTCTCGAATCCACGATCTGCGCCCAACGCCGAATCCACGGCGTCCAACGTCGAATCCACGACGTCTGACCGAATCCACGGTCTTCACCCAATAGCACCCTTCGAATCCACGAATGTGCCTCGCTCCGAATCCACGAGAGCGGTTGAACCTTGAATCCACAAGGACACGCGAATCCACGCGCCGATTTTTGGGGTAATCGTTGTTTTTGGGTGGTGATGATCCGCCGAATACTTAGATCAAAGATAGATCGGAAATACCATCTAAGTATTCATTAGTTTGATTCAACTCAAGATGTGAGTATGAAAACCTAGAATCAAACTAATCAATATAGATGAAGAAACATAGAGTATTCTCTAATGATTTCCTTTCTTCTCTATATGTGGATCTATAGCCGTAAAAGATGATATGTGAAAATGACGGCTATGTGGATTGACCCTAGAAAAAGAATCATGGGGTCTATTTATAGGTTAGAAACCCTAGGAAGGAGATAAGAATCAAAAATCTGCCATTTCTGGAAATTTAACGGACGGCGATCCGGATCGGCTTAGCTGAGATCCGGATCGTCATAACGAGTTAGCCAATTCCAGAAAAACGAAGGTTCGGGATCCGGATCGAAGTGCACGATCCGGATCGTTCATACAGTTTACCAAACATCAACGTTCGGGATCCGGATTGCGAAGCAAGATCCGGATCGTTTAAGGAAAACGGTAAACTTAATGTTCGGGATCCGGATCAAGAGACTACGATCCGGATTGAACTAAAGTATGAACGAACCACCTTCGGGATCCGGATCGAACAGCCTGATCCGGATCCTGAACATGTCCCAAGTCCAGTTTTTGATTTTTATGCAATGAAAGATTCTTCCAAGTGTTTCTACACTACAAGAAGTATCCGGATCACACAAATTCTTTAGTTAAACATACCTGATCCTTTTGAATTCTTCTTTCTTGAGATTGAGTTAAATGATCCAACTTTCTTCACCTTCAATCTTCAGGACTTGAAACCTTCACGAAACTACGCCAACATAAAATCCGTAACACTATCCATATAGGGAGCACGACCTCTGCCTCTGCTCACACAGGGGTGACAAATGCGGTCCTCCGCAGATAGCCAATCCATGCTACCGCCGCGCCACTCTGATGTAGATGCTGATGCTGCTATCGGGACCGGCCCAAACTCTGGCGTCTCGGGAACCCGTTATCCAGGAAAAGAAATCAGAAATGCCTCTGCCGTCCGATCTGTCCTCCATCACCCGGCGCGAAGCACCAAAATCCAGAACTCGCCTCTGGCGGCAGATCCCTATCCAAAGGAACTGCAGCGCCACGCTCCATACACCATGCCTACTCCATCGAAGCGTCAATAATCCAAAACGGAGGGACCAACTAAACTGAAAGGTATCCTGGCGCAAACCATTCCCAATCAAACATATCCTATGCGCCTCGTCCCTTGAAACCTGGAGCGTGTAGTTCAACAACTGTATAAACTCCCTAGCCCAGGGAGGCTCTCAGATAGTCTCTCCATCAACACCAACCCCCAATTCTGCCTACAAAGGCTCCAACTCAAACCTATGAATCGGGATGGTTCAGACAGCCGGGACTGGCTCCATCGATCAATGACGTCCCGAAGCTCAGCTACTATCCACCCTGCCTCGGTGCCTCGGCACTGCTCGTCGGCACGGAGGGGGCTGCTCGCTCCATCGGTGCCGCTGGTACAACTGAATATGCCACTGCATAGGAAGAAAGTACTGGAGGACACACAAGCGGTACTGCAACTAGCTGTGCTCTCTGCTCCAACAAGCGCATCAAACGTTCCATGGCCTCCTCCTTGTAGGTTTTTATGGATCCACAAGGATCTAAATAGGTACTATCAAACAACTAGAGGGGGGGTGAATAGGTGTAATACTTATAAAACCAAATCTCAGTGCAGAATAAAAACCAATGCGGAAAATAAAAACAGCACACCGAGATATACGTGGAAACTCCAATCCAGGAGAAAAACCACGGGACCAACACGCAATAACAATCCAATAAGAATAGAAGAATAACAAGGTGATTACCGACTCCACGGACTCAAACCCCTCCTTCAGCTTCTTCGGACCTTGCGCTGACCGGTTGGATATCCACGCAATAACAATCCCTAAGAAAAGAAGAATAACAAGGTGATTACCGTCTCCACGGATTTAACCCCTCCTTCAATTTCTTGGACCTCGCGCTCCACCGATTTTGCACGCCCACTGCACACGTTCGAATCCACGAACGCCACTCGAATCCACGAGCACACGTTTCGAATCCACGAAACGCCTTTAGCACAACCGAATCCACGATGCCACGTCGAATCCACGACGCAAACTCAGTCGATAAGAATATGACTTCGATGGTGATCCTTTGCTTAGATTATCAATGAAGAACCGTAGAAGAAATCTCTAAGCAAAGATTAGATCAATTCGACCAAAGATATGTTCTTGAAGGAACCATCGAATTGACCTAAAAGAGGCTATAAAGAAGAACGATAAAAACCTAGCCTCTAGGGTTGCTCTCAAGTGTTTTATAAATTAATCGGCCGTAGCTCCCACGTTTTTGAGAAACCCTAATGTCTATTTATAGTTTAGAAACCTTTGGAAAGAGATAAGAATCAAAAACATACCTATCTGGAAATTTCAGGACGGCGATCCGGATCGGATTTACTGCGATCCGGATCGTCGTAACGAGATTGACGATTCCAGAAAACCAAGGGTTCGGGAATCCGGATTGCATTGCCCGATCCGGATCGTTCATACAAATCAGAAACTTAACATTCGGGATCCGGATCGGAAATTGCATGGATCCGGATCGAAGTCTTGTATGAAGCAACAACCTTCGGGATCCGGATCGTTGGCTCTGATCCGGATCCTGAACAAGTCCGAACACCAGTTTTTGATTATTATGCAATTAAAAGTTCATCCAAGTGTTTCTACACTATAAGCAAAGTATTCGGATCACCACAATTATTTAGTTAAACATACCTGATCCTCTTGAATACTTTCTTCTTGAGATTGATGTAACTGATCCACAATTCTTCACTTCAATCTTCAAGACTCAGACACTGAGGTGTCAACTTGAGCTCTTGTTGAATCTTCTCTAGTCTTTGATTGCTGATTGACATTTGATCCCTTTAAGACTCCGATCTCAACTCACTGACTTGACTCACGAAATATGCCAACACCACAAAATGCCGTAACAATCTCCCCCTTTGGCAATTTCGTGACAAAACCCAAAAATACATAAAAGCTCAAACACTCATCTTAAACCAAAAATCGAAACTCAATGTCATCACCAAAACATTGATTTTCTTTGCGTGAAAGATCCAATAAATACCAAATTACATTTGAACCAAACAGTCCTAGAACATACTCTATGACTTAGGACTTGGAGTCTTAAAGTGATGTAATTCTGCAAAACAAAACTCCAACAAAATCGAACGTTAGTCGTTAGAAATTAGAAGCCTACAGTTTGATCCGTCTTCCTTTTGGTTCTTTTGTTTTTCTTTGTCTCCCCCTATCTTGAGCATCTCTAACATGTTCTCCATGTTCTCCCCCTTTGTGATACGATCATCATTTTTCGTTCTCCCCCTATCTCGATTGATCTCATCTCTGTCTCCCCCTATTTCTCTTCTCCCCCTTTTTGTCACAAATTGTCAAACAGTGAACATACTAGACAAAAGGAAATCACTAACAGCATTAGTTCATAGAGAAAGAGAGATAAAAGCTCAGTTCCGGTATATAACAAAAGCATAGATTGCGTACCGGTACTCGAACGCAAAAATCAAATAATTTCTTGAAACAATCCAGATTTTGAAATATTTGAATTACCGATTTGTATTCCATCAAGAAACAATTTAAGTGCATGAGAATAATATGAGATCACATAGATGTCATTCAATCCAATTAATTTCACAAGAATTAAAAAGATTTACTCCGAAATCATGAAAAACAAAGATAAAACATTATAAACCGTTTTTCACATATATTCATCAAACACAAGTCATCAAAAATAATTCTTGAGATCCAAAGTCTATCAAGATGTAACGGATGTACAAAGATGACTTACAGAGATTTCCAAATGACATCAATTTGATTTCTTACCCTTTCAAATTTGAGATAAGCACTAAAATACCTAAGGGTGGCTCTTTGAGCATCTTTCAACTATCCCACCTTATACCAACCAGGAGATTGTTCAGAATATAAGAACTTTGAATATGAATCTCCGAATGCTTCAACTAAACAAAATTTCATAAAATATTTTTCAAGCATCCAAAACATGTGGCAACTTTTTCCAACATGTGGTGGTAGTTTTCACACTCCTTTCGGATGTAACTCTTTCCACATCTTTTACAATTCATTTATTTACCCTTGTAAGAATGCAATCTCTTACGTGAAAGAATTAAATCCCAAATTTTAGTCTATCGGTTGTCTCACGTTTATCACAATGAATTCACACAACCGAGATAGAATAATCATCTAAAGATCACACATGATTTCTAAAATTTGATGAATATAATTATCAAAAACTCCTATAATGAAATATCTTCAAGAATTATGATTATGGAGTAAAGTGATAATTCAAATAAAATTAAATTGGAGTGATTGAAAGTGAAACCCTTTTTATTCAATGCACTTGTTCGTTAAAATCCTTTTGTTTAAAAAAACAAAACATAAAAACGAAGAGCATTGAAAACATGTAATGCAGAGATTCAGAAAAATATGAAAGGAAAACCAATCGAAGCATTACATACAGTCATAAGCTATTTAGAACTTAAGACAAGGAAAGATATCACCTTTCCGAATCCAAAATTGTCGAATTTTGGGTTGTCTTGATTCATTGTGGTTGGGAGATGATAGCTTTGACTGTTGATCTACCTTAGGTCTTTGCCTCGCAGTGATCCACTTGTATGATTGATGTTGTGGCTCGGACCTTTGGTGGTTTGAGTGAACTCCATTGACTTGATGTGTCTTTTGATTCCGTTGAGTTCGCTCCGTAGATGAAGTTGCCGAAGGACTCTTCTTTCTTTTTTCCGGGCAATTCTTCACCAAATGTCCTTCAAGTCCACATAAGTGACAAGTTCTTCCTTTCAATTTCATTGCGGAACTTGAAGCATGCACAGTTTGGTCCTTTTTGAATCCCAAACCAACCTTGCTTGTTTGACCTAATCCGGACATACAATCTAGTTTCTTGGAACCGGTTGAAAGCCTTTGTATGTCGAATTTGAGTTCATGAACTTGCTTGGTCAAAACTTGGTTGGTGACATGAATCTCCTCAAACTATTTTTCTAGAAAATCAATCTTGTTAATATGGGAATTAACGATCGTTTCCGATTGATTTATCTTTTCCTGGAGGATTTTATTATTATCCAATAAAAGCTCTCGTTCCTCCTCGAGATCATGAAGTTTGATCTTTAAAGCATGATTCTCGTCTTGATTCTCAAGTCGTTGCTTCCTCAACTTCTTGATATGCTTGGCCATCTTCTTAGATTCCGCAAGAAGTTGTTGATATGCCTCAACGAGTTCTTCTTCGTCCGACTCCCCCTCACTTGATAACTCTCCGTTGGATGTTGATGTTTCATGCAAAATCAAAGGAATAGAGTCAGTGATTAAAGATGATAAACAAACATTAGAAGAGGGAATTTGAGAAGCATGTAAGGCAACGACTTTTTCGTCTTTACTTGAGGTCGATTCATTAGAAGTAGAATCGTCCCAAGTTTTCGCTTGCAAAGCCTTCTTTTATATGATTTCGGAGAAGGACATTCCGTTGAAAAAAGGTCGTAGCCTTTGCATCTATAGCATTGGATTTCCCCTTCGAAATCATCTTTTTCTTTTTCTTTAGAAGGTTTTGCAAAGCTTTTGAGGTTAGAGGATTTAGAACCCGATGATCCTTTAGAAGGTTTCGTGGATGAAGATCCATCTGTTCGATTCTTCCAAAACTTTCGATGAAATTAGTTTGTGATCCGCGCCAATTGTTCTTCAAAATCGGCAAAAGAGATTTCATCGTCGGAACTCGATTCGCTATCTTCTTCCTTTGTTGATTTGAATGCAATACCTATAAGCTTAGAAGAAGACTTGGAAGAAACTTGATTAGTAGGAAAAGTCATTTCATAAGTTTGCAAAGCGCCTACTAATTCCTCTACACTCATCTCATCCGGATGACAAACGGTTTCAATGGCGGTAACCTTTGCCCTAAACCGTTCCCGAAGAGTCCGAAGTATCTTTCTTACAATTCTCGACTCCGGGATCTTTTCTCCTAAATTAGCACAAGTATTGATTACATCTTGAAGTCTAGTATAATAATCTGTAAACAATTCAAGCTCTTCCATATGAATAGAGTCAAATTGACTTGTAAGCATCTGGAGCGTTTGAATTTTTACAAGATTAGTACCCTCATGTGTAGTTTTGAGAATATCCCAAATTTCCTTCGCGGTTTCACACGCGGAAATTCGTGTGAACTCAGTCGAGGAAAGAGAATTAAATAAAGCGTTCATACCTTTCCCATTGTAAGAAGATCTTTCAAATTCCTCTTTGGACCATCTAGAGCGAGGTTTTGGGGTAGTAGAATTTCCTACTTCCTCAACAGGATGCACCCAACCGTATTCCACGGATTGCCATACCCGCTCATCAATTGCGAT
The DNA here is from genome assembly GCA_029204045.2 of Tillandsia leiboldiana. NCBI lineage: Eukaryota > Viridiplantae > Streptophyta > Magnoliopsida > Poales > Bromeliaceae > Tillandsia > Tillandsia leiboldiana. Next base: position 41,621,739 of record CM055060.1, on the reverse strand, counting down.
GAGAAAAGCTCTCATCCGCACTTTTCAATAAGCATAATTAGTCCCATCAAAAGAGGAGGTCTATAATATTACCACTTTCACCCAACATGATAGATAAACCTAAAACCCGCTCTGATACCAATTGTAGGTTTATATATAGGATCCACAAGGATCTAAATAGGTACTATCAAACAACTAGAGGGGGGGTGAATAGGTGTAATACTTATAAAACCAAATCTCAGTGCAAAATAAAAACCAATGCGGAAAATAAAAACAGCACACCGAGATATACGTGGAAACTCCAATCCAGGAGAAAAACCACGGGACCAACACGCAATAACAATCCACTAAGAATAGAAGAATAACAAGGTGATTACCGACTCCACGGACTCAAACCCCTCCTTCAGCTTCTTCGGACCTTGCGCTCACCGATTGGATGTCCACGCAATAACAATCCACTAAGAAAAGAAGAATAACAAGGTGATTACCGTCTCCACGGATTTAACCCCTCCTTCAACTTCTTCGGACCTTGCGCTCCAACGATTGCACGTCCACTGCACACGTTCGAATCCACGAACGCCACTCGAATCCACGAGCACACGTTTCGAATCCACGAAACGCCTTTAGCACACCGAATCCACGATGCCACGTCGAATCCACGACGCAAACTCAGCCGGTAAGAATATTGGCTTCGATGGTGATCCTTTGCTTAGATTATCAATGAAGATCCATAGGAAAAATCTCTAAGCAAAGATTAGATCAATTCGACAAAAGATATGTTCTTGAAAGAACCGTCGAATTGACCTAAAAGAGGCCATAAAAAAGAACGATAAAAACCTAGCCTCTAGGGTTGCTCTCAAGTGTTTTATCAATTGATCGGCCGTGCTCCCCGCCTTTTTGTGAAACCCTAAATGTCTATTTATAGTTTAGAAACCTTTGGAAAAAGATAAGAATCAAAAACTTACCTTATCTGGAAATTTTCAGGACGGCGATCCGGATCGGATTTACTGTGATCCGGATCGTCGTAACGAGTCAGGCTATTCCAGAAAAACAGGGTTCGGGATCCGGATTGAAATGCCCGATCCGGATCGTTCATATATTCCAGCAAAAACCCATGTTCGGGATCTGGATCGAAATGACCTTTGATCCGGATCGGATTTGCCAATGAACAAGCACCCTTCGGGATCCGGATTGGACTGTCTGATCCGGATCCTGAACATGTCCCATGTCCAGTTTTTGATTTTTATGCAATTAAAAATTCATCCAAGTGTTTCTACACTATAAGAAAGTATTCGGATCACCAAAATTATTTAGTTAACCATACCTGATCCTTTTGAATACTTTCTTCTTGAGATTGATGTAACTGATCCACAATTCTTCAACTTCAATCTTCAAGACTCAAGACACTGAGTGTCAACTTGAGCTCTTGTTGAATCTTCTCTAAGTCTTTGATTGCTGATTGACAATTTGATCCCTTTAAGACTCCGACTCAACTCACTGACTTGACTCACGAAATATGCCAACACCAAAATGCCGTAACATACCTAAGTTCCATGTCGTACTCATCCTAGAGTTCCTTGACTCTATGTTGATCACTAGTTCACCTTAGGTCCCCTTTACCTAAGTTCCATGACATACTCATCCTAGAGTTCCTTGACTCTATGTTGATCACTAGTTCACCTTAGGTCCCCTTTACCTAAGTTCCATGACATACTCATCCTCGAGTTCCTTGACTCTATGTTGATCACTCTATCCAGGGTCCTTAGGTTATCACCTAAGACCATGCTACTCATCCTTCCTAGGATAACTCCTAAGTTGATGTCACTCGTCAAACCCCTAAACTAGGTTTTCTCCTAGTCTTACTACCAACAAGTTCTGTTCCCTTATATCTCATGATTTCTAGGGTTGTACCCTAACATGATCACAGCCATCAAGTAATTACTCATTTCTGCGCATGCAATTATTTTCATATCCATCATAAAAATAATATTTATCCTCTAAGTCCTTTTTGCACATGAAAATGAATTATCTCCTTTTGGCAACCGACAGTTGCATTTATCATCTGTGTCCATCTACACATACAAATTTATCCCCTATTGTGGATAAATCATAACTATCACTTTTCCTCTAAATTTCTCTACACATGCACATATATCATCTGTTACTGGCAACCAACAGTTGCCCTTTTCATCTGTGTTCCTCTAAACATGCAATCTTATTCATAATTACCTAACGCCTCTAACAGGCTACTATCATGCTTCGAATCGAAAAGCAAAGGAGCAAGGGGAGAGGTCACCCAATTTCGGCAGAATTCCCCACCTTGTAGTGTACCCAATTGCTTGTAGACACTTGCAATTGGTCTCCGCGTGATTTCACTTCTCTCCTCGAACTTGCACGCAAAACGATGCACTTCTCTCGAGTCTGCACGCAAAACGGTGCACGTCCACCAAACCTGCACGCAAAACGATGCACGTCACTAAAAACCCGCACGCAAAATGGTGAGCATCATTTTAGTCTGCACGCAAAACGGTGCGCGTTAAATCAACCGGCACGCAAAACGGTGCACGTAACTCGAATCTGCACGCAAAACGGTGCACGGTCTATTGTAGGGTTGCACGTAAAACGGTGCACATTTTTCTAACCCTGTACGAAAAATGATGTATAATATTAGAGAGTGCACGCAAAACGATGCGTGACAACACAACCGGCACGCAAAACGATGCACGTACCTTAAATCTGCACGCAAAACGGTGCACATCTTTTCCAACCCTGCACGAGAAACGATGCATAATATTAGGATCGGCACGCAAAACGGTGCGCGTTAAATCAACCGGCACGCAAAACGAGGCGCGCCAAAACTGCCCCCGGCAGTCCCCGCAGCAAAATGGCGCAGTATAACTTGTTTTCTAACACGTAATATGGTAATGGGGTCAAATCTAAACCCAAAGAAGGCATAAAAATTATGCTAAAAATATCATGAAAATAACGTTACCTCGTACAGTCGCGCTGTCCATCGACTTTTTGGAACGCCTCGCGCGCTCCACGAGGTTCACGGCGCGCTCGCTTGCCCCACAAAACCCCCTCTCTTTTTTTTTTCTTTTCTTCTCTCTCTATCTCTCTCTCTCTCTCCCTCACTCGAAGCTCGGCTGGACAAAAATGGAAGGAGAAGAGGAAGGGTCTGCGGGGAGGAAGAAGAAGAAGAAGAAAAGAAAAAGAAAAAAGAGAAGAGAAGGGAGAGTGGGGGGTGGCCCGTGGACCGGGTCCACGGGTCCCCCCAATGGGAACCCGCCAAATGGCGGTTCACCACGAAGGGGGGCGCGCACCGGGTCCAAGCGGCGCCCCCGCGCCACGTGGCGCGCGTCCTGCGCACCACGCGCCTTGCGCAGCACGCCACCCTCGCCTCGATCCGCGCGTCGCCATCGTCTCGAGATCCATTTTTGTTTCGTTTTCTGTCCATTTTTCGTCCGTTTCCGTCCAAATTTGACATGCGGCTTCGTTTCAGCTTAATTTACCACAGAAAAATTTAAATTTTCACTTTTGGCCATTTCTGGGCCACCAAAAGCCCCGCTGTATCCAGAATCGCTGGCGGACCCCGTTCTCGCAATCCGGATATCCTATCAACCCGAAATTTTTACTGTGGCCTTAAAACATAATTACGAAGCTCCCCAAATTTTCTCAGAATTTTCTGACACTGTTGGCGGAGCCCGTTCTCACTATCAGGCATCCGATCAACGCGAAACTTTTTCTGTGGTCTTAAAACATATTTACGGGGCTCCCGTAATTTTCTCGGAATTTTCCGACACTGTGAATTTTCCACTAAAAATCTGGGCCCCCTTTCTCCAATAAATTTTTAGATCTCTCCATTTTAACCCGAATTGGGCCCAACTCGTGTCCAAATGTTCCTTACTTCCCCAACTTTCATAACACTAGTATTTCATACCACCTTTATTTACCTTTATTTATGTGCCAAAAATTCGGTACATTACATTCTACCCCCCTTAAAATAAGTTTCGTCCTCGAAACTTGAATCACATCTCGACTCCTACTTGATTGAGAGGGAGGAAATCTTGCCCTCACTACTGGGCTCACTGTATATCGTGACCGGCATCAAATTTCCTGCTCGCCAGGACTACACGAGCAACTCATTCATGAATCCCTATCGCAATTTAGGGACAAACACAGACCTGGTGTCTGGCCACTTTCACCAAGTAGGTGAAAGACACAGTTGAGCACTTGTTCTCTCAATTGCCACGAATGATCCAGTTTTTTTACTTGCGAAATTTTCACTTTAATTCCGCCATCATTCTTTTCACAACGAGGTTGCATCTGCAACTAGTTACATCTACCGCATTTCCGGTCGCTCCGCTGCCTAATGTGGAGGGCAAAGGCCAATCCACGAGTCCTCAACTATCACACACGTTACAAGTGCTCCATGTCCACGGGTTATCAGCTAACCCGATATCTAGGTCTATTAATAGGTCCGCAGACCACGATCCAATAGGGGCCTATAGCCCAACTAGTCCAACACTGTACAATGACTCTCACTAGCACAAAGATCCAATCGTCATACGGGTAGATCCACACTTAGGATTGCTACCCCAACACTCCCACTAGGAGCTACAGAACCTCGATCACCCCTAGCACTACGGTCTGATCATATCACACACTCTCGATGTACTAACAGCCTCAAGGCTCACACGTGGCATTTCACGTTCCTGGGTCGTCGCTCGGACTACCGCCCCGACCAAATCTCTATCATGCCCCGCCATCAGGTCTCGGGCCGCTGTCTCTCACAGCTGACTGCGCCTGCCCACTGGGCTACAGGCCCACAGTCCACAAACATGGTCCAGGCACGGATCGTCCACAAGCGAACCCGCTAATCGTCGCCACGCGACCACTATGCTCCACTGAGCAAAATCAACTAACAAGTCGTCAATCCACGACCCAAACTCTCTATATCAACTCTGGCCACACTGGGAAAAGGCTAATACACCACCTAATCAGCTCTCTCTGGCTAAACCGTACCTGTGCTCCATGAGCACCTAAACAGTTGGGCGTCCTACGCCCCTACGCTAACTTGCGTAATCCAGAATGTTAAGCAACTTGCTTAAACACGCGCGTAACTCCTGTACACCTCTCCCAACTGGGTTGAGGCACCAAAAATAACTGTCCACCAACTCTGGTGATCAACTCGCAAAGACTACGGTGGCAACCCTTGCCATTACACCGATTCATCAGAACGGCGCCACAAAACTCTCGCTCTTTCGAGAGGTTCCCGCATCCTGAAGCCTACTCTGGGCCTCACCAACTCTACTATGCGGCAACACAGCCACAGTTGTCGCGCCACACGGTTACTACCGTCATCAGGGGCAAATTCACGCCGCCAGGCTCGTAAATCCTTCTTGCCCTAACCCTCAGGGCACTGCAACTTGGCTCTCACGACATAGCGATCACCATTTACCTCGCGAGTCGGTCTCTTACTGGACCTTACTAACCATACTTTGCCAGCAACCTAGCTGACACAAGCGTAAAACACCCTATGCTGAAGGTGTTGGCTGAGCCGACAAAAGTTCGGTGGCCACAGCCATTTCTTTACTATCGCCCCTACGGGCGGCGACGCCGTATACCTATGCGTCATTTATGCAGCCTCAACTTGTTGCGCTATCAGTCACTGGAGCCCATCTATCTGCTCCAACTGTCACGCTGACGTTACTCTTAGGCGTCGAAACCTGTCTTCCTGTCGGCGGGGAATTTCCGCCGACGGCAAGAAGTCTGACCTGCTGCTGGACCACTCCAACAGATGCGGTTCCCTGCTATCGCAGCTCGTATACGTCGTTTGACCCCGAGCCCTCTCGTGACTCGGGTCAAAACAGGTGCGTCTCCCTATGTGGTGTCATCGCTAATATGCACACCACAACGACACAACCAGCCCAAATTTAGCCATGTGAGCAACGCGCAGTCTATACACCGACAAAAAGGCTCGTCGACCCAATCATGCGAAAGTATAAGAGGGTACTCCTTTTCATCTCCAACATTACGTTGTCGGCCGCCAACATAATATTCGAAGAATGAAAGCTCGTCGCCCTCGATCAGTCCCAACATCCTTTTTGGGAACAACAATAACCAATCAAATACTTTCGCCCAATAATCAACACACTCTCTCGTGCCTAAACCCTAGAGTCTCCCTAAGGTTTGCTAACCACCTAGGACTATTCCTAGGCTCTGATACCACTCTAATCTGTCACGCCCTGAGTCCGCCAATTTGTACGGTTCGGGCACGCCAACAGACCCGCCAATCGAGTAAGACCTGTTTCTACCCGAAAGGAACGGTAACATCCATAATAACACAACCAGTGTATGCGGAAGCTGTATATCAGAGCACTAAAAATCACTATAAATTTAAAACTTTCATTCAATGACGAATAGTTAATGCGGAAATGAAAGCATACAGGAGTGAACCATAAATTAAACTTACTACACTTTACATTTCTGAACTTGCAAATAAAATTATTACATTTCCTTTACATAAATTCCTCACTATACAAGGTTCACTCAAGAAATACATAAATGGGATACCTCTGCTAGACCCTCTAGGTCACCATGCTGCTGGGCCCTTGCCCCTGTCGTATGCCTCGCTGTCTGCATCTGATCCGTCTCGACTGCTGCATCCATTCCCGAACCTGTGGGGGGAGTCACCCAAGGGGTGTGAGAACTTCATCTGAGTTCCCAGTGGGTTCAACCACCGAGAAAAAGTGTCCTACACCACTTGGTCCAATGGAAGCAATAATAATAGTGCTAGGAAACTAAATCCTCAATATCAAAATGCAGCTATGCAATATAACATATCACTACACTATCTGTGTATTACCATCTACCCAGCACTACTCTGTCTAGCCACACTAGGCTGCTAAGCACCAACTCGGCCACTATGCCGCTGAATACAGGGTCCAACTAACCCGGCCACCTTGGCCACTCTATCTTTCTTTATTCTTTAAATTCTGGTGCTTTAGTTCAAGTTAACACTCAGAAATTCTTATCCAATGGGCCCCAGCCCGGTAGTCCTGCTACCATAAGATAAGATTTCTAAGGTTGCCGATAGCACCCGCAAGTGCTACCCCGCCCAACGGGGAACTTGTCCTACGGGTCACTGCCCGGGAGAGGGGCACTGCCCTTGGCTCCGACAAGGCTACTTTTTACCCCCGAAGGTACGCTCATTTTATCTTTATATTTTCTTTCTTTTCTTTTCTTTTTCTTTCTCTTTTTTTCTTTAGTTCTTAGCCTCTTTGCCTTTGAACACTTGCTTTTCTTTCTTATTCGAGCTTGTAGCTCCCTTTTGCCACTGGCAAATCTCTTTCTCTTTCCTTTGAGCGTTTAGCTCTTTGCTTTCACTTTAAGTGTGACACCCCCGGAATTTGGATTAGTCCTCTATATAAATGATATAATAGGACTAAATCTCTAACCCGGCTATAGCATTTGTGATGGTAGCAAAATCCAAGAGGAACATGAGAGTTAAGCGTGCTAGAGCTAGAGTAGTTCTAGGATGGGTGACCCCCTGGGAAGTGGGGCGTCACAGTTGGTATCAGAGCCATTCACCAGCCGGAAATGTGAGATGAGTCTCGGCTGAGCCAGTGTTATATAGCGGGTAGAGCGAGGCTCCCCGGCTAATGACCGTTGTGAGTGGAGTGCAGCTCCTCACAAGGTCGGCTAAGGCTAGCGAGACGAGTCTCACATCGCCTGGTGCTTGTGAATGTGCTTGAGCCTGACGTGGACGTCAGGGCTTAAAGGGGGGAAGAATGTGACACCCCCGGAATTTGGATTAGTTCTCTAAATAAATGATATAATAGGACTAAATCTCTAACCCGGCTATAGCATTTTGGATGGTAGCAAAATCCAAGAGGAACATGAGAGTTAAGCGTGCTAGAGCTAGAGTAGTTCTAGGATGGGTGACCCCCTGGGAAGTGGGGCGTCACATTAAGCCTTTCGAAAGTACCTCGTCCGACGGGTCACTGCCCAGGGAGTCCTGCTCCACTTGACGAGTCTCAAATTCGAAGGCGCCATTTACATTTTCTTTATTCTTTTTAGCCACTTTTAGCTTGCTTTTAACTTTGCCTTTTTACATCAATTTATCTCTTACCCTAGGCCTCGCCATAAGGATAACTAGAGAGTCTCCTGGACTCTTAAACATTTCACTTTACTTTATTTAACTCAAATTGAAGTTAAAGTTATTGTCCATTTGCCTAGACACCCTATGACCTTCTAGGGTTATAACTGTTTAATTCTTTAGCCTTGGGATCTCATCCCCCTTTCCTGATTCCTCACTGAATCCTAGAGTTAACTTAACTCTATTTTCTAATTTCACTTTTAACTTAGAGTCACACTGACTCTAATTTCCTGTTTTCTCTTTCATGTCTCCACACTTGATCCACTTTTCCCATTTTCGTGATTCCTTACTGAATCCTAGAGTTAACTTAACTCTATTTTTCTGTTCCACTTTTAACTTAGAGTTACACTGACTCTAATCTCCTGTTCCACTTTTATCTTACAGTTACACTGACTCTAATTTCCTGTCTGTGAGTTTAAACTCCTCTGGATCACCTTAGGTTCCCTTTACCTAAGTTCCATGTCGTACTCATCCTAGAGTTCCTTGACTCTATGTTGATCACTAGTTCACCTTAGGTCCCCTTTACCTAAGTTCCATGACATACTCATCCTAGAGTTCCTTGACTCTATGTTGATCACTAGTTCACCTTAGGTCCCCTTTACCTAAGTTGCATGACATACTCATCCTAGAGTTCCTTGACTTTATGTTGATCACTCTATCCAGTGTCCTTAGGTTATCACCTAAGACCATGCCACTCATCCTTCCTAGGATAACTCCTAAGTTGATGTCACTCGTCAAATCCCTTAACTAGGTTTTCTCCTAGTCTTACTACCAACAAGTTATGTTCCCTTATATCACATGATTCCTAGGGTTGTACCCTAACATGATCACAGTCATCAAGTAATTACTCATTTCTACGCATGCAATTATTTTCATATCCATCATAAAAATAATATTTATCCTCTAAGTCCTTTTTGCACATGAAAATGAATTATCTCCTTTTGGCAACCGACAGTTGAATTTATCATCTGTGTCCATCTACACATACAAATTTATCCCCTATTGTGGATAAATCATAAATATCACTTTTCCTCTAAATTTCTCTACACATGCACATATATCATCTGTTATTGGCAACCAACAGTTGCTCTTTTCATCTGTGTTCCTCTAAACATGCAATCTTATTCATAATTACCTAACGCCTCTAACAGGCTACTATCATACTTCGAATCGAAAAGCAAAGGAGCAAGGGGAGAGGTCACCCAATTTCGGCAGAATTCCCCACCTTGTAGTGTACCCAATTGCTTGTAGACACTTGTAATTGGTCTCCGCGCGATTTCACTTGTCTCCTCGAACTTGCACGCAAAACGGTGCACGTCCACCAAACCTGCACGCAAAATGATGCACGTCACTAAAAACGCGCACGCAAAACGGTACGCGTCATTTTAGTCTGCACGCAAAACGGTGCGCGTTAAATCAACCGGCAAGCAAAACGGTGCACGTAACTCGAATCTGCACGCAAAACGGTTTACGGTCTACTGTAGGGTTGCACGTAAAACGGTGCACGTTTTTCTAGCCCTGTACGAAAAACGATGTATAATATTAGAGAGTGCACGCAAAACGATACGCGACAACACAACCGCCACGCAAAACGATGCACGTACCTCAAATCTGCACGCAAAACGGTGCATGTCTTTTCCAACCCTGCACGAGAAACGATGCATAATATTAGGATCGGCACGCAAAACGGTGCGCGTTAAATCAACCGGCATGCAAAACGAGGCGCGCCAAAACTGCCCCCGGCAGTCCGCGCAGCAAAACGGCGCAGTATAACTTGTTTTCTAACACGCAATATGGTAATGGGGTCAAATCTAAACCCAAAGAAGGCATAAAAATTATGCTAAAAATATCATGAAAATAACGTTACCTCGTACAGTCGCGCTGTCCATCGGCTTTTTGGAACGCCTCGCGCGCTCCACGAGGTTCACGGCGCGCTCGCTTGCCCCACAAAATTCCCTCTTTTTTTTTTTCTTTTCTTCTCTCTCTATCTCTCTCTCTCTCTCTCCCTCACTCGAAGCTCGGCTGGACAAAAATGGAAGGAGAAGAGGAAGGGTCTGCGGGGAGGAAGAAGAAGAAGAAGAAAAGAAAAAGAAAAAAGAGAAGAGAAGGGAGAGTGGGGGGTGGCCCGTGGACCGGGTCCACGGGTCCCCCCAATGGGAACCCGCCAAATGGCGGTTCACCACGAAGGGGGGGCGCGCACCGGGTCCAAGCGGCGCCCCCCCGCGCCACGTGGCGCGCGTCCTGCGCGCCACGCGGGCGCGCACTAGCGCCAGGCGTGCCTTGCGCAGCACGCCACCCTCGCCTCGATCCGCGCGTCGCCATCGTCTCGAGATCCGTTTTTGTTTCGTTTTCTGTCCATTTTTCGTCCGTTTCCGTCCAAATTTGACAGGCGGCTTCGTTTCAGCTTAATTTACCACAGAAAAATTTAAATTTTCACTTTTGTCCATTTCTGGGCCACCAAAAGCCCCGCTGTATCCAGAATCACTGGCGGACCCCGTTCTCGCAATCCGGATATCCTATCAACCCGAAATTTTTACTGTGGCCTTAAAACATAATTACGAAGCTCTCCAAATTTTCTCAGAATTTTTCAACACTGTTGGCGGAGCCCGTTCTCACTATCAGGCATCCGATCAACTCGAAACTTTTTCTGTGGTCTTAAAACATATTTATGGGGCTCCCGTAATTTTCTCGGAATTTTCCGACACTGTGAATTTTCCACTAAAAATCTGGGCCCCCTTTCTCCAATAAATTTTTAGATCTCTCCATTTTAACCCGAATTGGGCCCAACTCGCGTCCAAATGTTCCTTACTTCTCCAACTTTCATAACACTAGTATTTCATACCACCTTTATTTACCTTTATTTATGTGCCGAAAATTCGGTACATTACATTGCATAGGTGGATGATTTATGTGAGATTAATTTGGTGGACATAGCATGTTGGAACATAATTATTGGGATATTTTAATAGTAATAATTAACATGCCATGTTAGCATATAGATTTTATAAAAGTGGGTTAAATGGATAAATTGTTGGGACATTATGACATATCTATGTGCGGGTACCACTTTGGTGATTTATCATGGATCAGGGATTATAGACATGTGTGGTTGAATAATGATTTTAGCATGTTGATGGTTATATCCATGCGGAGCTATTAATTGATACACATGTGGAACCACTATTTGTCACACTTTCTTTTATCGCTCTTGAGAACATATGCATGCTTGTATGGTCATCTAGATAGGCCACTTTTTATTGCTGCACTATCATTTTGGGACTTGACTTAGGAGAAACCATGTTTGTTTCCTTTTCTCCTTCTTATTTAGACCTTTAAGTCTGGTTGCTCGAATTCGAGCAGGGGTTTGGGATAGTGTAGCGGGGACCTTAGGGTCGGTGACAGGTTGTGTTTGATTATGGGTTGTGGGGTATTGCGGCTACCGCGGATAGTAGGCGGTTGACCGGATACGGATTATTTTACCCGACTTTTGGATTGGGGGTTATTGCGGCTACCGCGGATAGTAGGCGGTTGACCGGAGGTCGGTTGTGAGACCTGGTCGTGGATTTTGGGGTATTGCGGCAATCGCGGATATTGGGCGATTGACCGGATGGTTACTTATGCATCAGATTGGGAATCAGTTTTCTTTTAGTGGAGGGTTGTGTTCCACTGGGGCTTTATAGTTGTGATTCAGTCATGCTTTTGATACTTATCACACCGGCGCGGTTATTGCCCGGTGATGCTTTCCTCGTGTGGGTCGCTCCCCTCGAGTTCCCCTCCGGAGGTTGGGGCCAGACAGTTATTGACAGTTTTGCGATCACATCGGCGCGGCTTATTTGCCCGATGATGAGGGCGGCAGTAGGAGTTTTGCTATCACATCGGCGCGGCTTACTTGCCCGATGATGAGGGCGGTACAGATTTGGTTCATCTGGGACGGTTGGTTACTGTTGCATACGGTTATTCCAGTCTAGGACTGCATTTTAGAGGCATAGTAGTGGTAGTTTCCTTTCTTCAGCAGTCATTATTGCTTACCACACTTCTTTCCTTTTTGCCTCTGGTAGACCTAGTGGGTGTGTCAGAGTTTGAGGTTTTACACACTAGGGGAGGCTACTGGTTTACTAGTAGTTCTCACCCCCATTCTTCTTTCCTCTTTTTCTTCTCCCTTGTTTTGCAGTGTCTTCTGCGGGTGCTGTTGGCTTTCAGCGGCGGGTCGAGGAGAGAGGACGGCTGAGTAGATAGATATCGAGACAGGATGAGCGAGTTAGCTGGACTGTTGGTGTACCCATGTTTTCTCAGACGGTTGTACTTTTACTTTCGGGACTGGCTTTCGCTAGCAGGTTGTATTTATTTTTGGTGAGCTGGGAGGGACTGATGTTTCATTTATACAGAAGTATTGTATTTTATTTCCAGCTTCAGTCTGAGATGTATTAGTTTTAGTTCAGCTCTATTTTTGTTGCTCTTTATTATTATCTCTTATATCTGAGCAGGTTTTGGGCGCTTCGTGTACGTGGGAAATACCGTGTGCACGGCGGATCTGTAGACGGGCCCGGGTTCTGGTTTACACCCGGGGCGTGACATCGCACATGAAGTGCACAATCGACCCAATCGAGCTGACTGCCACATCTGGTTTAGTCAAGCCTGCGCCCACCTACAACCACCTCCCACTACCGGGCAGGAATTACGTAGGGTGTCCAAACGGACTAACTCGCTATCGAATAGTGGCACATGCAGGCTGTAGTCGAAATCCACGCTCTCTCTCTCAGAACGGATAGACTCAAGATCCTCAACCTCTTGCACAACGGTCGAAAAAGTCACAACGACCTCGGGACCGCCGTTAACCCCAAACGGTTCCCAACAACACTAACATTGGTCTAAACACAGCTACTAGACTCCACTCAGCCCCCTGACACGAGTGCAACAATAAAAGTATCTGCCTGAATAAACCCAATCTAATCACCAGTAAACACTGGTACTGCTTGCTCTGCCTGCCGCATCGGGTATGCCAGCCCACGCATAACACCGATGCAAAGAAGGAGTCTCAAGGACTCAAAGCCTGTCTGTCGCACACTCCGGAGTGGCACTCGAGGGGAGCGACCCACATGAGTAAAGTATCTCAGTAACAAGTATCATAAGTATCATAAAACAGCAGGACTGGATCACGACTCTGATCAAAGTGGGAAAACCCATCCACTAAAGAAAATCCCGGTCCTCAAACAGATGCAATAGTACTCAATAAGTGGGAAACTCCGTCCACTAGAGAAAACTGATACCCAATCTGATGCATAAGTAAATATCCGGTCAACTGCCCAGTATCCGCGGTTACCGTAATGCCCCACAATCCATAAACCCATAACCTACCTCCGGTCAACCGCCCAATATCCGCAGTTGTCGCACTAACCTGCCATCCACAATCAAATACAACCGACACTCGGCCAACCGCCCAATATCCGCGGTTGCCGCACTATCCTGCCATCCCTAATCAAATCCAACATGTCCCAGACTCGAAGTCCCGACTACACTATCCCAAACCCCTGCTCGAACCCGAGCAACATGAATCTAGAATCTAGAAAGAAAGGAGAAAGAACAAACATGGTTTCTCCTAAGTCAGATTCCAACATTATAGTGTAGCAATAAAAGATGGCCTATCTAGATGTCCATACAAGCATGCATTTGTCCTCAAGGAAGATAAAAGGTAATATAACAAGTAGTAGCACCACATGCCAAATCCACTAATCCGCTATACCCGTCCATAATCCATGGTCCATCATAAATCATCAGAATGATACCCGCACATAGATAAAGCATCTTCCCCCATCGAGTAATCATATCATAAAAGACTATGTGCAACATGGCATGCTAAAAGATCACTACTATAGTATGTCAATCTACATAATCTAGGCCATTCCTCAAGCTTCCATCTCGATGCTAGATATTGCACAATTAAACATGCATGCTATCAATCACATAGGGTAAATTCCTTTAGGTAAGCTTTTACTATTCATTATCATGGATATCCAAATCTTTCAAGTCCTCAATAATGTTTAACATGAATATTAATCTTGCAATTCCCTTATACAATCATCCTTACTAGCTTACCTCTCAATAACATATAATGTACCCTAAACATGCATGCATTCTAACATAAAGAATTAGAGAACCGTCCACCGGTTCTGGTGATGAAGCAACCCACCTGAAACGCTTTCCGCAGGCAAAGCCGAAGTCGGTGAAGTGCGTAGTCACACGCTATCCAAAATCCGCTAAAACCGCACTCTCGGTACTCAGTCGCCCAAGCCTCTGCTCCAACCAACATCGCAACCACAACACAAAAATCAATACCCTGCATAAAGAAAACAGCACTTGCTGTTTTTACAGTCCAGCAAAGAGAAAGCAAATTTTCACCTGCGTGTAGCCTTCCGAAAAATCCAGAAAAATCACGGTTGTGATCCTCGCGACGAGTAGATCCAAATCGAGTATTTACACACCCCGTTCCGACACCTGTAGGCCAAGATATAAATATAACAACGCGGTATGCCGAAGTATCCACAAACAAAATTCTGTAGGAAACCAGTCCGAAAGAAGCATAATTATGACCTTCGAAGAATCATCCAAAAATTCCGATAAAAATACGGGTGCTTTCCTCTCGAAGTGTAGATATCAATCGAGTCCTTAAACACCTCATTCCAATGCTCGTAGACCTTGAAAATCCAACAATACTCCACCGTTGTCCCGTACCTCGCAGTAGTACAAAGGGTCACAGAAAACCCTCGGGAACCATGCCAAAAACCCAAAATGAGGCAAAGTGATCAACACAAAAATCGAAGGCGTACCTCTCGTGAACGCGCTGCCATAAAAATCAGCTCAAAAGTCCATCGGGGTAGTCCAGGGGTTCTCTCGGACTGAAAAGCGACGGTAGAAGCTAAAATCCAAGGAGCGTCGAAGTGTGCCGCGTCGCAGAAAAGGCCGATGCTGCGTCACAGAAAACGCCGATGCCGCGGCCTCCGAAAATATCCTAGATCCGTCGAAGAGTAGAGGACAAAGGGGTGAGGGCTCTGCTCAAAGGGGAGCTCCACAAAATCTCCAAAACCCGCACAAGAGGGCACCCATAGCCTATTTATAAGCTGAAATCCGGACGAAAAATACACTTTGGGGGACGTTTTCCGGGCGCCCGAAAGTTTCGGGCGCCAACAGTAGAGCCCGATCCGGCCGTCCATCCCGCGCCCGAATGCGCTTGATTGCGCCACGTCACCCCCGAACAGGCAACAGCCGAAACCGCCAACCGCCAAGCGCCGCGTGGCCCGCGCGGAGGCTGACGCGTGGCGCGCCCACGCGCGGGAACCGTGCGTCAACACGCGCCTGCCAGCCCACGCCGCGCTGCCTGCCACCTGACATGCACGCAGCCCGAGGCATCTCCCCGCCTGCTCCGTGGACCGCACCCACTGTGTTACGGAATTTGAGTTGGCGTATTTCGTGAAATTGTTTAAGTCTTGAAGATTGAAGTTTAGAAGCTTGGATCATAAACCTCAATCTCAAGAAAGATGAATTCAAAAGGATCAGGTACGTTTAACTAAATAATTTTGATGATCCGAATACTTCTTATAGTGTAGAAACACTTGGATGAATTTTTAATTGCATAAAAATTAAAAACTGGACATTTTACATGTTCAGAGTCCGGACCGGGCATTACAGTCCGGACCCCGAACATAGGTTTGTTCATGCGCTGTTTCAGTCCGGACCCTGGTAAATTCAGTCCGGACCCCGAACGTGAAATTGTTGAATTTGCATGAACAGTCCGAACCGTGGATTGCAGTCCGGACCCCGAATGTCGTCTTTTCTGGAAAAAGTCTGTTTCGCTGAGACAGTCCGGACCGTCAATTCCAGTCCGGACTGTCGTCCTGTAAAATTCCAGAATTGGTTAGTTTTTTATGCTTATCTTCTTCCAACGGTTTCTAACCTATAAATAGACCCTACGATTCATTTTTTAGGGTAATCCAAATACGGTCAAAAATAGAAAAATCCACCTATAGAGAAGAAAGGAAATCAATAGATTTAATCCTATGTTTCTTCATCTATATTGATTGATTTGATTCTAGGTTTTCATACTCAGATTTTGAGTAGAATCAAATCAATGAATACTTAGATGGTATTTCCGATCTATTTCTAATCTAAGTATTCGGCGGATCATCACCACCCAAAAACAACAATTTCCCCAAAATCGGCGCGTCGACTCGCGTGGCCTTGTGGATTCAAGGTGCTACCGCTTTCGTGGATTCGGAGCGAGGTACGTTCGTGGATTCGAGATGTGCTACTGGGTGAAGACCGTGGATTCGGTCAGACGTCGTGGATTCGGCGTTGGACGCAGATCGTGGATTCGAGAAGCGTTGCGGAGCGAGCGGAGAAGATCAACTAGGAGCGTATGGAAAAAGGTTGAGTCATCTGTGAGTACGGTATATCACCTTTGTACGTGTTATAATTCTAGTGGATTTCACCGTGTTATCGGTCCTGTGGTTTTTTACTCCGGTTTGGAGTTTTCCACGTAAAAATCTTGCGTGTTATTTTTATTTCCGCATTGGGTTTTATTGCGCAACGATTTTTGAGTGTTTAAACGTTTACACCTATTCACCCCCCTCTAGGTGTTTTTTCCCCTATTTAGATCCGTATTATACATAACCCAACAAGTAGTATCGGAGCGGGAATAGGGTTGTAAACAATGGCTGAAGGTGGAAACATCAACAGACCTCCGTTCTTCGATGGAACAAATTATGCGTACTGGAAAGTATGGATGAAAGCATTTCTTATTTCCATTGACGAACGGGTGTGGCAATCTATCGAGTTAGGATGGTCAAATCCAACTGAAGTTATTGTTGATGTTCACACCATCAAACCTAGGTCGAAATGGACCAACGAAGAGATAGACTTATCTTCTTACAATGGCAAAGGAATTAACGCTTTATTTAATGCCTTATCACAAACAGAATTCTCTCGCGTCTCGGCATGTGAGACTGCGAAAGAAATCTGGGATGCTCTTCAAGTTACACATGAGGGAACTAACCTTGTGAAGATTCAAAAGCTGCAAATGCTTACGAGCAGATTTGACTCTATTTTCATGGCAGAAAATGAATCATTCACAGACTACTATACACGATTGCAAGACATCGTAAACACATGTGCTAACTTGGGAGAGAAGATTCCAGAATTTAAAATTGTAAGAAAGATCTTAAGAACTCTTCCTGAAAGATTTCGTTCCAAGGTTACGGCCATTGAAACTATTAAACACCCGGACAAAATCCGTGTAGAAGAATTAGTTGGTTCATTACAAACATATGAAATGACATTTCCTACTAACTATTCTTCGGGAAAAGCATCTACTTCTAAGTCTTCAGGTTTTGCGTTGAAAACTACAAAAGAAGAAGACGCGGATTCATCCTCCTCAGGCGACGATGAGAACCTATCTATGGAGGACTTTGAGAAACAGCTTGCTCTCCTGACAAGAAATTTTCGCCGAAACTTTCGAAGGAGTAATTCAAGTAAAACCTCATCCTCCAGAAAGTGGAAGAAAGGCAAAGGTTTTTCAAGCCAAAAGTCAAGAAAGCAAGAGAGTTTTTCAAAGGATAAGAAAAGCTCAGAAGGACAAGTCCAATGCTTCAAGTGCCGAGGATACGGCCATATCTCAACGGAGTGTCCAAATAAGAATCCGTCCAAGAAGAAGGCGATGCAAGCCGTCACTTGGGATGACACCTCAACGTCAAATGAGTCATCTTCAAGTGATGAAGAGAACAACGCAACGGCATTCCACGCGTCCACATCTTCACCCTTCATGTGCCTAATGGCAAGTACATCCGACTCACTGTCCAACTCCACTGTTGAAAAGATTGCAACGGACGATGAATCGGATAATTCGGAAGGTGAAGACTTTGCTCTTGCCTACCATAAACTTCTGAGGGATTCAAAGAAACTGGCAAAGCAAAACAAGAGTTTGAGAGGGAGATTGCAGGATCTCGAAGAAGAAGCAAAAAGGGCAACTTCTCTCTCAAACGCTCTTGAAGTGGAAAGGGATAATCTGATTAAAGTAAATGTTTCCCTTCAAGAGTCCAATGAGCATTTCGAGAAGAATTATGTAGATATGGTGAACAAAGCGAACTACTTCTTGAAGCTCTACGGCGAGGCTCGACAGGAAAAAATGGAAATGACGGAGACCATTTTCCAACTCAAGGATGATTTAAACCAATTTTCTTCTGGAAGGAGTAAGTTGGATAGGATTCTTGGTCTTGGTCAAACAAATAAATTCGGCCTCGGATACAATCGAACTGAAGACAATTTTAGTTTGGTTGGGACAGTCTTTGTGCCCCAGTCGGTATCTCCTCCTCCGACACCGGAATTGACGACAAACAGCGACAACAAACCTGCTTCACCCTCTTCGGGATCGTCAAGCACCAAGGTATGTTTTCGTTGTGGTATTGCAGGGCACATAAGAAGGAATTGCAAGAATGGAGCTCTAAGATCAAATCAAGCACATCTTGCAACTAATACCAATGAGTTCATTTCCCGCAAATCAAAGAAGAATCTTTCAAAAGGAAAGAACATTGGTAGTACATCAAACAAGACGACGACGTCAAGGAAAAGCGATGGATCAATCAAGACGCTTTCACCAAAGGTATCAACTTCACAATCATTTTCGACGTACGCCAAAACTCGAAAGGTTTGGGTACGCAAAGGTGAAATCTTCCCTTGTCTTGTTGTTCATACTTCTTTACACGCTTATGATAATTCGTCTTGGTATTTGGATAGTGGTTGTTCTCGTCACATGACCGGTGACAAAAACTGTTTTCAAACTTTAGAGAAAATCTCCGGAGGACATGTTGTTTTCGGAGACGGTCGTTCTTCCAAAATTGTTGGAAAGGGAACAATCGCTATTCCTGAAGGCCCCGTTTTGAATAATGTTTTATTTGTTGAAGGCCTTAAGACTAACCTCATTAGTATAAGTCAACTTTGTGACAATGGGTTCTCAGTTAATTTTTCTTCTGTAGAATGTGTTGTAACTGATAAGGACCAGGTATTCTTTTTAAAAGGGGTTAGATCGGAAAATAATTGCTATGTTGTTTCAAACAAAGTTTCTGAAAAATGTAACCAAGTTTCTTTGGATAATGAAACTGTTTGGCATGAAAGACTAGGTCACATGAATTTTAAAGAACTAGCAAGGATTTCAAATAAGAACGTGGTTAAGGGGGTTCCTAAACTTTTATATAAAGAAAACATTGTGTGTGGTGGTTGTCAAAAGGGAAAACAATCAAGAGTTGCACACAAGAACTTGAACCACGTCGGTACCAAACGGCCCTTGGAATTACTGCATATGGATTTAATGGGGCCGATTCGTCAA
This sequence comes from Tillandsia leiboldiana, assembly GCA_029204045.2. Taxonomy (NCBI): domain Eukaryota; kingdom Viridiplantae; phylum Streptophyta; class Magnoliopsida; order Poales; family Bromeliaceae; genus Tillandsia; species Tillandsia leiboldiana. The sequence goes on along the minus strand of CM055060.1, from coordinate 41,602,228 downwards.
CCATCTTTAGGAGGTAAATGGTATATTTTTCTTTTGGTTGATGATTTCTCTAGGTATTCTTGGGTAAATTTTTTAAAAGAGAAAGCGGATACTTTCGACTCTTTTCATGAGGTTTGTCATCGTATTATGATTGAAAGAAATGAAAAGATCGTTCGTGTTCGAAGTGATAGAGGTGGAGAATTCATTAATTCAAAATTTATTGATTTTTGCACTTCCAATGGGATAAAACATGAATTCTCAGCATCCTATACACCTCAGCAGAATGGTGTTGTTGAGCGCAAAAACAAGGTTGTTCAAGAGATGGCGCGTGTGATGCTTCATAGCCGGAATTTACCGTTATATTTTTTGGCTGAAGCTGTGAACACCGCTGTCTATGTTATTAATCGAGTGTTTTTGCGCCCTGGAACCTTAAATACACCATATGAGCTGTGGTTTAGTAGAAAACCAAATATCAAATATTTTCGTATCTTTGGGAGTCGATGTTTTATTCTGCGTGATCGCGAAAACCTTGGTAAGTTCGACTCGCGAAGCAACGAAGGGATTTTCATGGGTTATTCTACTAACAGTAGAGCATATCGGGTATTTAACTTGGAATCTAAAACGATGGTAGAATCTATAAATGTTAAAGTAGATGAAACTTTCCACTTTGCATCTGGTAAATCTACCCTTGATATGTCTCTAGATGATGATACTCCTGTAAATGCAGCTTCTCGTAATAACTCTTTCAATAAAGTTGATGCATCTAATGGTTCTTCAAGTTTATCTAATGTGCAGGAATTATCACATATACCTCCGACTACTCCATTACCGCAAACGCTAAGCATCTCCAAGGATCATCCGGAATCTAACATTATTGGAGACCCACAAGAAGGAGTTAGAACTCGGAGACAGTTGGTTTGTGGAGTCGCGTGCTACGTCTCCATGATTGAACCAAAGAACATCGATGAAGCTCTTCAGGATGACTACTGGATTGAAGCTATGCAGGAAGAGCTCCATCAGTTCGAACGAAACAAAGTCTGGGAATTAACGAAGCCTCCGAAGCAACACAATGTGATTGGTACTAAATGGATTTTCAAGAATAAGAAGAACGAGGATGGTACCATCATCAGGAACAAAGCACGCTTAGTTGCTCAAGGCTACTCTCAAATAGAAGGTATAGACTTTGATGAAACGTTCGCCCCGGTAGCTAGACTCGAGTCCATTCGTATCTTATTTGCAATTGCTTGTCATTTTAAAATAAAGTTATTTCAAATGGACGTTAAGAGCGCATTTTTAAATGGGTTTTTAAACGAGAAAGTTTATGTGGCTCAACCGAAAGGTTTTGTAGACTATAAACAACCTAACCATGTTTTTCGTTTGAAAAAGGCTCTTTACGGTCTAAAACAAGCACCGCGAGCGTGATACGAAAGGTTGACGAAGCACCTTTTGGAAAAGGGCTATACTCGAGAGGGAGCAGATAGGACTCTCTTTGTGAAGCATTATCAGGATAACTTCATTGTAGCACAAATCTATGTCGACGACATTGTATTTGGTGAAACTAGAGACAATGATGCTTCTAAATTCGCTGAAACCATGGAAAGCGAATTTGAGATGTCCATGATGGGCGAACTGACATATTTTCTTGGATTGCAAGTGAAACAAAATGATGATGGCATCCATTTGTGTCAATCCAAGTATGCAAAGGAGTTGGTGAAGAAATTCGGATTAGAAGATTCTAAAGATTTTCCGACTCCTATGGGAACTAGCAATAAGGGATTAGGAAGTGATTCACTAAGTGAGAGTGTAGACGAGAAGCTCTATCGCAGTATGATTAGAAGTCTACTCTATCTCACGGCTAGTCGCCCGGATATATCCTTTAGTGTTGGAATTTGCGCGAGATATCAATCAGCACTAAAGGAGGTTCACCTGAAAGCGGTGAAAAGGATCGTCCGATACATCAAAGGTACACTGAATTTCGGAATTTGGTATCCTATGGGAACAAGTCTTGATATTATTGGATATTCAGATGCCGATTGGGCAGGATCTGTGGATGATCGGAAAAGCACGAGTGGTGCATGTTTTTATCTTGGCCATTGCCTTGTTGCATGGCATAGTAAAAAGCAAAACTGCATTGCACTCTCGACTGCCGAAGCGGAATATATTTCAGCAGGTAGTTGTTCAACCCAACTCATTTGGATGAAGAGCGTGTTGAGCGACTTCCGAATTTCAGCATCTTCGGTAACAATTCTTTGTGACAACACCAGTGCTATAAACATTTCCAAAAACCCTGTGTTGCACTCTAGAACAAAACACATTGAGCTTAGATATCATTTTCTAAGAGAGCTAGTTGAATCAAATATTCTTCAAATTTCCTACATTTCAACTGAAGATCAATTAGCTGACATTTTAACAAAACCTTTGGATCAAAAACGTTTTATTCATTTGCGTAAAGCAATTGGAATGCTTTCCTTGAAATAACCTCTTTTTGAAACTTTTGCTTAGGTTAGGTTTTGTTTTTGTGTTTTTGTTCATATCTATGGTTAGACATAGAACATTAATTGAGCATGTGTATTATTGACTTTAATAGCATCTTTTCGTCTATTTAGAAATTTATTATGCTTTGGATATCATAATAATTCATTTGATGCAATGATCATTTATGCCAATTAAATCATCTTTGTTTTGATCAAAGTCAATTTCTCTATCAATGATCTCTTAGTATAGTTTTTATCTTATTTGACTATTTTGTCGAGTATGAAATCGAGATCAATTTTTGGTTGAATACTTTATATTTTGAATAATTGATAGCCAATTGAGGGGGAGTCAAAGAAAAAGTGTTATGCTCAAAAGATGTGGAAATAGTTACATCCCAATGAGGAGTGTGAAAACTACCACCACATGGAGGAAAGAGCTACCACCTCGGTCGTCCGAGTACTGTGTGCAGCCACCACATGTATACCAAGCATGGTTGTTCGAGTTGATTAAATAAAATGCTTTTTGGAATACTTGACTCTGTCAAATTCCAAGGTTGGTATAAGGTGGGGATTTTATTGAAAGATGCTCAAAGAGCCACTCCTTACAATAAATTGACTAGATATATTATCTAACTTATCTGGGATTTTCAAACATCTATTGATCTTGGTATTTCATTTTCTTTACCAAATTGATGATTTGATAAGAGCATTACTCATAAGATCATGTTAGATGGGATTGAAGTTGTTCAACTTTAAGGGATTTAATTTTTATAAATTTTCGTTTCATTTGTTGGATGTTATTGATAGATTTGTCATAATCTATTTCTTGTTGTATGAAACGATGATTTTTATCTAAAGTTGATACACAAAAGTGCTTACATACTTTTTCTAGATTCTCTGGAATTTTTCTGAAATTTTCTGAAGAAAAAGTTTGGAGCCGGTCCGGACTGGACAAGCCGATCCGGACCCCGAACGCAGGAAAATCCTGCGGGTAGTCGATCCGGACTGCATTCTTCGGGCAGTCCGGACCGCGGCTAGGGTTTTATTAAGAACAAAAGGGATTTGATTTCTTTTACTCCAATCTTTTGTTCAAAAGTCTCCAGAGCTTCTCTCTCTAGAATTCAAGTATTTTGGAGCCTTCCCAACTCGTTTTCTTCAAATCCAAGTGAGTTTTCTTGATCAAAATCTCGGTTTTCACAGGTTTTCTATATTTCTCTCAAAACGTGATGCAAATCTCATATCTTTTTCGTTTGAGATTTGTTTTTGATCAAACTTCTTTTGAAATAAGAACTCTGGAAACATTAGTTTTGATTATATGCTAGGTTTTCTCTTGATTAATGGATTTTTAGGCTTCGATTTCTAAAATTTCGATTTTAGGGCATATAATAGGAATTTTTGAAAATCATGGAATTGATCTATTTTTAAAATTCTTTTTGCAAAACTATTTTGATTCCTAGTCTCTCTACATGATAATGATTGTTTAGGTACAATTTTTCAAATTTTTGAAAATAAACAATTTTTGTCGTATTCTTGAGTTGTTGTTCACAGGACTTATCTGTGAGGTCCCGGAATCTCCCGCGTAGGGTTCGCCGGTTGTTTGGCAGCTTTTAGGGGCCGTGGATTTGTGGTGCAATTTGGGATTTAGCTTGCATCACTGGAGGCGTGCGTGGTGCGTCGTGTTGGCTGCGCGCAATTTGGACACAAGTGGTGGACTTCGGGCTTATAAGGAGACCCCGTGGGAATTTGGAGGACCCGTCGGGTGTTTGGAAGTGATTTCGCGCGATTCAGATGTCAAAATTGGACTCCGGGCAAATTCTGGATTAATGTTACCTCTCCGGCTGCCATCGGGAATTTTTAGAGTTGTATTTTGGCAAATCGGACTTCAGATTTGGACCCGGCGTGGAAAATCGGATCAAGTGGGCTATCCGGGGGCACTCCACAATTTTCGGATGAGAATTTGGGAAAATGGACATCGTTTTTGGATTCAGCGCGCGAAATCGCTAGGAATGGACTATTATTTGTTTGATTTGGAGCCCGGATGAAGTGCGCGTTTTCGAGGCAAAACGGCACGTTATCGAGGAGTGGCGCGGCACGGAACCTGAGAAGCGGAGCGTTTCCCCGAGGGTGTACGGGCGGCGTGCGCATGGCGCTGGCGCGCGTCAGCGCGGGACGCGCGGGGGCCGCCACGTGGCGGGCCCCCGTTGGCGCCCGCGCGGGCGCGTGGGCACGCACGCACATGTAACGGGCGCGTGTCCCGCGCCTGGGGTGGCGCAGGTGCAACGCGCCCGTGTGCGGGCGCGTTGCCAGCGCGCCACGTGGCGCGTGGGCGCGCGCGTGGACCGGGCGCGCGCGCCCATGCGCTGTGGAACCCCGGCCCGTTGGGGCTCCCCATTGGTCCGTGCCGTGACCGGCTCCGTGGACCCGGCACCGTGGACCGCCCCTCTCCTCTCTTTTCTTTTCTTCTTCTTTCTCCCCCGCACCGCCATGGCTGCTCCTCTTTTTCTTTCTCCTGCAACCGAGAGCGAGAGGGAGTGAGGGAGGAGGTTGCGTGAGGTGCGGCGGCGCGTCGTGGACCTCGTTTTTGCGTGCGAGGAACGACCGCGGATCGTTTCGGCGACGGCGGCGCAATCGGGTAGGTTCCGTGTGTTTGGTTTTTCTCTATTTTTGTACAGTTTTTGGAGCGTCTCTTTTAGACTGTAATTGACCCTCTTGCTCTTTTCTGTGTTGGGCACCGTGCACCGTTTTGCGTGCGGACTCCGGCACCGTGCACCGTTTGCGTGCGGACTCCGTTTTGTGTGCGGATCCTAGCACCGTGCACCGTTTTGCGTGCGGACTCTGTTTTGCATGCGGATCCTGGCACCGTGCACCGTTTTGCGTGCGGACTCCGGCACCGTGCACCGTTTGCGTGCGGACTCTGTTTTGCGTGCGGATCCTGGCACCGTGCACCGTTTTGGCGTGCGGACTCCCGGCACCGTGCACCATTTTGCATGCGGACTCCGTTTGGCTGTGCGGATTCCGGCATCGTGCTCCGTTTTGCGTGCGGACTCCGGCAGCGGACATCGTTTTGCGTGCGAATCGCGTGGAGGCCATTGCAAGTGTCTACGAGCAATTGGTGGCAAATCGAGGTGGGTGGCCTTATCTCCATGTTTTATGGACTGTACAGTAATTCTCTTGATGTAGGACTATGCATGATAGTTTATTTTCTTGTGTGTAGCATGCTAGATTGTTGGAATGTATTCCTTTTATTTATCATCTGTTAACATAGTTATCTTGGAACTTGACCTAGCACCCCCGTCATATGTTGCATGTGTAACCAGACTAGTAGAAACCCTCACTTGGGCTAGGGTTATTATGCTTAGACATCCACACTGTTCTTTCATTCCTGACATAGTGTTATCCTCGCCCGGGTAGTGGGCCGAGAGGTCGGACTTGCTTTTAGTGTGGGATGCTTTTGCACTCTTGCTTGGGAGCAGAGTGAGTCTGGTAGTGTAGCGGGTTGCTTATCTGTGCCGGGAGCCGTTGGGTAAACGGTAGTCCCGGGAGGCCTTTTTCCCGGTGCACTGTCGGGGAGGGAGCCGTTGAGCAGACAGTAGTCCCGGGCCGTCGAGTATCTTCCGGTCCGTCTTGTTGGGACCGTTGGGGTTAACGGTGATCCCAGGTCGTTGAGTGTTGTCCGACCTGTATTGTTAGCCTGAGCTTGTGGGTCGTTCCTGGCTGTGGAGTACCTCCAGCCAGTGTCCTTGTGCTGCGAGCTGTTTGAGAGGCTAGTGTCTCGTGTTTCGTGTTAGCCGATCAGCTGAGTCGTCGAGAGTGCTCCGACTGTTATGCGAGATATTTGGGGATCTTGAGTCCTACCGTTCTGAGAGTGAGCGTGTTTTGTCTATAGCCTGCTTTTGCCATGTTTGATACTCTATGCCGCGCCGTTTTCCTCAGTTGGAGTCGCGCCCTGAGATGCCGCTGTGGATACGATGGGTGCCTCTTGAGGCAGTTTTTCCACAGTGGAGCAACGATGGGCCTGTTGAGGCAGTTTTGCGCGAGGGATGATTAGTCGGATAGACGCCCCACGTAAATCCCGTCCTCATGTGGATGTGTGGTATGGGCAGGAGCGTTCCTAGTCGACAGGCGCAGGCTTGACTGGACCTTTGAGGCAGTCAGTTCGTTTGGGTCGATTGAGCACCTTGGGTGCGAGTGGTCTCTTTTACTTTCATCTGTTCCACTTTGAGTGTCTAGATAGAGGCATGGTAGCTGTAGAGTAGATTCCAGCTTTTCTTGTTCAGATTTCTTTGCTGTTATCTTTTACCTCTAGTAGACTTGTGCAGACCGTTGGGCTTGTTGATGGCACCCACTGAGAACTAGTTGGGAAGTAGTTCTCACACCCGTCGTGGTGTCTTTTTCCCCAGGAACTTCTTCTTCTGTTCCTGTTGCTCTGTTGCTGATCCTTCTGACCGAGGCGAGGGAGTCGTGACTAGTTCCCTACCCGTCGTTGGAGTGTAGCGGTACCCCTCTTCAGCGGAGAGCTTCAGTAGACTAGTTTTACTACTTTACCTCTGTTGAGAGACCTTTGTTGTGAGGTATAGAGTTGTACTTTATTTTTACAGTTTGAGAGACTGTTGTAGTGAGGATATTCTTGTATCGAGAGTCTGTACACTGATGTATTATTGGAGATACCTCCCTTTTGAGTTTGTATCAGAGGACTTTGTATACGATCGTATTTGGGAGATGGTTATGGTACTTTTTGTCTCAGTTGTACAGGTGTTTGTTTTCAGTTTTTTTAGTAGTTTACTTTCAGCTCTGATATCTTGTCCTGTAGTTGATTCTTTTCTGCAGGTTGAAGTGCTTCGTCTGTACGCAGTTTC
>CM055060.1:41265446-41594819 GCA_029204045.2 Tillandsia leiboldiana | reverse complement strand
CCGTCCTGAAAATTTCCAGATAAGGTAAGTTTTTGATTCTTATCTTTTTCCAAAGGTTTCTAAACTATAAATAGACATTTAGGGTTTCACAAAAAGGCGGGGAGCACGGCCGATCAATTGATAAACACTTGAGAGCAACCCTAGAGGCTAGGTTTTTATCGTTCTTTTTTATGGCCTCTTTTAGGTCAATTCGACGGTTCTTTCAAGAACATATCTTTTGTCGAATTGATCTAATCTTTGCTTAGAGATTTTTCCTATGGATCTTCATTGATAATCTAAGCAAAGGATCACCATCGAAGCCAATATTCTTACCGGCTGAGTTTGCGTCGTGGATTCGACGTGGCATCGTGGATTCGGTGTGCTAAAGGCGTTTCGTGGATTCGAAACGTGTGCTCGTGGATTCGAGTGGCGTTCGTGGATTCGAACGTGTGCAGTGGACGTGCAATCGTTGGAGCGCAAGGTCCGAAGAAGTTGAAGGAGGGGTTAAATCCGTGGAGACGGTAATCACCTTGTTATTCTTCTTTTCTTAGTGGATTGTTATTGCGTGGACATCCAATCGGTGAGCGCAAGGTCCGAAGAAGCTGAAGGAGGGGTTGGAGTCCGTGGAGTCGGTAATCACCTTGTTATTCTTCTATTCTTAGTGGATTGTTATTGCGTGTTGGTCCCGTGGTTTTTCTCCTGGATTGGAGTTTCCACGTATATCTCGGTGTGCTGTTTTTATTTTCCGCATTGGTTTTTATTTTGCACTGAGATTTGGTTTTATAAGTATTACACCTATTCACCCCCCCTCTAGTTGTTTGATAGTACCTATTTAGATCCTTGTGGATCCTATATATAAACCTACAATTGGTATCAGAGCGGGTTTTAGGTTTATCTATCATGTTGGGTGAAAGTGGTAATATTTATAGACCTCCTCTTTTTGATGGGACTAATTATGCTTATTGAAAAGTGCGGATGAGAGCTTTTCTCATCGCAATTGATGAGCGGGTATGGCAATCCGTGGAATACGGTTGGGTGCATCCTGTTGAGGAAGTAGGAAATTCTACTACCCCAAAACCTCGCTCTAGATGGTCCAAAGAGGAATTTGAAAGATCTTCTTACAATGGGAAAGGTATGAACGCTTTATTTAATTCTCTTTCCTCGACTGAGTTCACACGAATTTCCGCGTGTGAAACCGCGAAGGAAATTTGGGATATTCTCAAAACTACACATGAGGGTACTAATCTTGTAAAAATTCAAACGCTCCAGATGCTTACAAGTCAATTTGACTCTATTCATATGGAAGAGCTTGAATTGTTTACAGATTATTATACTAGACTTCAAGATGTAATCAATACTTGTGCTAATTTAGGAGAAAAGATCCCGGAGTCGAGAATTGTAAGAAAGATACTTCGGACTCTTCGGGAACGGTTTAGGGCAAAGGTTACCGCCATTGAAACCGTTTGTCATCCGGATGAGATGAGTGTAGAGGAATTAGTAGGCGCTTTGCAAACTTATGAAATGACTTTTCCTACTAATCAAGTTTCTTCCAAGTCTTCTTCTAAGCTTATAGGTATTGCATTCAAATCAACAAAGGAAGAAGATAGCGAATCGAGTTCCGACGATGAAATCTCTTTTGCCGATTTTGAAGAACAATTGGCGCGGATCACAAACTAATTTCATCGAAAGTTTTGGAAGAATCGAACAGATGGATCTTCATCCACGAAACCTTCTAAAGGATCATCGGGTTCTAAATCCTCTAACCTCAAAAGCTTTGCAAAACCTTCTAAAGAAAAAGAAAAAGATGATTTCGAAGGGGAAATCCAATGCTATAGATGCAAAGGCTACGACCTTTTTTCAACGGAATGTCCTTCTCCGAAATCATATAAAAAGAAGGCTTTGCAAGCGAAAACTTGGGACGATTCTACTTCTAATGAATCGACCTCAAGTAAAGACGAAAAAGTCGTTGCCTTACATGCTTCTCAAATTCCCTCTTCTAATGTTTGTTTATCATCTTTAATCACTGACTCTATTCCTTTGATTTTGCATGAAACATCAACATCCAACGGAGAGTTATCAAGTGAGGGGGAGTCGGACGAAGAAGAACTCGTTGAGGCATATCAACAACTTCTTGCGGAATCTAAGAAGATGGCCAAGCATATCAAGAAGTTGAGGAAGCAACGACTTGAGAATCAAGACGAGAATCATGCTTTAAAGATCAAACTTCATGATCTCGAGGAGGAACGAGAGCTTTTATTGGATAATAATAAAATCCTCCAGGAAAAGATAAATCAATCGGAAACGATCGTTAATTCCCATATTAACAAGATTGATTTTCTAGAAAAATAGTTTGAGGAGATTCATGTCACCAACCAAGTTTGACCAAGCAAGTTCATGAACTCAAATTCGACATACAAAGGCTTTCAACCGGTTCCAAGAAACTAGATTGTATGTCCGGATTAGGTCAAACAAGCAAGGTTGGTTTGGGATTCAAAAAGGACCAAACTGTGCATGCTTCAAGTTCCGCAATGAAATTGAAAGGAAGAACTTGTCACTTATGTGGACTTGAAGGACATTTGGTGAAGAATTGCCCGGAAAAAAGAAAGAAGAGTCCTTCGGCAACTTCATCTACGGAGCGAACTCAACGGAATCAAAAGACACATCAAGTCAATGGAGTTCACTCAAACCACCAAAGGTCCGAGCCACAACATCAATCATACAAGTGGATCACTGCGAGGCAAAGACCTAAGGTAGATCAACAGTCAAAGCTATCATCTCCCAACCACAATGAATCAAGACAACCCAAAATTCGACAATTTTGGATTCGGAAAGGTGATATCTTTCCTTGTCTTAAGTTCTAAATAGCTTATGACTGTATGTAATGCTTCGATTGGTTTTCCTTTCATATTTTTCTGAATCTCTGCATTACATGTTTTCAATGCTCTTCGTTTTTATGTTTTGTTTTTTTAAACAAAAGGATTTTAACGAACAAGTGCATTGAATAAAAAGGGTTTTCACTTTCAATCACTCCAATTTAATTTTATTTGAATTATCAACTTTACTCCATAATCATAATTCTTGAAGATATTTCATTATAGGAGTTTTTGATAATTATATTCATCAAATTTTAGAAATCATGTGTGATCTTTAGATGATTATTCTATCTCGGTTGTGTGAATTCATTGTGATAAACGTGAGACAACCGATAGACTAAAATTTGGGATTTAATTCTTTCACGTAAGAGATTGCATTCTTACAAGGGTAAATAAATGAATTGTAAAAGATGTGGAAAGAGTTACATCCGAAAGGAGTGTGAAAACTACCACCACATGTTGGAAAAAGTTGCCACATGTTTTGGATGCTTGAAAAATATTTTATGAAATTTTGTTTAGTTGAAGCATTCGGAGATTCATATTCAAAGTTCTTATATTCTGAACAATCTCCTGGTTGGTATAAGGTGGGATAGTTGAAAGATGCTCAAAGAGCCACCCTTAGGTATTTTAGTGCTTATCTCAAATTTGAAAGGGTAAGAAATCAAATTGATGTCATTTGGAAATCTCTGTAAGTCATCTTTGTACATCCGTTACATCTTGATAGACTTTGGATCTCAAGATTATTTTTGATGACTTGTGTTTGACGTATATAATGTGAAAAACGGTTTATAATGTTTTATCTTTGTTTTTCATCATTTCGGATTAAATCTTTTTTAATTTTTGTGAAATTAATTGAATTGAATGACATCTATGTGATCTCATATTATTCTCAAGCACTTAAATTGTTTTCTTGATGGAATACAAATCGGTAATTCAAATATTTCAAAATCTGGATTTGTTTCAAGAAATTATTTGATTTTTGCATTCGAGTACCAGTACGCAATCTATGTTTTTGTTATATACCGGAACTGAGCTTTTATCTCTCTTTCACTATGGACTAATGCTCTTAGTGATTTCCTTTTGTCTAGTATGTTCACTGTTTGACAATTTGTGACAAAAAAGGGGAGAAGAGAAATAGGGGAGAAGAGAGAAATAGGGGAGAAGAGATCATCGAGATAGGGGGAGACAGAGATGAGATCATCGAGATAGGGGGAGACGGAGATGAGATCATCGAGAAAAAGAAAGGAGATGAGAAAAAGGAGCCGAAAAACAAAAGAACCAAAAGGACGAATCAAATGTAGGATTTACATTTAATTTCTAACGACTGACTTTTGATTTGTTTGGAGTTTTGTTTTTGCAGGATCTACATCACTTTAAGACTCCAAGTCCTAAGTCATAGAGTTTGTTCTAAGACTGGTTCAAATGTATTTTTGTTTATTGGATCTTTCACGCAAAGAAAGTCAATGTTTTGGTGATGACATTGAGTTTCGATTTTTTGGTTTAAGATGAGTGACTTGAGCGCTTTTATTTATTTTTGGGTTTTGTCACGAAATTGCCAAAGGAGGAGATTGTTACGGCATTTTGGTGTTGGCATATTTCGTGAGTCAAGTCAGTGAGTTGAGTCGGAGTCTTAAAGGGATCAAATTGTCAATCAGCAATCAAAGACTTAGAGAAGATTCAACAAGAGCTCAAGTTGACACTCAGTGTCTTGAGTTTTGAAGATTGAAGTTGAAGAATTGTGGATCAGTTACATCAATCTCAAGAAGAAAGTATTCAAAAGGATCAGGTATGGTTAACTAAATAATTTTGGTGATCCGAATACTTTCTTATAGTGTAGAAACACTTGGATGAATTTTTAATTGCATAAAAATCAAAAACTGGACATGGGACATGTTCAGGATCCGGATCAGACAGTCCAATCCGGATCCCGAAGGGTGCTTGTTCATTGGCAAATCCGATCCGGATCAAAGGTCATTTCGATCCGGATCCCGAACATGGGTTTTTGCTGGAATATATGAACGATCCGGATCGAGCATTTCAATCCGGATCCCGAACCCTGTTTTTCTGGAATAGCCTGACTCGTTACGACGATCCGGATCACAGTAAATCCGATCCGGATCGCCGTCCTGAAAATTTCCAGATAAGGTAAGTTTTTGATTCTTATCTCTTTCCAAAGGTTTCTAAATTATAAATAGATATTTAGGGTTTCTCAAAAAGGCGGGGAGCACGGCCGATCAATTGATAAAACACTTGAGAGCAACCCTAGAGGCTAGGTTTTTATCGTTCTTCTTTATAGCCTCTTTTAGGTCAATTCGACGGTTCTTTCAAGAATATATCTTTTGTCGAATTGATCTAATCTTTGCTTAGAGATTTTTCCCATGGATCTTCATTGATAATCTAAGCAAAGGATCACCATCGAAGCCAATATTCTTACCGGCTGAGTTTGCGTCGTGGATTCGACGTGGCATCGTGGATTCGGTGTGCTAAAGGCATTTCGTGGATTCGAAACGTGTGCTCGTGGATTCGAGTGGCGTTCGTGGATTCGAACGTGTGCAGTGGACGTGCAATCGTTGGAGCGCAAGGTCCGAAGAAGTTGAAGGAGGGGTTAAATCCGTGGAGACGGTAATCACCTTGTTATTCTTCTTTTCTTAGTGGATTGTTATTGCGTGGACATCCAATCGGTGAGCGCAAGGTCCGAAGAAGCTGAAGGAGGGGTTTGAGTCCGTGGAGTCGGTAATCACCTTGTTATTCTTCTATTCTTAGTGGATTGTTATTGCGTGTTGGTCCCGTGGTTTTTCTCCTGGATTGGAGTTTCCACGTATATCTCGGTGTGCTGTTTTTATTTTCCGCATTGGTTTTTATTTTGCACTGAGATTTGGTTTTATAAGTATTACACCTATTCACCCCCCCTCTAGTTGTTTGATAGTACCTATTTAGATCCTTGTGGATCCTATATATAAACCTACAAGGTAAAGGGAACCTAAGGTGATCCAGAGAAGTTTGAACTCACAGACAGGAAATTAGAGTCAGTGTAACTCTAAGATAAAAGTGGAACAGGAGATTAGAGTCAGCGTAACTCTAAGTTAAAAGTGGAACAGAAAAATAGAGTTAAGTTAACTCTAGGATTCAGTAAGGAATCACGAAAATGGGAAAAGTGGATCAAGTGTGGAGACATGAAAGGGAAAACAGGATATTAGAGTCAGTGTGTGTCACGCCCCGGGGTCGAAACTGCGACCCGGGCTCGCCAACAGATCCGCCACCTATGCTAAAACCCGCATAGGCGAAGCGTCTAACCTGCAAAAGATAGTACTATAGCTACACAAATATCAGAGCTGAAATAAAATGCTGTAAAATAAAATCCAATCACTATACAACATGAAATACAGCACAAAATCCATCTCCTCAAATACAGATAATCATCATACAATGTCGTCAGTACAGCATCTCTCAACTATAAAAGGAGATAAACTAAATTTATAGTACGTCAGCCTCAACATCAGTCTCTCCAAATACAAAAAGATCTCTCTAATCATATAAAACAGTAAAAAACCAGCCATCAGCTACTAGGAATCTCCAACCAGGGAATACAACTACACTCCTCGGGTGGTAACGATCTAGCTCGTGACTCCCTCGCCTCGAACAACGACCGAAGATCAGCAACTCCCGATGAGGACTCTGCAAAACAGGGGGGGGAGAAAAAGAAAGGGAAACAACAGTGGGGGTGAGAACCACTAGTAAACCAGTAGCCTCCCCCTGTGGGTAAAGCCTCAAGCTCCGGCATACCCACTAAGTCTACCAGAGGCAAGAAAAGAGGTAAGTGGTAAAGCTATGAACGGAACTGCTGAATAAAGGGAAACCACAACAAGTATGCCTCTAAATACAATACCGAAGGAAATGACGGTATGAATGCATCAGGAAACAATATCTGGCTAAATAGACCCAATCTAGTGCCACCAGTAAAAACTGGTACTGCCTGCTTTGCTGTCGAACTCAGGAACTCAGAACTAACCATGGTGCCCGGCGCTCGGCACGGTGTAAAGCCTACTCCGGAGTGGCACTCGAGGGGAGCGACCCACACTAGTAAAGTATCTCTGTATCAAGCATCTCTGTAACCAATATCACAAGTATCTCTATCAAGTATCTCAATATAGCAGGACTGGATCAAGACTATGATCAAAGTGGGAAACTCCATCCACTAATGAAACCCCGATCTGAAGCAATAGCACTCAATAAGTGGGAAACACCATCCACTAGAGAAAACTGATACCCAAACTGATGCAATAGTAAACATCCGATCAACCGCCCAAAGTCCGCGGTCACCGCAATAACCCACAACCCGCAATTGGGTAAAATAATCAAGGTCCGGTCAACCGCCTACTGTCCGCGGTTGCCGCAATATCCCACAATCCAACATCAAGTACACTCTATCTCTGACCCTCAGGTCCCGGCTACACTATCCCAAACCCCTGCTCGAACCCGAGCAACATGACTCAAAAGTCTAAATAAGAAGGAGAAAGAAAGCAATCATGGTTTCTCCTAAGTCAAATCCCAATATGATAGTGTAGCAATAAAATAGTGGCCTATCTAGATGTCCAAGTAAGCATGCAAAAGTCCTCATGCAAGGTGAAAGAGAGAAAATGTCCAATAACAGTTTTACAGGTGTAACAATTAATAATACCCACATAAATATACCCATCATGCTAAAATCATCAGTCAACTACACATGTAAATAATCCCTGATCCATCATAAATCCCAAAGTGAAACCCGCACATGGATAAGTCATTATGTCCCAACAATTATTTCCTTTAATCCACATTCATAAAATCTAGGTGCTAATCTAGCATGTTAATTATCACTAATAAATATGCCCCCGCAATCATGTCCCTCTAGTAACATTATCCCAATACGATTCCACCTATGATATATCCACATAATTAATCTCAAATGATAGGCTCACAATTATAACCGTCAAACATGCACGATATTCAATCAATATATTCAATAGTGGGGTTTTCTAATAAACTTAGTGAGTAAGCCAGATGTAGAGGCATGCAACAACCACCCACCTGAAGTGCGAACTGTCCGGATCCGTACAGCTGAAAATACCAGAAACTCCAAACCCTTGCTCCAACAAGTTCAGCACACCCGTAACACTCCTGGTACAATACAAAATCCACTAAATACACTTAGGCTCCCAATTAATGCTCTTATAATCACAAACAATATCTGTCCCAAAACTGCTAAATTTCACCTGCAGAAAGTGCCCAGAAAATTGCCAGAAAAATATCACGGCGATCCTCGCGTCGATAGCTTCGTAACGGTAGCTTGCACGCCCAAATCTGAGTTCGGTAAGTCAAGTTATAAATTCGGCAAGAGGGTACACTCATACAAAAATCTGTGCCAAAAACTGAACACTGTTCACAGAGAAAAACAGAGATTTCACCTCGAAATAAATCTCAGAAAATTCCAAGAAAAATACGAGCGCGTTCCTTGCGATCTGTAGATGAAAAAGTTGTACAAGCTCGTTTCCGTCAGACGCTCGTGCGCGAAGATATGGCCTCCCCAATCAGCTGCTGTCCCAAAATCCCTCACAGAAAAAGGGTAACCCTTGTTACCTCGGGATCCGAGCCAAATAGTCAAAATAAGGATGCGCGATCAAAACGACAGATGAAGCCCTACCTGTCGTGAAGCCAACGGAGCAAAAATCATAGAAAAAGGAGCTTGGGGTAGGCCAGGGGAGTCATCACACTGCCGCTGCGACGAAGGAGGACACCGGAAAGGAAACGTCGCGCCGCGCCTGGAAATAGATATCTCGAAATCCGTGCTGCCGAAAAATCCGAGGATCCTCAGGTGAAAGTTTCTCTTCGAGGGGAACAAATCTTCTTCTTACTCCTCTGTGAGAAAATGGCTAAATGAGGTTCAAAACCCCGAAATAAAACCTCCCCTAAACTTATAAGGAGCAAAACCAAAAAAACAATTCAACTAATACCATCTGTGTCCCCATATCACGGGACAGCCGAAGAAGGCCACTCAACGCCGCCACGTGTCCCCTCCAAAGTCAACAGCGCATAGTGCGCGGCGTCAGCGCGGCAGGGCGCGCGTGTGCGCACGCGGCCCGAGGCAACCAACCCTGTTCCGTGGACCGGGTGCACAGATCCGACCAATCACACCATGCCACGTGTCACCCTTCGGTCCACCGTGCACCCGAAGAAATTCCGCGAACCGCGCCTCCTGAACCACCCAACCACAAGCCGCCACGTGGCACCGCCCTGGTGCACGCCCGCCGCCGTGGACCGCGCGCCTGCCCGCGCGCCTGCCCGCGGCCTGCCCGCGCCGCGCGCCGCCGCTGTGCCGCCTGCCCGAGGCTGCGCCGCCGCCCGCCGGCGCTGCCCGCCGCCGCCGGAGGCCGCCGGCGATCGCCGGAACAGTATAAGTACTGTAGCAACCTCCAAAAATAGCAAGTAAATAGCCCATCTTGACCGTTTTCGCGCACTGATTCCAAAAACGGTGTCCATTTTGCCAAATTCCACTCTTATAATTTGCTGGAGGCTCCCGGAAAGGTATTTTTGATCCGAATTTCGCGCCGAGTCAAAATTTGATATCCAAATTGCGCGAAAACACCACTAAACATCCGACGGGGTCTCCCGGTTACCCACGTGATCCATTAGAAGCCCCGAGTTCAGCACTTGTGTCCAAATTGGCGCACGAACACCGCCGAGATGCCCCATAGGCCTCCAGAAGCTGCTGGTGACACTGTAGAAGCCCTGCAAGGATCCGGGTCATCACATCCTCCCCCACTAAAAGAAAGTTTCGTCCTCGAAACTAAAGTCGTTCCTCAACACGGAATCTCAACCAAATAAAGGGGGGTAAATATCCAATCATCCACCACTCAAGCTCCCAAGGCTGCCAAATACCTTCTCCAGAGACGCGATGCGGTCCTCGGGTCTCTAACTAGAACAAAATAAAGGCGGGCACTCCAGAAAAACCGTACCAACTCAACCAAGTACAGCTGGGCTAATCGCTCGGGCTACCAAGTAATCTGCATCGGTACAAGCCTCCGCTCCTCCCAGGGCCTCTGATAATCTAACCACAAGTCCATCGGCACACAAGCTCGATTCGAATACCTCTGTACTCCCGAGGTATCCAATATAAGTCCTCCCACTGATCACGTAAACTCTGATCTCTAATCCAAAAACCATCAGGGTGTAGAAACACCTCCCCAACTCTCGGCATCAGCACACAACTATAAGCAGTTGGAAGAACCAGATCACAAATCAATCCTCGAGAAGATCCAGTACCCTTGCAGCTGGTAAATCCAGTCCTTCAGGCTCGAAAAAGGGTACCTGCTCCAGACGATCACTTCATCAAATTTCGGGAGTTGTGTCCTCAACTTCCAAACCAGTGACATGCTAGGCAACTCCGGAAGGAAAGGAGCCCTAACCAGGAGGGAGGTCCTCACCCGGTCGCTCCCAAATCTTGACCATCCGAGCGAACCATTCAGCCGCGGTCTATCATCCAAAGAGTCCTCAGTGACACCACCATACGTCACGTTTGCCTCGACAGTCCACACAGCGCCAGCTGCGGAGTCAACAAACTCAACCCCATATAGCTCTCCTGCTCCGGGTATCCGCCACCACAGTGGCCCTATCAGGGTGATATTGGATGCTTGCCACAAATCCAACAGTAACTTCATAGCTACTATGGGAGGCATCACTGTATATCACAAATCCATCTCCCAACGCTGGCGATGCTGAAATCAGGGCTGGTATCAATCTCATCACCAATTCGTCAAGCTCTGCTCGCACTATCCGGCTCACAAGCTCCTCACCACAACAAATAACTGTCGGTCTCAGCCATTCTCGCATAGCATCCATTTTGGCCGGATTTCCACCATCGCCTCTTATGGCTAGACTAAGTGATCCAAGAATATATGCCCCCGAAGCTAAAACTTGCACCACAACAACTTGGCATACAGCTTCTTCCTCACATACCTTGTTACACCATCTACAAGTACTCCACCAGCTCTAAACCATACAGAGATGGCGTAAACTCAAAATATCTCAGAAGAATACCTCCAATAATTCTTCCAAGTGCAGCTGGAACACACAATTCCTCAAATCCTAAGACGACAGGGCCTTAGTCATTCCATTGTCCTCACTGCATTCATACTGCCCCTACCGGGTCCCGCACACCATCTTGGCGAAATACTCAGCCGTATGATCCCAAAAGATACATGCATCAATAGCGACAACTGCCGGAGTATAACTCCATCAAAAGGTCCTAAATACTATCCAAACTTGCCTGCGGTCATACCACACAAGGACCCTCACTGTCGTGTGTCAACGACGTGGCACTAGGTCGAACAGACCCTCGATCCATCAGATCCTGTAACTGTGCCATCTGCTCTCTCAGCTCTACAGGTGATATCCAATGAGGTGCTAACGGAGTTGGCGTGGTTTCTAGAACCACGTCAACCGCAATCTCAATCTCCCTAATCGGCGGCATCATCATCAGCTCAGGTGGGATCACACCCGGGATCTCTCGATAACAGGAATATCCTTGCGTCCCGGTGCCGCCGTAGGCACCTCTCGCATTGTCGCTGAAATCTGTGTGCTTTGACTGTCTCAAAAAAGTCTCTAAGGTCTGCTTGCAGAAGATCATAACCTTCTCTCTCTGCAGTCATACACCATGTGGCGCTGTGCCAACCAATCCCGCGCACTGGGTCAAACACTGACCAGGTACAAATACCACTAAGTCTACCGATACCACTCGAGGTCTCAACTGCACTGGACATGATCCACAAGCCTCCCCCACATGCACCCCCCAACAGGAACCTGTACCTCTAGTGCATGTGGTAACAAATCTACCTCTAGTCCATGCAAGAATGCAACCTACTCTAACTTCGACTGCTGTGATGAAATCACACCTGCGACGACCCGATCCACTGCCTTGGTGCCCTCCACCCAGGCAGCACAGTCTCAACCGCTCAATGTAGGTGGTCGTCACTTAATCTGCCTGAAAATCAAGGCTATCCACAAAAAGGAGTACAATTCTCCGCCTTTGCTCACATTGAGGCAAGGAATAAAGCCCTTCGCAGACAACAAATCCACGCTACCGCTGCGCCACTCTGATAACGATGCTGATGCTGCCACCGGGGTCCACCTGACCTCTGACATCTCAGAAAATCCATTATTGCAATCGTCATATGACAACACAACTAATTCATGCAATTCCTCATTCAATCCTCCTTACTCAGCTCACCCCTCAAGCACATCTATTGTACCCCAAACATGCAGGTTAATAATCACAAAGGGTAACCTTCCTTTGGGTAAGCTCTACAAAATCCGTCCACAAGGATGTCCACCATTCAGGAAAGGAACACGAAAGTGCCTCTGCCAGCCGATCTGTCCCCCAACCCTTAGCGCCAGGCGCCTCTATCCAGAACTCGCCTCTGGCGATAGATCCCTATCCAAAGGAACTGCAACAGTACGCTCCATACACAATGCCTACACCATCGTGGCATCCAAAATCCAAAATCCAAAATCCAAACAGAGGGATCAGATAAACAAAAAGGGTATCCTGGCGCAATCCACTCCCAGTCACACATATCCTATGCGCCTCGTCCCTCGAAACTTGGAGTGCGCAGTTCAACATCTGCCTCAACTCTCTAGCACAGGGAGACCCTCACTTGATCACTCCATCGCCACCAACCACGATTTTGCCTCCCAAGGCTCCAACTCTATTCCATGAATCGGGGTGGTTCATCTGCCAAAACTGGCTCTATCGATCAATGATGTCCCACAACTCATCAACTGTCAGCTATCCACCCCAGCTCGGTGCCTCGGCACTCACATTGGCACGGAGGGGGCCACTCGCTCCATCAGCGCCTTAGAAATCACTACCGCCGAGAATACAACAACCAGGTGGCCACAGAAGAAAAGCACTGTCGGGCTGCCCACTTCTCCGACAACTGTGTCACCCAGACCAGCGGCTCACTCTGCCGCTGATATACCTCATACAATCCTGCCATCGGGGCCTGAAGCTCTCTAACCTCAATCTGGGTATCCGGCCCCAAAACAATCCGCTCGAGCTCCACTGCTGCGACGAGTGCACACCAATCCGCACAACGCGTCGGGGAGACACCGCTCACCACGACCAACTGCACCACAGCACAAAACAAAAGTCGACCCAATCCGGCGAGAGCCTAGAGCATGTCAACCGTTCCGCAGCATTATGTTGTCTGCAGCCAACATAATTGCTTAGGAGAATAAACATGCCAATCACCCATCCCATCACTCGGGAGAGGTATAAAACTCAATCAGGACTCCCGCTAAAATCATGACTCTCACGAAGTCATCCTAGGGTCCAACCATAAGCCTAGGGTTTCTACAGTCCCCACTGACCTATCCCTAAGCTCTGATACCACCTAATCTGTCACGCCCCGGGGTCGAAACTGCGACCCAGGCTCGCCAACAGATCCGCCACCTATGCTAAAACCCGCATAGGCGAAGCGTCTAACCTGCAAAAGATAGTACTATAGCTACACAAATATCAGAGCTGAAATAAAATGCTGTAAAATAAAATCCAATCACTATACAACATGAAATACAGCACAATATCCATCTCCTCAAATACAGATAATCATCATACAATGTCCTCAGTACAGCATCTCTCAACTATAAAAGGAGATAAACTAAATTTATAGTACGTCAGCCTCAACATCAGTCTCTCCAAATACAAAAAGATCTCTCTAATCATATAAAACAGTAAAAAACAAGCCATCAGCTACCAGGAATCTCCAACCAGGGAATACAACTACACTCCTCGGGTGGTAACGATCTAGCTCGTGACTCCCTCGCCTCGAACAACGACCGAAGATCAGCAACTCCCGATGAGGACTCTGCAAAACAGGGGGGGGGAGAAAAAGAAAGGGAAACAACAGTGGGGGTGAGAACCACTAGTAAACCAGTAGCCTCCCCCTGTGGGTAAAGCCTCAAGCTCCGGCGTACCCACTAAGTCTACCAGAGGCAAGAAAAGAGGTAAGTGGTAAAGCTATGAACGGAACTGCTGAATAAAGGAAAACCACAACAAGTATGCCTCTAAATACAATACCGAAGGAAATGACGGTATGAATGCATCAGGAAACAATATCTGGCTAAATAGACCCAATCTAGTGCCACCAGTAAAAACTGGTACTGCCTGCTTTGCTGTCGAACTCAGGAACTCAGAACTAACCATGGTGCCCGGCGCTCGGCACGGTGTAAAGCCTACTCCGGAGTGGCACTCGAGGGGAGCGACCCACACGAGTAAAGTATCTCTGTATCAAGCATCTCTGTAACCAATATCACAAGTATCTCTGTCAAGTATCTCAATATAGCAGGACTGGATCAAGACTATGATCAAAGTGGGAAACTCCATCCACTAATGAAACCCCGATCTGAAGCAATAGCACTCAATAAGTGGGAAACACCATCCACTAGAGAAAACTGATACCCAATCTGATGCAATAGTAAACATCCGATCAACCGCCCAAAGTCCGCGGTCACCGTAATAACCCACAACCCGCAATTGGGTAAAATAATCAAGGTCCGGTCAACCGCCTACTGTCCGCGGTTGCCGCAATATCCCACAATCCAACATCAAGTACACCCTATCTCTGACCCTCAGGTCCCAGCTACACTATCCCAAACCCCTGCTCGAACCTGAGCAACATGACTCAAAAGTCTAAATAAGAAGGAGAAAGAAAGCAATCATGGTTTCTCCTAAGTCAAATCCCAATATGATAGTGTAGCAATAAAATAGTGGCCTATCTAGATGTCCAAGTAAGCATGCAAAAGTCCTCATGCATGGTGAAAGAGAGAAAATGTCCAATAACAGTTTTACAGGTGTAACAATTAATAATACCCACATAAATATACCCATCATGCTAAAATCATCAGTCAACTACACATGTAAATAATCCCTGATCCATCATAAATCCCAAAGTGAAACCCGCACATGGATAAGTCATTATGTCCCAACAATTAATTCCTTTAATCCACTTTCATAAAATCTAGGTGCTAATCTAGCATGTTAATTATCACTAATAAATATGCCCCCGCAATCATGTCCCTCCAGTAACATTATCCCAATACGATTGAACCTATGATATATCCACATAATTAATCTCAAATGATAGGCTCACAATTATAACCGTCAAACATGCACGATATTCAATCAATATATTCAATAGTGGGGTTTTCTAGTAAACTTAGTGAGTAAGCCAGATGTAGAGGCATGCAACAACCACCCACCTGAAGTGCGAACTGTCCGGATCCGTAAAGCTGAAAATACCACAAACTCCAAACCCTTGCTCCAACAAGTTCAGCACACCCGTAACACTCCTGGTACAATACAAAATCCACTAAATACACTTAGGCTCCCAATTAATGCTCTTATAATCACAAACAATATCTGTCCCAAAACTGCTAAATTTTCACCTGCAGAAAGTGCCCAGAAAATTGCCAAAAAAATATCACGACGATCCTCGCGTCGATAGCTTCGCAACGGTAGCTTGCACGCCCAAATCTGAGTTCGGTAAGTCAAGTTATAAATTCGGCAAGAGGGTACACTCATACAAAAATCTGTGCAAAAAACTGAACACTGTTCACAGAGAAAAATAGAGATTTCACTTCGAAATAAATCTCAGAAAATTCCAAGAAAAATACGAGCGCGTTCCTTGCGATCTGTAGATGAAAAAGTTGTATAAGCTCGTTTCCGTCAGACGCTCGTGCGCGAAGATATGGCCTCCCCAATCAGCTGCTGTCCCAAAATCCCTCACAGAAAAAGGGTAACCCTTGTTACCTCGGGATCCGAGCAAAAGAGTCAAAATAAGGATGCGCGATCAAAACGACAGATGAAGCCCTACCTGTCGTGAAGCCAACGGCGCAAAAATCACAGAAAAAGGAGCTCGGGGTAGGCCAGGGGAGTCATCACACTGCCGCTGCGACGAAGGAGGACACCGGAAAGGAAACGTCGCGCCGCGCCGGGAAATAGATATCTCAAAATCCGTGCCGCCGAAAAATCCGAGGATCCTCAGGTGAAAGCTTCTCTTCGAGGGGAACAAATCTTCTTCTTACTCCTCTATGAGAAAATGGCTAAATGAGGTTCAAAACCCCGAAATAAAACCTCCCTTAAACTTATAAGGAGCAAAACCAAAAAAACAATTCAACTAATACCATCTGTGTCCCCATATCACGGGACAGCCGTAGAAGGCCACTCAACGCCGCCACGTGTCCCCTCCAAAGTCAACAGCGCATAGTGCGCGGCGTCAGCGCGGCAGGGCGCGCGCGTGCGCACGCGGCCCGAGGCAACCAACCCTGTTCCGTGGACCGGGTGCACAGATCCGACCAATCACACCATGCCACGTGTCACCCTTCGGTCCACCGTGCACCCGAAGAAATTCCGCGAACCGCGCCTCCTGAACCACCCAACCACAAGCCGCCACGTGGCACCGCCCTGGTGCACGCCCGCCGCCGTGGACCGCGCGCCTGCCCGCGCCCCTGCGCGCCTGCCCGCGGCCTGCCCGCGCCTGCCCGCGGCCTGCCCGCGCCGCGCGCCGCCGCTGTGCCGCCTGCCCGAGGCTGCGCCGCCGCCCGCCGGCGCTGCCCGCCGCCGCCGGACGCCGCCGGCGATCGCCGGAACAGTATAAGTACTGCAGCAACCTCCAAAAATAGCAACTAAATAACCCATCTTGACCGTTTTCGCGCGCTGATTCCAAAAACGGTGTCCATTTTGCCAAATTCCACTCCTATAATTTGCCGGAGGCTCCCGGAAAGGTATTTTTGATCTGAATTTCGCGCCGAGTCCAAATTTGATATCCAAATTGCGCGGAAACACCACTAAACATCCGACGGGGTCTCCCGGTTACCCACGTGATCCATTAGAAGCCCCGAGTTCAGCACTTGTGTCCAAATTGGCGCACGGACACCGCCGAAATGCCCCATAGGCCTCCAGAAGCTGCTGGTGACACTGTAGAAGCCCTGCAAGGATCCGGGTCATCACAGTGTGACTCTAGGTTAAAAGTGAAATTGGAAAATAGAGTTAAGTTAACTCTAGGATTCAGTGAGGAATCAGGAAAGGGGGATGAGATCCCAAGGCTAAAGAATTAAACAGTTATAACCCTAGAAGGTCATAGGGTGTCTGGGCAAATGGACAATAACTTTAACTTCAATTTGAGTTAAATAAAGGAAAGTGAAATGTTTAAGAGTCCAGGAGACTCTCTAGTTATCCTTATGGCGAGGCCTAGGGTAAGAGATAAATTGATGTAAAAAGGCAAAGTTAAAAGCAAGCTAAAAGTGGCTAAAAAGAATAAAGAAAAATATAAATGGCGCCTTCGAATTTGAGACTCGTCAAGTGGAGCAGGACTCCCTGGGCAGTGACCCGTCGGACGAGGTACTTTCGAAAGGCTTAAAGTGAAAGCAAAGAGCTAAACGCTCAAAGGAAAGAGAAAGAGATTTGCCAGTGGCAAAAGGGAGCTACAAGCTCGAATAAGAAAGAAAAGCAAGTGTTCAAAGGCAAAGAGGCTAAGAACTAAAGCAAAAAGAGAAAGAAAAAGAAAAAGAAAAGAAAGAAAATATAAAGATAAAACGAGCGTACCTTCGGGGGTAAAAAGTAGCCTTGTCGGAGCCAAGGGCAGTGTCCCTCTCCCGGGCAGTGACCAGTAGGACAAGTTCCCCGTTGGGCGGGGTAGCACTTGCGGGTGCTATCGGCAACCTTAGAAATCTTTTCTTATGGTAGCAGGACTACCGGGCTGGGGCCCATTGGATAAGAATTTCTGAGGGTTAACTTGAACTAAAGCACCAGAATTTAAAGAATAAAGAAAGATAGAGTGGCCAAGGTGGCCGGGTTAGTTGGACCCTGTATTCAGCGGCATAGTGGCCGAGTTGGTGCTTAGCAGCCTAGTGTGGCTAGACAGAGTAGTGCTGGGTAGATGGTTATACACAGATAGTGTAGTGATATGTTATATTGCATAGCTGCATTTTGATATTGAGGATTTAGTTTCCTAGCACTATTATTATTGCTTCCATTGGACCAAGTGGTGTAGGACACTTTTTCTCGGTGGTTGAACCCACTGGGAACTCAGATGAAGTTCTCACACCCCTTGGGTGACTCCCCCCACAGGTTCGGGAATGGATGCAGCGGTCGAGACGGATCAGATGCAGACAGCGAGGCATACGACAGGGGCAAGGGCCCAGCAGCATGGTGACCTAGAGGGTCTAGCAGAGGTATCCCATTTATGTATTTCTTGAGTGAACCTTGTATAGTGAGGAATTTATGTAAAGGAAATGTAATAATTTTATTTGCAAGTTCAGAAATGTAAAGTGTAGTAAGTTTAATTTATGGTTCACTCCTGTATGCTTTCATTTCCGCATTAACTATTCGTTATTGAATGAAAGTTTTAAATTTATAGTGATTTTTAGTGCTCTGATATACAGCTTCCGCATACACTGGTTGTGTTATTATGGATGTTACCGTTCCTTTCGGGTAGAAACAGGTCTTACTCGATTGGCGGGTCTGTTGGCGTGCCCGAATCGTACAAATTGGCGGACTCGGGGCGTGACATGTACAACGGATCCTCAAGTGGTACTCTCCCACAAGACATTTCATATTATCCCAACATGAAAGTAAATTCCACATGCAAGGTTAAGTGCTAACATAGCAATCCATATGTCCAAACAAGCATGCATAAGTTCCATCCCCACTTGTTAATCAATAATTCTAACATTGGGAGATCACTCTGATAATCGTAGTGAGCATGTAAAAATAGAGGTAAACAACAACCACCCACCTCGATCGCTAATTCCAAGTCCAAAAGTGAAGTCCTCGCCCAAGTCAGTCGACCGTCACAAACACTGTACAACATGCCCCAAAACATACACAATTAAACATACAAAGCTCCAACAAAATCTGTCCAAACACAGCAGTCCAGTGTTGCCCTGTTTTTACCTA
Source organism: Tillandsia leiboldiana (assembly GCA_029204045.2). NCBI lineage: Eukaryota > Viridiplantae > Streptophyta > Magnoliopsida > Poales > Bromeliaceae > Tillandsia > Tillandsia leiboldiana. The sequence continues at coordinate 41,575,976 of CM055060.1, read as the reverse complement.
CGGAAAAGGCTCGAAAAATTCCAAGAAAAATACTGCCATGATCCTCGCAACGAACCGGTCGAAACGAGTACCTGCACGTTCAAATCCGAGTTTCCTACACTGAGATACAAATTCCACAAGGGAACCACCCCGAAATAAACTAGTCTCAAAATCTATAGCACAAAGTTCTGTAAACAGGGATTGTTCACCTTCGGAAAATATTCAGAAAAAGAGGGTGTTCCTTGCGTTGTGTAGATGAAAAACGCCTATTGGCACGCCTCGATCCGACGCCTGTGCGCGAAGATACCACCAAAACACCGATGTGCTGTCCAAAACTCCGCCCCAGAAAAAGGGTCAAAAGAAAGCTCGGGAAACTCCAAGATAAACTCGAAACGAGGGAAAACTCAAATCATGAAGATCGTAGCCCTACCTGTCGTGAAGACAACGGTGCAAGAATCGACGAAAACGGTGGTCGGAGTAAGCCGGGGGAGTCCTCGCACCCAAACCGCGACGAAGGAGACCACAAATGAACGAGCGTCGCGCCGCGCCGTAAAAATGGAAACCTTGGGATGCGTGCCGCGAAAAAATTCGGGATTTTGTAGATAGAACCAGTTCTAGGAGAGGAGGAATTCTTGTGAAGGTTGCACTGTGAGAAGATGAGCAGGAAAGGAGTTCTAAGCAGTTGAACTCGGCCTATATATAGGCTGGGAAAAACAATTCACTTAATTCCCATTGAGTCCCTGGATTCGGGCGCCCACACGGGATTCGGGCGCCCGAATCGGCCGTTCGGCTCCAAACAGCGTGCGCCCGAAATGTCTGGGGAGTGCCACGTCACCGCAGAACAGCAAACAGCCTTTTCCGCCTACCGCCTTGCGCCACGTGGCCCGCGCGGCTGGCGACGCGTGGCGCGCACCCGGTCAGCGCGCCCCTGCCGCGCCCATGTGCGCGCCTGCGCGCGCCGCCTGCCACCCTGCCAGGCACGCAGCCCGAGGTGCCTCGGTGCGCCTCCGTGGACCCAGCCTTCATGAGCCCGCCAACCAAAATCCGCCACGTGTCTCGCCGATCCACCATGCACCCCGCGCTCTCCGTAGACCGCGCCTCGCGGACCGGCCCACTCCCGAGCCGCCACGCGTCCTGCCCCCGGTGCACGCCCGCCGCGTGGACCGGGCGGCCCGCGCCTCTGCCCGCCGCCCTGCCCGCGACTGCGCCGCCGCGCTCCGCCGCTGCCCGCCGCTGCCGGGGCTGCCCGCCGGCCGGAACAGTAACCCTAAGCCTCGAAAAATGTGCTTTTGCATCCGGACTCCGAAAAATACAAGTAAATAGTCCATTTTCACCGTTTTTGCGCGCTGAGTCCAAATCCGGTGTCCGATTTGCCAAATTCAAATTCCAAAAATTGTCGAAGGCATCCGAAAAGGTGTTCTTTTGTCCAAACTTCGCGCTGAGCCCAATTTTGATATCCGTTTCGTGCGAAACCACTTCTAAAGATCCGACGGAGTCAACCGAATACCCACGTGATCCATTTAAGCTCGAAGTCCGCCACTTGTGTCCAATTGGTGCACAAACACCTCCAACACACAGTACATGCCCCTAGAAGTCACAAATTACTCTACAACAGCTCTGCGGAGATTCAGGTCATCACATGCGAGTGGTTGCATACCTTTCATTGGTTTTTCCCTTTTGAGCATTTAGATAGAGGCATGGTAGCTGTTGAGTACCTCCAGCTTTCTTCTTTAGTTTTTACTGCATTGTTATCTTATGCCTCTAGTAGACTTAGTGGGCAGATCGTCGGGCCTGGTGGTGGTACCCACTAAGAACTCCCTTTTTGGTGTAGTTCTCACACCCGTTGGGGGTTTTCCCCCTCCTCTTTCTTTTCTCTCCTTTGTTTTGCAGAGTCTTAGCGGGTGTTGCTGATTCTGCGGTTGCTGTGCGAGGCGAGGGAGTCGCGAGCTAGATCCCTACCCGTCTGTGGAGAGTAGCGGTACCGCTACATTGGAGATCCTGAGTGCAGTCAGTAGATTATTTATTTTTCTGCTTTCGAGAGATCATTGTATTGTGAGGATCTGACTTGTACTGAGAGCCTGTACACTGTTGTATTATTTCAGGTTACCTCCCTGTTGAGTTCTGGTTTATTGTATTGAGGATATTGTATGATTATCACTTATGGGAGATGGATATTGTATTATTATTTCCAATTGTACAGATGGTTGGTTTTAGTTTTACAGCACTTTTATTTTTTTAGCTCTATATCTGTTTAGCTGTAGTCCATTTTCTTGCAGGTAGGACGCTTCGCCTATGCGGAGTTTTGTGTAGGCGGCGGATCTGTTGGCGAGCCCGGGTCGCAGTTTCGACCCCGGGGCTTGACATGGTTGATGTTACATGATCTCATATGAAGTTGAATATTAAGCGATCATCCTTTAACCTATGCTATGTGAGAGTAATTGAAAAATTGATCTTTAGCCTACACTTTGTGAGAATGATTGTGATGGTTATGTGTGAATGGTTAACCTATTTATGTGAGAATGATTGTGATGGTTATGTGTGAATGGTTAACCTATTTATGTGAGAATGACTGTGATGGTTATGTGTGAATGGTTAATCTATTTATGTGAGAATGATTGTGGTGGTTATATGTGAATGGTTGGTTGATTTATGTGAGAAGGACTTGATTGGGTTATGTGAGAAGTGCTTGGTTGTTATGTGAGAAGGACTTGATTGGTTTGTGTGAGAGTGCTTGGTTGCTTATGTGAGAAGGACTTGGTTGATTTATTTGAGAATGACTTATGTGAGAGTAGTTGGTTTAGTGATCCTTAGCCTCCACGTTGTGATATGAATTATAATTGTCGATCCTTAACCTACAATATGTGATGTTGGGAATAGATGTTGATTCATGACCTATCTATGTGAGAATAGTTAGTGGATTGATCTTTGATCTAGCTTATGTGAGGATGGGTGTTGTTGTTGATCTTTGATCTAGGTTATGTGAAAATGGGTATTGATGTTGGTTATTGATTTAGCTGATGTGAGAATGGCATATGCTATTGATTCTTAATTCATTCATGAAAAAGATGGTTGTCGTTGCGAGTTGAGGCCTATTCCTTATGAGACTAAGCATTGTTCATGACTCCTAATTCCTCCAAATGAGATTGGATATTGTTGGTAGATCCTATGTTCATCCTATGTGAGATCAATGAAGATTATTGAACCTTAGCCTATTCATGTAAGATCGATTATTGTTGATAATCCTTAAATCCATGTGTGAATGTGAGGTTTGATAAGTGTTACACTCCTGTAGGTGATGTTGATTATAAATGATGTTCCTTAGCCTATGTTAAGTGTGATTCATTCCTTATGAGATTATATATTATTCATGATTCCTAAACCCTTCAAGTGAGATTGAATATTGTCGGTTATCTCTTGATTCGTGTTATGTAAGAGTCATGTTGGTTACTACTCTCCTTTTATTTTCCAAATAAGAACAATTGCATGCTTGAATGGTCATTTAGAATAAGCAACCTTTTTCTTCAAGACGAACATGCTGGATTTGACTTAGGAGAAAACCCTTTTTGTTTCCTTTGCTTCTTTTTACACTTCTGTAGAGAGGTTACTTGTTGCTCTGGGATGAGCTGGGACACGGGGTAGTATGGTTGAGATCATCGAGTCGGGGTGGGCTTACACCAGATTATTGACTCATGAGTTGGTTTGGCCACCGTGGATTTTGGACGGTTGCGCCGGTTATGGATTTTGCTTCAGGATAGGGCCGGGATTTATTTTGTGGATATAGTTCTCCACATTTAGCATAGTCATGATCAAGTCCTGCTTATAGAGATACTTTCGATATGGTTACTTTTCTCGCGTGGGTCGCTCCTCTCGAGTGCCACAACGGAGTAGGCGGTTTTATCGGTCAGTGAGTGCCGACTAGTTACTTGGATTTTTCACATCAGCGGTACTGGGTTCTTTTGCTGATTGTGATGGTTTTGCAGGCGGTGTTCGAGTTTCAGCTCGAGTTGATTGGGTTATATCTCGGCAGTTATTTCGTTTATATCGATGCATACATTTACAATTGGTATAATTCATTATAGCATTAGAGGCATAGTAGTGGTAGTTCCTCTTTGTCAACAGTTCTGTTCACAGCTTTACCACTTATTTCCTTTTCTTGCCTCTGGTAGACTTAGTGGGTACGTCGGAGTTTGAGGATTTACCCACTGAGGGCTACTGGTTTTACTAGTAGTTCTCACACCCTCTGTCGGTGATAGTTTTGCAGAGGTTTTTCCTTCCGTCCCTACTTCAGTTGGATCGACGGATCGAGAGGAGGGAGTCGCGAGATAGATCCCTACCAGTGTTGTTTACTACAGCGGGGTAGATGTACCAACCCGGATTGTGGGTTTCACTGTACACTGTTGTATTTTATTATTTTTAGTTTATCTCCTATTTTGGATTCATAAATGTTGTATAGCAGGATTCTATTTGTACTTTGATTCAGTCGACCTGATTATTGTATTATTATTTTGGGAGATGGATATTGTACCTCTTTTTCAGTTGTACAGTGGTTCAGATTTTTATTACAACAATCTTTCTTCCGCTCTGATATCTGTTTAGTTGTTAGCTGTTACTTTTGCAGGTTGGACCCTTCGCCTATAAGGGATTTCTCGTATTGGTGGCGGATCTGTTGGCAAGCCCGGCTCGCAGTTTCGACCCCGGGGCGTGACAGATTAGAGTGGTGTCAGAGCCTAAGATGTAGGTCATTATGGACTTAGAAACCCTAGGCTTGTGGTTGGATCTTAGGATGACTACGTGAGAGTCGTGACTTATAGCGAGAGTCATGATTGAGTTTTATACCTCTCCCAAGGGATGGGATGAGTGATTGGCATGTTTATTCTCCTAGGCGATTCTGTTGGCTGCAGACAACATAACGCTGTGGAATGGGTGACATGTTCTAGACTTTCGCAGGATTGGGTCGTGTGTGTGTTGTGTGTTTTGTGTGCGGTTCGTCGTAGTGAGCGGTGTCTCCCTGACGCAGAGTTCTGACCCGTGTACAGCTGAGAGCTGATGATGTAGTTATAGATTATGATGGTAAGGGGTTGTTAGACCCAGTGTTTTACCTGATGGAGGAGACGATGGGTCTTTCGTCCTGTCAACAGTGATTGAGTTGTGGTGACGCCCCCATGGTGGTCTTGGATGTGCGTAAATGTTTTGAGTCGTAGTACGGTGCAGAGCTTAAGCAATGCTTGCGCAGTAAGCGCCATTACTGGATCAGATAGGATGATTAGGGCCAGGGATCGTGCCCTAGAGTGATCCTTTTCAGATTGTAGTTTTAACTGAGCAACCCACACTAATGGATGAGATCAGAGAGTGTCGAATTAAGGATCCCTAGTTGAGGAGGAGCGAGAGCAGAATGACAGCCACAGTTGGGTCAACTTCAACTCTTCGCTTTTTCGGTGGTATTCTAAACTAAGAGTTGTAGTTGTTGATGTTCCTGATGTTGGACTACCTTTTTACATTGATGGATGCGTGGGTGTACTCCAAGTTTCTTGAATAAGTTGGTATTGAGGATGAGATTTTGGAGTGTTTGGATCAGTGGTTATCGTATTGTTTCTTCTTTTCCCCCCGTGACATGTTGGAGTCCTTGATGTTTCTTCCACATCTCAGCTTAGAGGTGATATGTTTGTATTCCCCGCCATTGTCTGACTCGCTCTACTTGAGACCAGTGAGTGTCTGGGGCACGAGGGACGCCGTTGCGGATTCTGGCCCGAGAGATAAGGAATTGCGCAATTAGGCCATGCCGTACAGGTTATTGATGTTGTTGAGGAATAATCATGGGGAGCGAGTGATGCTTTGAGAGCTGGTGATGATGATGTTGGATATTTGCCCTTCTGATTTGAGACTCCTTTTGGGCTATGTTAGTTTCGAGGACGAAACTTTCTTTTAGTTCGGGAGGATGTGATGACCCGGATCTCCGTAGATGTTACAACGTGATCAACAGCTTGTGGAGGCCTATTATAGAGTACCGGATCTTGGATTTAGCAAACCGACTCCACAGTTGAGCATTTTGAGTGGGAAAAGCTTGGGACACGTGTATTTTAAGATTACATCGGAGTTCGGGAGGTTTCGGATTGATGCGGAGGCCCCGAAGGCAAAAAATGAGTTGGAGTTGGCAAAGAAAAAGGATTAATTAATTAAATTTAATTAAATTGTAATTTTGCCTGTGAAGTAGAGGAAAGAAAGAAAGAAAGAGAAAAGAAGAGGATTTGGATGAGATTTTATTTGTGTTGGAGGGTTCTTTGGTTATTTTCCTTAATTAGCTGCCAAGCACCAGCCACCACCACCTTTAATTAAGCCATCTTAATTAAGCCCTTCCACCTCATCTTCTTATTCCCTGCAAACAAAGAAAGAGAAGAAAGAGAGAAAGAAGGAAAAAAGAGAAGAAGAAGAAGAAGAAGAAGAGTAAAACTATGAAGTGAAGGTGTGCTTGTGGTGTGGACCTTCTGCTAGTAGCCGTGTGGAGCCGAGCGGAGCGCGCGACGAGCTTCAACGAGGTATGTGGCTGATGCAGATTTTTTTAGAGAGCTTGGTTTTTGGATTTTTGGGTTTGGGTTTGGTTGTGGTTTGTGGTGAGTTGTGTGGGTGAACTGCTGTCCACATTTTGGCGAAGCTGCAGCAGGTCGCGCGCGAAGGGGGGACGCTGCGCGGGCGCGCAAAGGCGCCGTGCGGGCGCGCAAGGCCGCCGCGCGCGGCTGGCGCAGGCTGCTGCGCGGGAGCGCATGGGCGCCGCGCGGGCGCGCATGGGCGCCGCGCGCAGCAGGCGCTGGGCTGCTGCGCGGGCACGCTAGGGAGCCGCGCGCAGCAGCTGCGGGCGCCGCGCGGCAGGCGCGGGCAGCAGCAGCGTGGGCGCTGGGAGCGTCTCGCGTTGGCGCGCTGCATTTTCGACGGCCGGGGCTGGTTTTCGCCGACGGTCGCGTGTGTTTGGCCGTGCTTGACTGATTGTTGGGTTTTTTCCTTTTTCTTGCATCTTGTTGAGCAGTTTTGGTGTGCTGCTTGGCCGGTTTTGGTTGCATTCGCCGCGCGTAGCCGAGGGAGCTTGGTTGCTTGTGCTTGTGCTGTGAGTTGGCTGTGGAGTGAGCCGGAGTGTGCGCAAATTTTGTGACGGACTCGGTGGTTGTTTGCGCTTCCGGGGGTTGTTTCCGAGGTACGCGGTAGCGCGAGCGGCGCGGTTTGACGTTTCGGCAGTTTGAGGGCTCGGCGCTTCCCCGACTTCATGGTTGCCTGTGGAAAGCGTTTAGGTGGGTTGGAAATTCTTCAAGATGTATGGAATGCCTTCTAATGCGATTGTATGTGTCACGCCCCGGCGTCGAAACTGCGACCCGGGCTCGCCAACAGATCCGTCGCCCATACGGGAAGCCCCGTATAGACGAAGCGACTAACCTGCAAAAGATCATCTATACTATACAGATATCAGAGCTGAAAGAAAACTGCTAGAAATAAAACTATACACAAACCAAGACCTCACCAAAATACAAAAGTCTCTCGAGCAGTAGAAAATAAATACAACTCTATACCTCACTACAAAGTTCTCTCAACATGAACTCTCAAAAGTAATAAGGGTACATCTACTCTAAGGACGACGACTGGTAGGGATCTAGCTCGCGACTCCCTTACCTCGATCGGAAGGAGCAGCAACAGGAGCAACTGGAACAGGAGTAGAAGTCCCTGTGGGAAAAACACCACGACGGGTGTGAGAACTACGTCCCAAGTAGTTCTCAGTGGGTGCCGCCAACAAGCCCGACGGTCTGCCCACTAAGTCTACTAGAGACATAAAGTAACAATATAATACTGAAATAAAAGGGCTGGAAAAGTAACTCTACAGCTACTATGCCTCCATCTAGATGCTCAAAAAGTGGAACAGATGGAAACATGATGCATCTACTAACTCCCAAAGTACAGTCACCCAATCTACACTGACTGCCGCATAGGGCCCAGTCAAACCTGCGCCTACCTACTGCCGCACATCCTCAACAGGACGGGTCTCACGTAGGTATGTCCGTAGCTGCAACTAACTGGCACAGCCAGAGGGACTGTGTCCGTAACTGCCACTAACTGGCGCAGTCAGAGGGACGGCGTTCGTAACAGCCACTAACTGGCACAGTCAGAGGGACGGTGTCAACAAGCCGCGAAAGCAATGTGCAGACCCACCCCGGACATGGCACTCGAGGGGAGCGACCCCAACGAGGACAAGGGTATCCGCGCACTCTGTCGAGCTCAAGGTGGCACTGCAGGCTATAGTCAAAATCCACACTCACGCACTGAACGGAAAGACTCAATCCACAAACATCTCGCACAACAGTCGGAGCACTCTCGACGACACAGCTGATCAGCTGACACGAACACGAGACACTAGCCTCACCAACAGCTCACAGCACAAACACACTGGATGGAGATACTCCACAGCCAGGACCACCGTCCGCCAGACGGCTCCCACAACAGAACACAAAACTCACAGGAAAGACCGACACCATAATGGTTCGGAAACCCGATAGACCGGTGCTAAGAACCCTATCAAACAAGAACAGACTCTAGGCTCCGCCTATCGAAGTTCCCGACCCCCTTATAGTTCGGGAACACAAAAATCACGGTACAACACGCAGGAGACACCAACAGGGCCCGAAAGTTCCGGGAGACCTACACCTACAACCCTATCAAAAAAGAACAGGTTCCAGGTTCGGCCCCCGTGGCTTTTGTCCCGACGAATGAACGACCCCTAGAACCCAGACCACTCTAATCCTTTCGAGTGGGGAAATTTACAGGAAAAAGTGACATTTGTTACTGAAAATTATTTGATCTGGAAGAAATCCATATTTAATGATTTTAGTTCTTTTTAGAAAAACAGTTAGAAAAAAATAAGTGTTTTACCCAAACCCCGAAGGGCTGATGCCTTTGTCCAATCACACAAGAACAGACTCCAGCGGCCCTTCGATGCTTGGAAGAAAACATTGGTAGACTAAAATCATGTGTATGTCGAAAAGGGCTCTAGGTTCTAGGTCCGGCTAACACTAGTAAACTACTGCCACTAACACTGTGGCGACAACCCAAACAGGGAAAAACAAGATCTCCCGGGTCCACCATTTACCCCAAACGGTTCCCGGTACTGACAAGCGAACCACTATATCTACCAGACTCCACTCGGCTCCCAAGCACGAGTGCAAATGTATCCCACACTAAAATGAAGTCCCGACCACTCGGCCCACTACCCGGGCGAGGATAACACTAAGTCCAGGAATGAAACATAAAGTGTGGATGTCTAAACATAAATAGCCCTAGCCCAAGTGAGGGTTTTTCTACTTGTTTGGTTACACATGCAACATATGACAGGGGTGCTAGGTCAGGTTCCAAGATACTATAATTTAACAGATAGAAGGAAGTAAAAGATCATGAGATCGACAGATAAAACTAGGAACAACAATTCCTACACTCTAGCATGCTACCCAAGTCCAATCACTATCATGCATGATTCTATAACAATAGAATTAGAGCACAGTCCATAGATCCTGAAAGCAAAGCCACCCACCTGAAGACGCTAACTGTCCGGAGTCGTACAGCTGAGAAAACCAGGAAAATAACAACTCTATGTCCAACAGGTCCAGCACAGCCCACAATCCCTCCTAGGTACAACATAAGGCTACAGTTATACATTAATCCCAAAATCTGCCAAGAAAAACAACACTGAAATTTCAGCCGCAAAGATGTGATTATTCCACCTGCTGAATGTGCTCAAAAAATTCCAAATAAAATATCCCTGCGATCTTCGTGTCGATAGCTTCGAAACAAGTACCTGCACGCCCAATTGCGAACAACGTAGGCCAAGTTAAAAATTCCACAGTATCGGTGCGCACAATCCCAAAACCATTCAACTGTAAACTCTTGTACAGATAAAAGGAAAAGTGTATACCTTCGGGAATGTCTCCAAAAATTCCAAGAAAAATCCACGATGATCCTCGCGTCGAGTAGATGAAAAAGCCTATAAGCACGTCCTGATCCGACACTCGTGCGCGGAGATCTCCTCGGATGAAGCTGCTGTCCTCACAAATCCTCACAGCAAACTAGTGTCCCAGTGAGCAAAGAAAAACTCCTCGAAAAGTGCGAAACCAGGAAATGTGGAAGCAACCAAAATTGTAGCCTTACCTGTTGCGAATCCAACGGCGAAGAAATCGTATAAAAAGATGGTCGGAGTAGGCTGGGGGAGCTTGTGCACCGAAGAGCGACGGAAGAAGCACCGAAGAAAGAGCGTCGCGCCGCGCCAAGAAAATGTGAATCTCGAAAAACGTGCCCCCAAAAATCCCCAAACTCTGCACATGGAAGCTACTCAGCGAGAGGAACAACTTTGCTGAAGACCTCCCATCGGTTTGAAGCTCGGAAGTGGAGGAAAAGGGGTGAAAAAGGCGGCTCGGATCGTTTAAATAGGCCCAGAAAACAAATCAAGAAATGACGGTTGAGTCCCAATTTCCGAGCGCCCGGAAGTTCCGGGCTGCTACAGTGTTGGGCCCGGCCCAACACTGTGCAGGCCCGAAACCTCCACGGGCCTCCACGTAGCCCGCCGAACAGGCGACAGTAATGTGGGCCAGTCACCGCTTGACACGTGGCCCGTCCCGAAAGGCGAAACGTGTCGCGACAGCTGGTCAACGCGCGCCTGACGCGCGCACGTGCACGCGCCAGCGCCGCCTACGCACAGTGTCAGGCACGCGTGCCGAGGCGAGCGCACCAGCTCGGTGCACCGAGTGCGCAACACCGCGCCAACAGAAGGCCGACACGTGTCCACCCTCCAGTGCACGCAGGCGCTGTGGACCGCGCACCTGCCCGCGCGCCTGCCCGCGCGCTGCACGCTGCCCGTGCCTGCCCGCCACCGCGCCTGCGTCCGCGCCGCCGCCGCCGCCGCCTGCCGGAACAGTACCAAGCTGCCTCGAAAACCGTGCGCGACATTCGGGCTCCGGAAAAAACAAATAAATAGTCCATCTTCATCATTTTCGCGCGCTGAATCCAAATCCGATGTCAGTTTCTCCAAATTCTCATCCGAAAATTTGCCGAAGGCCCCCGGAAAGCCCACTTGATCCGATTTTCGCGCCCGGTCCATTTCAAAAATCCAATTTGCCAAATTCCGTCTCTAAAAATTCCCGAAGGCATCCAGAGAGGTGATCTTTTAACCAAACTTCGCCCCAAGTCCAAATTGACATCCGTGTCGCGCGAAATCACTTCTAAACATTCGACGGGTCCTCCAAATACTCCCGTGATCCATATATAGGCCCGAAGTCCACCACTTGTGTCCAAATTGCGCACAAACACCTCCAACACACCACGCAGGCCATCGAAAGCTGCCAAACAACCAGAAAACTCCCCGCGGGGAAACCAGGTCCTCACATCCTCCCCCACTAAAAGGAAGTTTCGTCCCCGAAACTAAAACAACCCACAACAAAACTAAAACAATCAAATCAACCAAAGACGCAAACACTAAACTAACAAGAAAGGTACGGCTCCACCAGCAGGAAAGTCATCAACCCCAACCCTCGATTGAGAAAACAGCTGAAATTAGCGAAAAGTCCGAAAATTTCGAAAGATCAGTGCCTTCGCCCCAATCAAACAAGAACAGGTTCGGGCACTGTCTCCATTTCTAGAGCAATCTTTCGAAGTTTTCGTCCTGTTTGTAAATTCCAGCACACAGGCGTGAAAAGAGAGAGAAGTGTTGGTGCCGTTCCTGCTGTGGCTACAAAAATGAAAGCTATCACTAACAGAGACTCCTAAGGACACAACCTCTAGTCCTAAACCTCACATCTGCTCCCGGGGTGGCGTCTGTCCAATGCCGCTGAAGCCAATGCTGCTGGAAGGATACGTCGGCAATCCGAGAAAATGAACTCCTCCTGTCCAACTCGCAGAAGGGTAACTGCTCTCATTCCATTATCAGTCGTAGCACGACACCACACCAACCAGTCCAACTTGTGTGCTCAATCCAAGTTCTGGAGCTGTCCTTGAATCATCACATCAGCAGGTAAAGTCCCAAGTCTCAACTGCACTGATCATACACAGCGATCCTCCTCTACTCGTGGGATACAGGGAAGAATCCAATCGCTAAAACATGTAGCAAAATTTCTAACCCATACCCATGCAAAGATGCTGATGCAGATGCTCTACTAATAATGCCGAAGGATGCAGCGGTATCGAAAAACTCAACTCAGCTAACTGAAATAAAATCATACCTGCCGCGACACGATCTGCTACCGGGGTGTCCTCCACCAGGGCTGCATAAACCCGTCCACTGGGTGCTGCAGATCGTCGTCCCGTCTGTCCAGACGTCGTACCCCACTCTGCCTGACGGTGTACCGGAGGGGCTTCCGCTTCTTGAACTGGCAAGGGAGGTGCTGTAGCAAGGGGTCGCACTGACAGAATGGCTCGGGAACAAGCTGCCTGAAGATGTCCCAACGATCCACATAGGAAACACCGTCCCCGTCTCTGGTAACAATGCGACGGCGAATGAGGGCCGCCACAGATGACACACCGCTCCTGTCGCTGGTGCCGAAACCGCTGCTGTCGGGGGTACTGCTGCTGAGACTGATGTCGCTGCTGGTGCTGCTGATACCGCGGCTGCTGCGGGGGTCCACCTGATCTCTGGCGCCTCCGAAACCTACGACCCTGAGGATGAGATCGTGAAGGTCTCGGAGGTCCCTGCTGACTCATCTGTCCCGCAACATCGTGTGCTGGCCGCTTCGCCCCCGAAATCCCTGCGGGAGCTAGAGCCACCTCGGCCGTCACCTCCTCTCCGCGCTCTGAACTCTGCCCCGAATAACGATGTGGATCAGACTGATGGAATACCGTCAACACATCAGCCTCCTCACGCTGCTCTGCAGGGGTCAACTGTCCTGCCGTCCCGGACGGCTGTCTACCAGTAACAGGTGCAAAAGGGGCTGCCTGTGCTGCAGGTACAACTGGGGGTGCCATAGCTGGCGACGAAGGTGCGGGGAAACTCTCAGGGGGTGCTATAACTGACTTCCCCCTCTGCTCCATCATGCGCAACATCCGGTCCATGGTCTGCTACTGACGCCGTGAAATCTCCTCCTGGCGCCGTGAAACCTCCTCCTGGCGCCGTGAAACCTCCTCCTGGCGCCGTGCAGCCTCTGACAACTGGGCCAACTGAGCCCGAAGCTCCTGTACCTCACTCTGCTGACCCTGTGCTGGCTCCTCCTGCCCAGGCTCATTAGAGGGGGAAGGCTGAGAACGCGTCTGTACCCTGCGTCGGGGAGGCATCGTGCCCACCTGCAATCCACATGCAAACATCAGGACAGTACCAAACAACACTCGACCCAATCTAGCAAAAGTCTAAGACATGTCATCCATTCCCTAGCATTATGTTGTCTGCAGCCAACATAATCGCTTAGGAGAATAAACATGCCAGTCACTCATCCCACCCCTTGGGAGAGGTATCAAACTCAATCAGGACTCTCGCTAACAGTCACGACTCTCACGTAGTCATCCTAATGTCCAACCACAAGCCTAGGGTTTCTAAGTCCACAATAACCTACAACCTAGGCTCTGATACCACCTAATCTGTCACGCCCCGGCGTCGAAACTGCGACCCGGGCTCGCCAACAGATCCGCCGCCCATACGGGAAGCCCCGTATAGACGAAGCGACTAACCTGCAAAAGATCATCTATACTATACAGATATCAGAGCTGAAAGAAAACTGCTAGAAATAAAACTATACACAAACCAAGACCTCACCAAAATACAAAAGTCTCTCGAGCAGTAGAAAATAAATACAACTCTATACCTCACTACAAAGTTCTCTCAACATGAACTCTCAAAAGTAATAAGGGTACATCTACTCTCAGGACGACGACTGGTAGGGATCTAGCTCGCGACTCCCTTACCTCGATCAGAAGGAGCAGCAACAGGAGCAACTGGAACAGGAGTAGAAGTCCCTGTGGGAAAAACACCACGACGGGTGTGAGAACTACGTCCCAAGTAGTTCTCAGTGGGTGCCGCCAACAAGCCCGACGGTCTGCCCACTAAGTCTACTAGAGGCATAAAGTAACAATATAATACTGAAATAAAAGGGCTGGAAAAGTAACTCTACAGCTACTATGCCTCTATCTAGTTGCTCAAAAAGTGGAACAGATGGAAACATGATGCATCTACTAACTCCCAAAGTACAGTCACCCAATCTACACTAACTGCCGCATAGGGTCCAGTCAAACCTGCGCCTACCTACTGCCGCACATCCTCAACAGGACGGGTCCCACGTAGGTATGTCCGTAGCTGCCACTAACTGGCACAGCCAGAGGGACTGTGTCCGTAACTGCCACTAACTGGCACAGTCAGAGGGACGGCGTCCATAACTTCCACTAACTGGCACAGTCAGAGGGACGGCGTCGACAAGTCGCGACACCAATGTGCAGACCCACCCCGGACGTGGCACTCGAGGGGAGCGACCCCAACGAGGACAAGGGTATCCGCGCACTCTGTCGAGCTCAAGGTGGCACTGCAGGCTATAGTCAAAATCCACGCTCACGCACTAAACGGAAAGACTCAATCCTCAAACATCTCGCACAACAGTCGGAGCACTCTCGACGACTCAGCTGATCAGCTGACACGAACACGAGACACTAGCCTCACCAACAGCTCACAGCACAAACACACTGGATGGAGATACTCCACAGCCAGGACCACCGTCCGCCAGACGGCTCCCACAACAGAACACTAAATTCACAGGAAAGACCGACACCATAAGGGTTCGGAAACCCGATAGACCGGTGCTAAGAACCCTATCAAACAAGAACAGACTCTAGGCTCCGCCTATCGAAGTTCCCGACCCCCTTATAGTTCGGGAACACAAAAATCACGGTACAACACGCAGGAGACACCAACAGGGCCCGAAAGTCCCGGGAGACCTACACCTACAACCCTATCAAACAAGAACAGGTTCCAGGCTCGGCCCCCGTGGCTTTCGTCCCGACGAATGAACGACCCCTAGAACCGAGACCACTCGAATCCTTTCGAGTGGGGAAATTTATAGGAAAAAGTGACATTTGTTATTGAAAATTATTTGATCTGGAAGAAATCCATATTTAATGATTTTAGTTCTTTTTAGAAAAACAGTTAGAAAAAAATGTGTTTTACCCAAACCCCGAAGGGCTGATGCCTTTGTCCAATCACACAAGAACAGACTCCAGCGGCCCTTCGATGCTTGGAAGAAAACATTGGTAGACTAAAATCATGTGTATGTCGAAAAGGGCTCTAGGTTCTAGGTCCGGCTAACACTAGTAAACTACTGCCACTAACACAGTGGCGACAACCCAAACAGGGAAAAACAAGATCTCCCGGGTCCACCATTTACCCCAAACGGTTCCCGGCACAGACAAGCGAACCACTATATCTACCAGACTCCACTCGGCTCCCAAGCACGAGTGCAAATGTATCCCACACTAAAACGTAGTCCCGACCACTCGGCCCACTACCCGGGCGAGGATAACACTAAGTCCAGGAATGAAACATAAAGTCTGGATGTCTAAACATAAATAACCCTAGCCCAAGTGTGGGTTTTTCTACTGGTCTGGTTACACATGCAACATATGACAGGGGTGCTAGGTCAGGTTCCAAGATACTATAATTTAACAGATAGAAGGAAGTAAAAGATCATAAGATCGACAGATAAAACTAGGAACAACAATTCCTACACTCTAGCATGCTACCCAAGTCCAATCACTATCATGCATGATTCTATAACAATAGAATTAGAGCACAGTCCATAGATCCTGAAAGCAAAGCCACCCACCTGAAGACGCTAACTGTCCGGAGTCGTACAGCTGAGAAAACTAGGAAAATAACAACTCTATGTCCAACAGGTCCAGCACAGTCCACAATCCCTCCTAGGTACAACATAAGGCTACAGTTATACATTAATCCCAAAATCTGCCAAGAAAAACAACACTGAAATTTCAGCCGCAAAGATGTGATTATTCCACCTACTGAATGTGCTCAAAAAATTCCAAATAAAATATCCCTGCGATCTTCGTGTGGATAGCTTCGAAACAAATACCTGCATGCCCGATTCCGAGCACCGTAGGCCAAGTTAAAAATTCCACAGTATCGGTGCGCACAATCCCAAAACCATTCAACTGTAAACTCTTGTACAGATAAAAGGAAAAGTGTATACCTTTGGGAAGGTCTCCAAAAATTCCAAGAAAAATCCACGATGATCCTCGCGTCGAGTAGATGAAAAAAGTCTATAAGCACGTCCTGATCCGACACTCGTGCGCGGAGATCTCCTCGGATGAAGCTGCTGTCCTCACAAATCCTCACAGCAAACCAGTGTCCCAGTGAGCAAAGAAAAACTCCTCAAAAAGCGCGAAACCAGGAAATGTGGAACAAACCAAAATCGTAGCCTTACCTGTTGCGAATCCAACGGCGAAGAAATCGCATGAAAAGATGGTCGGAGTAGGCCGGGAGAGCTCGTGCACCGAAGAGCGATGGAAGAAGCACCGAAGAAAGAGCGTCGCGCCGCGCCAAGAAAATGAGAATCTCGAAAAGCGTGCCCCCAAAAATCCCCAAACTCTGCAAATGGAAGCTACTCAGCGAGAGGAACAACTTTGCTGAAGACCTCCCGTCGGTTTGAAGCTCGGAAGTGGAGGAAAAGGGGTGAACAAGGCGGCTCGGATCGTTTAAATAGGCCCAGAAAACAAATCAAGAAATGACGGTTGAGTCCCAATTTCCGGGCGCCCGGAAGTTCCGGGCTGCTACAGTGTTGGGCCCGGCCCAACACTGTGCAGGCCCGAAACCTCCACGGGCCTCCACGTAGCCCGCCGAACAGGCGACAGCAACGTGGGCCAGTCACCGCTTGACACATGGCCCGTCCCGGAAGGCGAAACGTGTCGCGACAGCTGGTCAACGCGCGCCTGACGCGCGCACGTGCACGCGCTAGCGCCACCTGCGCACAGTGTCTGGCACGCGTCCCGAGGCGAGCGCACCAGCTCGGTGCACCGAGTGCGCAACACCGCGCCAACAGAAGGCCGACACGTGTCCACCCTCCGGTGCACGCAGGCGCTGTGGACCGCGCACCTGCCCGCGCGCTGCGCGCTGCCCGCGCCTGCCCGCCGCCACGCCTGCGTCCGCGCTGCCGCCGCCGCCTGCCGCCGGCCGCCGCCTGCCGGAACAGTACCAAGCTGCCTCGAAAATCGTGCGCGACATCCGGGCTCCGAAAAAAACAAATAAATAGTCCATCTTCATCGTTTTCGCGCGCTGAATCCAAATCCGATGTCAGTTTCTCCAAATTCTCAACCGATAATTTGCCAAAGGCCCCCGGAAAGCCCACTTGATCCGATTTTCGCGCCCGGTCCATTTCAAAAATCCAATTTGCCAAATTCCATCTCTAAAAATTCCCGAAGGCATCCGGAGAGGTGATCTTTTAACCAAACTTCGCCCTGAGTCCAAATTGACATCCGTGTCGTGCGAAATCACTTCTAAACATTCGACGGGTCCTCCAAATACTCCCGTGATCCATATATAAGCCCGAAGTCCACCACTTGTGTCCAAATTGCGCACAAACACCTCCAACACACCACGCAGGCCATCGAAAGCTGCCAAACAACCAGAAAACTCCCCGCGGTGAAACCAGGTCCTCACAGTATGCATGTTTAGCATGTCTAGTGTAATTATTATTATAGCTGGTAAATCTGATAATTGCCTAGAAAATTGTAAAAGACAATTTTGAGCCCCATACATTTTTAGCATGATCTAGAGATGGTTTGACACTAGACTGCATATTTTCTTGTCATTCGGGATGCATATGGACCTTCATAATATTTCACTAACCGGTTTTAAGTGAAACTCTGATTTTAAAGGGTTTTTAAATATTGAGAGCATTATGGATGGTCCTGGTGGCCCGGTATGCGTGTATCCTCGTGCCTGGGGGCCGAGTGGATTTTTTTAGAGTTTTGTCAGATGAGTTTCTAGTGTCATGAGAGTGTTTGGGCATTGTATCACTTTGGGGGCGGAAGCTACGGGCGGCGGTGCCTGCAGCCTGTTCTTGTTTGATTTGGTATGTAGGCGGCAGTCGTTCGGAATTTTCGGGCCTCCCGTGTGAGAGATTGAGGATTTATTCCCTGATTGGGTTACTCTAGATCGTGGATTGTGCATTAACTGATCGAGTCGTGGAGGGTTCTCCGACCTAGCTATGGGAGTTTTGGGCTCTGGCAGATCGAGTCGTGGAGGGTTCCCGACTTAGCCATGGGTTGTGCATTATCAGATTGAGTCGTGGAGGGTTCTCCGACATAGCTGTGAGAGTTTGGGCATTTCCTGATCGAGTCGTGGAGGGTTCTCCGACTGAGTTGTGTTATTTGAGCATTTGAGTTTCCGATCTGTTTGATCGTGGATCATAGCCTGTATTTGTCGCTTGTTGAGACAGATGAGACACGCTTGAGCTCGGTGGTGTCGCTCCCCTTGAGTTACGCTCCGGATGCGATGGTGATGCACCTAGTTGATACACTAGAGGTCGCTTGCGTGATATTGTGATAGTCCGTGTAGGACGCCCTACGTAAGTCCAAGTCCTTTGTGGGCGTAGTGGCAGTAGGTAGGCGCAGGCTTGACTGGGCCAGTTTTGGCAGTCATGGAGATTTGAGTATTGTGAGCACCTCGTGAGCGAGTGGATGCATAGCATGTTCTTAGATGAGTGTTTCCTTTGAGCATGATACTCGAGGCATATTATGTTAAGGATTTTAGTTTTGGCGTATTTCGTGAAAGTGTTTAAGTCTTGAAGATTGAAGACGAAGAAGCTTGGATCATATACCTCAATCTCAAGAAAGAAGAATTCAAAAGGATCAGGTAAGTTTAACTAAACATTATTGGTGATCTGAATACTTCTTATAATGTAGAAACACTTGGATGGGTTTTTAATTGCATAAAAATAAAAAACTGGACAATTTACATGTTCAGGATCCGGAACAGGGTAATACAGTCCGGACCCCGAACATAGGGTAGTTCATGCGCAAATCCAGTCCGGAACACACCTGATTCTGTTCTGGACCCCGAATGTGGAGTTTGCTGAAAATGTAAGAACAGTCCGGACCGTAGGATTTCGTTCCAGACCCCGAATGTGGAGTTTGCTGAAATCGCATGAACAGTCCGGACCGTAGGATTTCGTTCCGGACCCCGAACCTTGTTTTTTCAGGAATTCTCTGAAAAACAACGACAGTCCTGAACGAGCCTAATCCGGTCCGGACCGTCGTGCGGGAAAAATTCTGTTACAATCAGTTTTTGATTCTTATCCTCTTCCAATGGTTTCTAACCTATAAGTAAACCCTAATTCTATCTTTTAGGGTAATCCACGATAAGTTTTATACTCCGGGAAATGACTGAAAAATATTAACGGAGAAAAACTTATAGATCCACATATAGAGAAGAAAGGAAATAACTAGATTTAATTCTATGTTTCTTCATCTATATTAATTAATTTGATTCTAGGTTTTCATACTCAGATTTTGAGTAGAATCAAATTAATGAATACTTAGATGGCATTTCCGATCTATCTTTGATCTAAGTATTCGGCGGATCATCACCACCAACAAAACAACGATTTTCCCCAAAATCGGCGCGTGGATTCGCGTGGCCTTGTGGATTCAAGGTGCAACCGCTCTCGTGGATTCGGAGCGAGGTACGTTCGTGTGATCGAGACGTACTACCTTGTGGAGACCGTGGATTCGGTCAGACGTCGTGGACTCGACGTTGGACGCCGTGGATTCGGCGTTGGACGCAAATCGTGGATTCGAGGTGCGTTGCGGAGCGAGCGGCGAAGATCAACTCGGAGCGTATGGAAAAAGGATGAGTCGTCTGTGAGTGCGTTATATCACCTTTGTACGTGTTATAATCTTAGTTGATTTCACCGTGTTATCGGTCCCGTGGTTTTTTACTCTTGTGATGGAGTTTTCCACGTAAAAATCTTGCGTGTTATTTTTCATTTCCGCATTGGGTTTTATTACGCAAAGATTTTTGTGTGTTTATCGTTTACACCTATTCACCCCCCTCTAGGTGTTTTTTCCCCTATTAGATCCATATTAGAGTTGACCCAACATATTAGCAGTAGGTGGATGCATAGCATGTTCTTAGATGAGTGTTTCCTTCGAGCATGATATTGGTGGCATATTAGCTGTAGTTTCATTCAGCTTTCCTATTATCTATCTGCATACCTATTGTTTGCCTCCAGTAGACTTAGTGGGCATACCGTGGATATTGGTGACGTTACCCACTGGGAACTACCTTCTGCAGTAGTTCTCACACCCGCTGCGATGACAGGTTTCCAGAGGTTGCTGTTCCGGCTAGATTCGCGCGGAGACAGTTGATCGAGGTGAGGACGTGGCCGAGTAGCTCCTTACCCCTTTTTATTTGAGAGTCAGAGGTAGATGTACCCTGTATTTTTATGATTTCACTTTTGTACTGGACAGTCTGAGAGATTTGTGAGGATTGTATTTATTTTACATAGGGTGAGAGACTATGTATTGAGGATTTATTTATATTCAGATGTTCAGTTTTGATTTATGTAGCTACTAGTTTTATTTCAGCTCTGATACATGTTTAGCTATAGATCTGACTTGCAGGGTAGACTATCACGCCCCGGCGTCGAAACTGCGACCCGGGCTCGCCAACAGATCCGCCGCCCATACGGGAAGCCCCGTATAGACAAAGCGAGTAACCTGCAAAAGATCAACTACACTAAACAGATATCAGAGCTGAAAAGTAAACTACTGAAATAAATATACAACTCCTCAAATAGTACATGCCAGGTCCTCACAATACAAAAGTCTCTCAAAATAACTAAAACTCTCAAAAGTAAAAAAGTAAAAGATACATCCCACAATCACTGACAGTACTAGTACATCACCAAAAGGGTACATCTACTCTCACTAGAAAAAGACTGATAGGGATCTAGCTCGCGACTCCCTTACCTCGATCAGCAGGATCAGCAACTGGAGCAGCAGGAACTGGAGTAGAGGTCCCTGGGAAAAAATCACCACGACGGGTGTGAGAACTACATCCCACAGTAGTTCTCAGTGGGTACCGCCAACAAGCCCGACGGTCTGCCCACTAAGTCTACTAGAGGCATAAAGTAACAAATGCAGTATTGAAAGGAAAGGAGCTGGAAAATAACTCTACAGCTACTATGCCTCTATTTAAATGCTCAAGAAGTGGAACAGATGGAAACATGAAGCATCTACTAACTCTCAAATATAATCACCAAATCTACACTAACTGCCACATGGGGTCCAGTCAAACCTGCGCCCACCTATTGCCGCACATCCATAAGAGGACGGGTCTACCGTAGGGCGTCCATGACTGCCAAAACTGGCCCAGCCAGAGGGACTGCGTCGACAAGTCGCGATAGTAAAGTAACAGGCCCAGCTCCGGAGTGGCACTCGAGGGGCGCGACCCCACCGAGGAAAGTATCAGCGCATCTCTGTCGAGCTCAATATGGCTCATGCAGGCTATAGTCCAAATCCACGATCAACAAGATCGACAGTAACTAACATCACATCTCTAACTCACTGGCTGGAAATACTCACAACCGGGACCACTGTCAACCCGACAGCTCCCACAACAGAACACCAAACTCATAGATAACACAGGAAGGACCGACACCATAAGGGTTCGAAAATCCTGATAGGTCGGTGCCTAGAACCCCAATCAAACAAGAACAGACTCTAGGCTCCGCCTATCGAAGTTCCCGACCCCCTTACAGTTCGGGAACACGACAACCTCGGTACAGCATGCGGAAGACACCAACCAGGGTCCGAAAGTTCCGGGAGACCAACACCTACAACCCTATCAAACAAGAACAGGTTCCAGGCACGGCCCCCGTCGCTTTCGTTCCGATAAAGGAACGGCTCCTAGAACCCAGATCACCCAAACTCTCTCGGGTGAGGAAGTTGTAATAAAAAGATGGCAGTTATTACTGAAAACTATTTTAATCTGAGAAACCCAATTTAATATATTTTAGTTCTTTAATAAAAATCAGTTTAAGTAAGTTCTATTTTCCGAACCCCGAAGGGCTATTGCCTTCACCCAAATCAAACAAGAACAGGCTCCGGCGACCCGCTCGAAGTTTGGAAGGAAAACATTAGTTTACAGAAATTATATGTGTCCAAAAACAGTCTGGGTTCTAGGTCCTGCTATCACTAGTATACTATTGCCACTAACACAGTGGCAACACATAAAACAGAGAAACAAGACAACCCGGGACCACCGTTCACCCAAACGGTTCCCGCCACAGATAGAAGACCAGCTACATCTACCAGACTCCACTCTGCCCCCAAGCACGAGTGTAACATGCATCCCACACTAAGAGAAATCCCGACCACTCAGCCCACTACCCGGGCGAGGATAACACTATGTCCAGGAATAGAATAAGAAGTGTGGATGTAGTACACTGAACTTTAGCAAAGTGCGAAGTTTGAGTGTGCGAAGGGTCGAATGATACCCTTCGAATGTTTTTGTAAGCTTCCGGAAGGTTCTAGAAGGTTTCCGGAGAGTTTGGGCGCAAATCAGAAATTTTGAAAAAATTTGAAAATTTGAGGTTTTTGGTTTCGGGGTCCGGACCGTCCGGAGACAGTCCGGACTGTCTGTGCGAATCTGGGAAATTCCACCTTTGGGGTTCGGACCGTTTTGGGGCAGTCCGGACCGTTTTGGTCTGGGCAGCACAGTAAGAAACGTAATTACATTTCTTGCAGGGGGATTGTGGGATTTTGTTTCTTTAGGGTTTTTAACCCTCTTTATCTTCTCTTTTCCTCTCATTTGAAGAGTGCAAGAGAGAGTGTTAGAGAGAGAGAGAGAGGGAGAGTTCTTCTTAGATTTCCTTCTCCAACACATCTCTCCACTTGGGTTCTTCTTCATCCTTCTCTTCTCCACCATTGGAGCTTGCTTCAAGAGCTTGAAGAAAGTCAAGGACTTGAAGGAGAAGGAAGTTTGGAGCTCTAGTTCCTATCCTTTGCATTCCAAAGTGGGATTTGAGCTTAAAGAGGTTGGAACACTTCTTTTCCCTTTTCTTTTGGGATTTTTGTAGGAAAACCTAGTTTTTCGGAAAACTAGGGTTTATTTGGGGCTTCTAGATTTCTAGCTTTTGGGGTGGAATTGATGGGTGTAGTACACTCTTGTAGGTTGGTTTTGAAGCTTTTCTTGTTTGAATTTTAAGATTTAGCAAGATTTCTCAACCTAAGGTATTTTCCACCTATTTTCCTTATGATTTTTAAGGAATTTTGTGATTAGGTTTTTGTGATGTTTTAACCGTTTGGAAACTTCTCTTAGGGCATAAGAGGAAGTGTGGGCTTCTTGGTTGGGATCCTTCATAAGGATTTGGCAACTTTCCGGTGGGTTTGACCTCACCGAAATGGGTGAACTCCTCCTATGTCTTCCATAGACTTTTAGGGCATCATTGTTATATTAAACATGCATCGTTTGATTTATCATGATTTATAATCATGCATTTGAACCCCTTCATGTGTAGATAATTTCATACTCTATGTAGTAGAGGTAAACATTGTAGGTGCATGGGCACTTTAAGGGGGGATTGAATATGAATTTTCGTGAACTTAAGCTTTTGGATATGAATATAGAATAACTATACCTGTTATAGAATTATTGGGACAGGTTAAGCACTTGATCATGTATAAATGGACATTATGACATTAGTGCTATCTAGTGTTGTGAGATACAAGTAGAAAACTTCTAAACTTGTACAATCAAGATGAAATAGTTAGATTCCATGTTTGAGACATGAGGCCAACTTGTAAATGTTTTACTCTTTCATTATGCAAGATAATGTTAATATTGTATACTAAACATTGACACTTGAGATACTATACCCTGACCTAAAGGTCGATGATGCTATTCCGTGTTTTAGACACGATGATTGCTATTCCGTGTTTTAGACACGATGATCGAGACTTGCTTGCTTGCCGTTTGTGCTCATTCGCACATGCTTGGTAGGGTCGCTCCCTCCAAGCCGGCACTCCAGAGTTGGCCATTTGCGACATCATGATCGCCGTGCGGGATTGGGTGCCGATTGGGACGCCGTTGGATTGGCATAGCTCCTTGCGGGGTGCCACCACGGGACCATGAGGCGTGGCTCAAGCTTAGACTCAAAGAAAGTCTTCAAGAGAAAATGATTAAGTTAACTAAACTTGACATGGAATATCACATAGATGATACATTCATGGTAGTTGGACATACATGATAGCAAACTTGACATTGGACACCACATAAATAATACTACTCATTGTAGTTGGACATTATGATAAGATGATAGATTCATATCATTATCACTTTGTACATGAGCATAGAGGCATGATAGTAGTAGAGTACTTTACTTTACTTCAGTTGTTTATTATCTGCATTTTATTTCAACATTTATACTATCTTTTGCCTCACTTGACCTAGTGGTGTATTTCGCTTCTCTCGGCGGCATACCCACTGGGAACTATTGTCTAATAGTTCTCACCCCATTTGGGTTGTTGTTTTTCAGAGCCATCCGCAGCGGGAGGGGCTCGGGATCGTGGCAAGGGGTCGTCGCATAGCTAGCTTGTCCCCGTCGCGCCACTCGAGGTGGTTACAGGGCACCTTTCCTTTTGTTTTGTGGGATTGGTGTGGGTGTTTTTTTTTTGTATAGAGACCACCCATGTATTTTGATAGGTTGCACTTGAGAGGACCACTTTTGTATTTTGGATTTTAACTTCTTGTATGATAGTTGTTATATACTCTTCTCGTTTGTGCATGATTTAGTTGTGTTGTGCTCTGATTACTAGTAGGATGTGTCTATTGCTTCCTTTCCACTTTGTTGTTGTAGACGCCCTGTGTGTACCGGGAGGTACCTTGTGCACACGGCGGGTCTGTGCACGTGCCGGGTAAGCTTCCGTTGGGGCCCGGGGCGTGACAGTGGATGTCTAAAGCATAAATAAACCTAGCCCAAGTGAGGGTTTTCTACTGGTCTGGTTACACATGCAACATATGACAGGGTGCTAGGTCAAGTTCCAATAGTGGTACTTAAGTTAACACAGATAGGAAGCATACATCAACATAATCATGATAACAACGCGAGAAAATCCTCTCTATATCTAACATGCTTCCTAACACATCTAACAATCATGTATGATTTACTACACGATAGAATTAATGAATAGTCCACCGATTTTGGAGGCGTAGCAACCCACCTGAAAGTGCTAAACTGTGCAAAGTCCAAAAAGCTGAAAATACCCGGGAAGAATTCTCCAAATTCCCACAAGTCCAACGGGTCCAAAAACACCCAAACAACTCCCCCTGGGTACAAAGATATAGTCCAATGTTACAATCAACACAATTAATCCAAGTACAGAATCTGCTGAAATTTCAGTCCCAAAGATGCGAAATTTCCACCTGTAAGATAAACTCCAAAAATTCCAATAAAAGTACGATGGCGACCCTTGCGAAGCGTAGATGTCGATCGAGTCCTCACGTGCCGAAATCCGATACCCGAGTGCAGAGATAAAAATCCGACAAACCTCCGCTGTCCAGAAAAACCACCAGCAGAAAAAGGGTTCAAAGATGCTTCGTAAACCATGCCAAGAACTCAAAACAAAGCAAGGTGATCAACACGGAAATCGAAGGCCTACCTCTCGTGAAACCGAAGCCGTAAAAATCGTCCAAAAATACTGTCGGAGTGGCTCTGTGGACCTCGCAGACCGAATGCGACGATAACAGGCCTCTGATGAAAGAACGTCGCTCTACGCTACGATGCCGAAGTCGTCGATGCCGCGGCCTCCAAAAATTCCGAGCTTCCTTCACAAGATCCAGCACAGGAAGATAAACAAGTTTGTAAGAGGGCTCATTCACATTTGGGCTCGGGAAAAGGCCCAAAACCGAAGAGCAAATGGCCTATTTATAGGCCTTTCCCAAAAAAAAACCAACTGGGCTTTTTGGGCCCAAATTCGGGCGCCCGCAGGCTTTCGGGCGGCTACAGTGCTGGGCCGGCCCAACACTGTGCGCGCCCGAAATGCTGAGGAGCCGCCACGTGTCCCCTCCGCGTCCCGCGCACCCGACGGCGGCCCAACCGGGTCGCTGCGCCCGCCAATGGGCGGGCGACATGTGGCCTGGCGGGGTCCACGGTGCGCCAAGCCCGGCATGCTGTCGCGCGTGCGTTGACCGCCCAATCAGCACGCGACACGTGGCACGCCCGTCGTTGGCTGCTCCCGGTGCACGCCAAAATTCGTGGACCGCGCTGCCCGCCGCTGCGCACGCGCCTGCCCGCGCCCCTGCCGTCGTGCTCCGCCGCTGCCAGCCGCCGCCGCCGGCGCTGCCCTGGCCTGCCGGAACAGTACGATCTTGCCTCGAAATCCGTGTTTTGGCATCCGAGCTCTGAAAAATACAAGTAAGTAGTCCATTTTCATCATTTTCGCGCGCTGAGTCCAAATCCGATGTCTGTTTTGCCAAATTCCACTTCTAAAATTTGTCGAAGGCATCCGGACAGGTATTCTAAATCCAAATTTTGCGCTGGATCCAAATCTGAAGTCTGATTTGCGCGCAACCAACTCCAACACACATCATAGGCCTCTAGAAGCCATAATTTACACTACAAAAGCCAGGGTCGCAGTTTCGACCCCGGGGCATGACAGACTAGGGTGGTATTAGAGCCTAGGAATATAAGTCGTTGAGGACTTAGTAACCCTAGGCTACTGGTTGGACAGTAGGATGCCTGTCGTGAGAGACGTGACTTTAGCGAGAGTCCTGATTGAGTCTGTACCTGTGAGGACCCGAATTCCCACTTATGAGATTTCTGTCGGTTTAGTGGCCTTTGGGAGTGTTTGTGCGCGTGTCGGGCCCAAGAAATAGATTTGTGAAGCAATTTGGGATTTAGTTGCATCACTGGAGGCCAGCGTGGTGTGTCGGTGTGTTTGCGCGCAATTTGGACACAAGTGTTGGACTTTGGGCTTAAAAGGAGATCCCGTGGGAAATTGGGGGACCCGTCGAGTGATTAGAGGTGGTTTCGCGCGGCGTAGATGTAAAATTTGGACTCCGGGCGAAGTTTGGATAAAATATTACCTCTCCGGTCGCCTTCGGGAATTTTTAGAGTTGGAATTTGGCAAATCAGACTTCAGAATTAGACCCGGTGTGAAAATCGGATCAAGTGGGCTATCCGGGGGCATTCGGCAAATTTTCGGTTGAGAATTTGGAGAAACGGACATCGTTTTTGGATTCAGCGCGCGAAATCGTTGAGAATGGACTATTTACTTGTTTGATTTGGAGCCCGGATGAATTGCACGTTTTTCGAGGCGACGCGGCACGAGTTTCGGGGCGTGCGCGCTTTTCGTGGTGTGTCGCGGCACGAATCTCGAGGGCGTACGGCACGGGATGGCGCGGCAGGCAGGCGTGCTTGGGAAGCGCGCCTGCGGCGTGGGGCGCACGCGGGGGGCCGCCACGTGGCGGGCCCCCACTGGCACCCGCTCGGGCGCGCGGGGGCACGCGCCCGTGTGGCGCGCCCGTGTCCCGCGCCTGCGCGGGCGCGGTGTCACGCGCCCGTGTGGCGTGCGGGCTGCGCGCCCGCGTGGCGCGCACGGGCGCGGCCACGTGGCGCGGCGCGCGGTCGCCTGCACCTGGTGCACCGCTTTTGTGCCGTGGGCCGGCGGCTGTAGGGCCTGGATTGGCCGGTGCACCGTGGACCGGTGCACCGTGGACCACCCCCCTTTCCCCTCCTCTTCTTCTTCTTCTTTCTCCCCCGCACGCCGTTTTCTTCCCTTCTTTTCCTTCTTCTTCAACCGAGCGAGAGGGAGAGTGAGGGAGGAGATGGTGGGAAGTGCGGCGTGGCGTCGTGGGCCTCGTGGAGCGCGCGAGGTTTTCCAACGGAGCAGTTGAACGGCGCGACGCGTCGAGGTAGGTCCGGCACTTCTTTTTGCGGTGTTTTTGGCACAGTTTTAGAGCGATCTTTTGGACAGTGAATTGACCCTCTTGCTCTTATCTGTGTTAGGGATCGTGTTTTACTGCACCGTTTTGCGTGCGGTCTCCGGCGCCGTGCACCGTTTTGCTTGCGGACTCCGTTTTGCATGCGGATTCCGGCACCGTGCACCATTTTGCGTGCAGACTCCGGCACCGTGCACCATTTTGCGTGCGGACTCCGTTTTGCGTGCGGACTCTGGCACCGTGCACCATTTTGCGTGCAGACTCCGGCACCGTGCACCGTTTTGCGTGCGGACTCTGTTTTGCGTGCGGTCTCCGGCACCGTGCTCCGTTTTCCGTGCGGATCGCGTCGAGGCCAATTGCAAGTGTCTACGAGCAATTGGTGGCAAATCGAGGTGGGTGGCCTTATCTCCAAGTTTTATGGACTGTACAGTAATTCTACTGATGTAGGACTATGCATGATAGTTTATTTCCTTGTGTATCATGCTAGATTGTAGGAATTGTTATTCATTTTATCATCTGTTAATATAGTTATTTTGGAACTTGACCTAGCACCCCCGTCATATGTTGCATGTGTAACCAGACCAGTAGAAACCCTCACTTGGGCTAGGGTTATTTATGTTTAGACACCCACACTGTTTTTCTGTTCCTGGACATAGTGTTATCCTCGCCCGGGTAGTGGGCCGAGAGGTCGGGACTGTCTTTTAGTGTGGGATGCATTTGCACTCGTGCTTGGGAGCAGAGTGGAGTCTGGTGGTTGTAGTGGGTTGCTTATCTGTGCCGGGAGCCGTTTGGGTAAACGGTAGTCCCGGGAGGTCTTGTATCCCTGTTGTGCTGTCGTGGGAGGGAGCCATTGAGCAGACGGTAGTCCCGGGCCGTCGAGTATCTTCCGGTCAGTGATGTTGGGAACCGTTGGGGTTAACGGTAGTCCCAGGTCGTTGAGTGTTGTCCGACCAGTACTGTTAGCCTGAGTTGTGGGTCGTTCCTGGCCGTGAAGTACCTCCAGCCAGTGTGCTTTGTGCTGCGAGCTGTTGGAGAGGCTAGTGTCTCGTGTTTCGTGTGAGCTGATCAGCTGAGTCGTCGAGAGTGCTCCGACTGTCGTGCGAGATATTTGGGGATCTTAAGTCTTACCGTTCTGAGAGTGAGCGCAGATTTTGACTATAGCCTGCATATGCCAATGTTTGATACTCTATGCCGCGCCGTTTTCCTTAGTTAGAGTCACGCCCCCTGAGATGCCACAGTGGATGCGATGGTTGGCCTGTTGAGGCAGTTTTCCGCATGGATGCAATGATGGGCCTGTTGAGGCAGTTTTGCGCGAGGGGTGTTTAGTCGGACAGGACGCCCCACGTAAATCCCGTCCTCATGTGGATGTGTGGTAGTGGGCAGGTGCGTTCCTAGTCGACAGGCGCAGGCTTGACTGGACCCTATGAGGCAGTCAGTTCGATTGTGTCGATTGAGCACCTTGGGTGCGAGTGGTCACATTTACTTTCATCTGCTCCACTTTTTGAGCATCTAGATAGAGGCATGGTAGCTGTAGAGTAGCTCCAGCTTTTCTTGTTCAGATTTCATTGCACTGTTATCTTTTGCCTCTAGTAGACTTAGTGGGCAGACCGTTGGGCTTGTTGACGGCACCCACTGAGAACAACTGTGGGCAGTAGTTCTCACACCCGTTGTGGTGTCTTTTTCCCCAGGGACTTCTACTCCTGTTCCTGTGCTCCAGTTGCTGATCCTTCTGACCGGTTTCGAGGGAGTCGCGAGCTAGTTCCCTAACCGTCGTTGGAGTGTAGCGGTGCCCCTTCAGAGGAGAGCTTCAGTTGATTAGTTTACTTCTTTTTCCTCTGTTGAGAGACCTTTGTTGTGAGGTATAGAGTTGTACTTTATTTTACAGTTTGAGAGACTGATGTAGTGAGGATATTTTTGTATTGAGAGCTTGTACACTGATGTATTTTATTAGAGATATCTCCCTTTTGAGTTTTGTATCCGAGGACTTATTATACGATCGTATTTGGGAGATGGATATTGTATTATTTTCAGTTGTACAGTGTTTGGATTTCAGCTTTTCAGTAGTTTTACTTTCAGCTCTGATATCTGTTTAGCTGTAGTTGTTTCTTTTTGCAGGTTAGTCGCTTCGTCTATACGGGGCGTCCGTATGGGCGGCGGATCTGTTGGCGAACCCGGGTCGCAGTTTCGACGCCGGGGCGTGACAGTACCTCCCCCAGGGGATTGGGGTGAGTGATCTTACATGTTTATTCTCTAAAGTGGTTATGTTAGCTGCAGACAACATAATGCTTTAGAATGGGTAACATGTCCTAGACTTTCGCTTGATCAGGTCGAGAGATTTCGTGGTCCTGATGCTTGGTTTGTTGCAGTTGTCTTCAATGCCTCCGAGACACCGTGCAGCGATGAGGGCGCGTTCGACCTCGGATGATGAGCCCAAGCAGCGGGAGGCTGAATGGACAGAGCAGAGTGAGGTTCGTGAGTTGCAGGCCCAGGTAGCCCAGATGTCAAAGGTGTTATGACACCAGGAGGAGACAACTAGACGCCAGGAAGAGAACATGGAGCGCCTGATGCGCATGCTTGAGCAGACAACTAGACGCCAGGAAGAGAACATGGAGCGACTTCGACCCAGATCGCTCCGTTGACAAAGCAGGAGCAGCGAGAGATTACTGATCGGTTGTTGTACATCAGCCAGTTCCATCCCCCGCAGTTTTCAGGGCAGAGTTCAGAGCTTTGGGAGGCAGAGAACTGGACTGCAGCAATGGAGAAGCTGTTTGAGAACCTGTTTATCCAAGAGAAGCATCAGGTGCACCTGGCCACACACTTTCTAGAGAAGGATGCCGAGATTTGGTGGCGTCGAGTTCGTCCTGTTGGACCACCAGGAATACAGTTGTTGACTTGGGTGGAGTTTCGTGCTTTGCTACTCGGGGCCTATTTTTCCGACAGTGCAAAGCAGAAACTGGAAGGGGATTTGCGACGTCTTTAGCAGGGGAGTCGGCCTCTTCATGAGTATGTTCACGAGTTTCAGCGGCTGTTGAGTCGTGTACCCCACGTTGCCCAGGACGAGGCTCAGAGAGTTGATCTTTTCGAGAGAGGTCTACATCAAGACATTTATCACCTTGTGCATTCGCATAGATCGTCGACTCTGGATGCGGCTATAGAGCATGCTCGGTGGGTTGCCCAAGGATCAGTGATTATGTCAGAGAGGGAGCGAGCGCCAGGGACCAGCTCCGAAGAGAGACGTCCAGTGTCGCCTGATTTTGGACAGTCGAGTGGACCGAGGTCGCCACGATTTCACTCTCAGGGTCATGGGTCTCAAAGGAGACAGACCCGGAGGTTCTCGACAGACGAGGCACCAGCAGAAGTATCAGGATGAGTGTGTCATTTGCGGTGGGCCGTATTCACCGCTGCAGTGTGACATCAGGCAGGGGCGATGCTTTTTATGTGGACAGTCAGGGCATTTTCAGGTAGCATGCCCCCGAGGAGTGCTTATGATGTTACCGCTTGCGACGGCACCCCCACTACCTCATCAGGATGAAGGAGCTCATCCGATTTACGGTCAGGCAGAAGGCAGCTAGGGCCCACGACGTCGGGACAGACAGAGCGCCGACCCCCAGCATCGAGCAGATGAGATTGTACAGCCGGTTAGAGGGCGCCAGGATAGCGGATCGCGTCTCACCAGGTGTGGTCTTTTTTTCTTAGTCGTCGGAGATAGAGCATGTTTGATGCCGACACCGCTTGTGCATGTTTCAGTAGAGCATTGGTAGCTTCGCATGGGCCAGAGATAGGATTGTTAGCTTGTGCATGTGAGGTTCGGATTCCAGATCATGTGTTGCACATGGATGAGTGTGGTTGGTCCTACATTAGCTCTGAGCTTGGATATGGTAGTGGATAGCGATTGGTTATCCCAGTGTTATGCCACCATGGATTGTGGAGAGAGGATGATGACCCTCCGTGGACTTGGTCAGGAGGAGTATGTTTATAGAGGATATCCTTATCGCCCCTGAGACTGAGAGAGCTGATAGCGCAGTTGCGGGATCTGATGGATTGAGAGGTCTGTGTGACCCAGTGTCGCGTTGTTGGTGTACGACGATGAGAGTTTTATTGTGGTTCGAGCACAGATAGGTTTGGGTTGTATTCCGGCAGTTGCTCTTTTGTGAGGCAGGTGTCTATATGGAACCACGCAGCCGAGGACTGTGCCCAGACAGCACTCAGGACATGGTAGGGGCATTATGAGTTTATAGTGGGGCCAATTTGATTGACTAATGCCCTACCGCCTTTACGATTTGAGGAATTGTGTGTTCCAGCTATACTTGGATGGGTTGGTAGCGGTACTCTTCATGGATATTTGGACTTATTCCCAAGGTGACATAGGGCATGAGGAACACTTGAGGAAAGTGCGCATTTTGGCTTCGTGGTTAGGCCATGTGATTTCAGCTTCAGGAGTGACAGTGGACCCAACGAAGAGTGATGCCATTCGGGAGCCTAGACCTACGATTGTGACAGAGGTCCGAAGCTTTTGGACTAAGCAGTGCTAGAGTAGCTTCGACGAGTTAAAGCCGAGGATAATGTCAGCATCAAATGTGGATGATTGCCTGTGATAGAGAGGGATTGAGTTATCAATCGACCCCGTGAACCTGAAGTACTTGGGGACTTAGAAGGAGTTTAATTGAGGCAATGCCGGTGGGTAGAGCTATTGAAGATGTAGGATTGATCTTGCAGTATTATCCCGGCGAGGATATTATGGTCATGGACGCCTTGACTAGGCGAGCAGTGCAACCTTGGATTGAGGTAACCGTTCAATGGATGCCACTTTTTGGAACTTTGGAAATAGGGTGTTAGCCGCAACAGGAACAACTCCAATGGCCTCTCCGCTTTTTCTGTTTATGCCGAGGCTTGACGAACTAATCGACGATTTCGAAAGGCTGCTCCAGAAATGGAGAAGGTGACGGAGCTTGTTCTTGTTTGATTGGGGTGAAGGCACTAGCCATTCGAGGTTTTCGAACTTTTCTCCGTTTCCGGCTGGTTTTCAAAATTGAGAGTTGGGGGTTGGGGAATGTTCCTGATGTTGGGTTCCTTTCCCTGTTGATGGATGCAAGAGTGTATTTGATGAGTTTTGAGCAATGGGTTGCTGTAGAGGCAGCGGAAGAGTTATTATTCGTCCTGAGGAATGTATGGATTTGATCCCTCGCATGTTTTGGAGTTCACTTCCTTGGAGTTGGGCGAGGAATTGAGTTATCAGGAGAGCAGCCGATGCAAATTCTTGCTCGTGAAACAAAAGAATTGCGCCGCGCGGGGCTGGAGCCCGCGCGGGAGCGTCGCTTGCGCCGCGCGGGGCTGGTGCCCGCGCGACCGCCGCTTGCGCCGCGCGGGGATGGAGCCCGCGTGGGCGCGTCGCTTGCGCCGCGCGGGGCTGGTACCCGCGCGGCCGCCGCTTGCGCCGCGTGGGGCTGGAGCCCGCGCGGGGCTGCTGCCCGCGCGGCCGCCGCATGCGCCGCACGGGGCAGGCGCCCGCGCGGGGCTGCTGCCCGCGCGGCCGCCGCATGCGCCGCACGGGGCAGGCGCCCGCGCGGCTGCACCGCACGCGGTGCGCGTGCCGCGCGGGGGCCGCTTCGTCGCCGCCGTCGTCGCCGCCGCCGCCATCGCGGGTCGTTAGTCATTTTGTTTGCATTTTCGGAGTCGTGTTTCCTTATGAGAGTCGTATCTTACCTGTTATGCCCTATTGGGGGGACTTTCTTTTAGGTCCAGGTGTCGTCCGAAGATACGGGTCAATCTTCGGAGTTCCGGTCGACGCAAATTGAGGTGGGTACCTTTTGGCATTTTCTGGTGTATAGTCGTTCCTGTGTATTTCGTGAAAATAAAGTAGATGTTTCTTTGGTAAACTGTCTAACCCCAATGCATGAGAATCCCGTTTTTATTTCTAACTGAGGCGACAGAGGTCGCAGTGCCCTATTGCACGCCGGTTTCCGGCATACATGCTCATAATTGCTTACACGCACACCGGCGGTCTGGCCACCGCACAGGGTGTATTTTTTCGAAAAGATGGTACGTTGACCTGTGTACCCCACGACTAGTGATGATGGGGACCCCTCACGGTGAGGCGACTGCTTCTTCGGCAGTAGAGGGGTTAAAAGCACCAAGGAATGAGCGAAGTAACTCTGGGGTAGGTGCCCAGCATGATTTTAACAGGGGATATGGCGATTCATGAGGGGGAAGTGGAATGCTCTGGTGTATCGGTATGTTCATTATAGTATTTATAGCATTTACTTGCTTATCATCTACTTTATTAGTCACTGACTACCCACACTGTGACAGGTCCGAGCAGGGGTGGGAACCGGGACGACGGTGAGACAGCGGTTAGAGGACCTTAGCGGTTTGAGGCTGACGAACGTTTTATTTACTTTCGGTTATCTTTCTATTGCTTTTGGTTAGTAAGCTTGTGTTTGCTTGTTAGTGGAATAATGTGGATGTTGGGTTGAGATCCTAACTAGTGGTGACATCTTATGATTGTGTTTTTCTGAGACTTGTATGCGGCGTGTTTTCAAATAGCAAAAAGATTTCGAAAACGTTTTCAAACTAAATGTCGTGTGGGCACTGCTTTCCAAACCCGTGGATTTATCCTTTCAAGTTATGTTGCCGCCTAAAAGAGATTACGAAAAGGTTTTTAAAACTGGGTGTCGTGTGGACACCGTCTTTCAAACCTATGGATTTATCCTTTCAACCTTGTTGTGGTAATTATAGTTATGGTTAAGTGTGATCTCTCCTATTGATTGCTTTGTGACTGCATGGTTAAAGTATAAGTCGTGTTTGAAACGCCGTACATATACAAAGGAGACTCCGTCCGTTTGTGGAGTGAATTTGTATATGTGGCGGGCCTGGCGCGCACCGGGGGCGAGGTTAATTTCAAAAAAAAAAAGATACACGTTTTTCCGCTCATTTAGAACCTCCGGGGTGTGACAGCGCGGTTCACGCAGCGAAGAGGGTGGCGCGGTCCATGGAGTAGGCGCGTGCGCTGGGCGCAGCGAATGCTGGCTGGGGACACGTGGCAGCCGGTGATAGGTCGGGGCAGGTCGGGGTAGGCGGGGCAGGTGCGGGCAGCACGGCGCCCACGCGGGGGGCGCCACGTGGCGCCTCGCCGTTCGCTAGGCGCCGCCCACCCTGCCCACCTTGTTGGGCCACGCGGCAGCGCCCGTGTGGCCCGGAGCCCGCTGTCCCGTGTCACGCCCCGGGGGTTCAAATTAAGCGGAAAACGTATATATATATATATTTTTTTTTTCATATATATAAGTACCCCTGCCGGGCACATGCGCAGATCCGCCACATATACAAATTCACCCCGCAAACGGACGGAGTCTCCTTTGTATATCCACGGCATCGCAAGCATAAATCGTACTTTAACCACACTAGCCAAGAAGTTACGTTGAGGAAAAGACATCATCATATACAATAACCAAACCGGCCACCCACGTTTTGAAAGGATAAATCCACGGGTTGTAAAACGGTGCCCACGCGACACCAACATTTTATTAAATATTTTCGCAATCTCTTTACTTGGTTTGAAATGAGTGGCCGAAACAACATCTAGTATGGGAAACATTCATCCACGAAAACACAGTTCGAATCCAACATCCACACAACAAAGTATCACACGCACATAAGCTAACTAACCAAAGGTAAACAAGAAGTAAGTAAAAGATAAGTCACCAGCCCCTAATCGGGCTAAGATCCTCGAATCGCGGCCTCACTGTCGTCCCGGACCCCACCCTTGGCCGAACCTGTCACAGTTTGGGAAGTCAGTGACCGAAGAGTAAGAGGTAGATGTAAAACATAAAAGATGCTAAAGTACTGAAAGGAAATCAAACTGATAAACCAGAGCATCCAAAACTCCCCCTCATGAATCCACAATACCCCGTAAGTAAGAACAGAACACCTGCCAGAAGGTCTAAGGACCCCCAGCGAAACGTACACCTTGCTCTCACCTTGTTACCTCCAACCCCTCCACGGCACTTGTGCAGCACCTTAAGTAACCGCGAGGGGTCCCCACTACGTCACCTTGTGGGGTACACGGGTCAACGTACCACAGTTCCGGAAAAGTACACCATTGCGGGGGCCAAACCGCTGGTGTGCGTGTAAGCAACCATGAGCATAATGACCGAAGTCCATGTGAGATATAGAGCACCGCGACACCAGTCACTACAGATAGTAATTAAAAGGGATACTCATGCGAAAAGGGGGTAGTTGAAAGCCATTAACACATCTACTTTACTCTTACATAAGACATGACGAGACCTCACTTTAAAAAGGACGCACGATAAGGGTACCCACCTTGAATCGCGTTGAACAGAACACATGAAACCGTCCTGCGGCCCCACATGATTCCCGGACCCTATAAGTCCCCAACCAAAACATCAGTAACACTTAACATAAAAACCCAGACCACCCGAGTAGAAAAACCAACTAAAAGACGCACGGGTGGACACAGAGACCGGGCGACGGAGCTTAACAACCCTGCGCGGGCGATTTCCCCGCGTAGCGCGCGTTGCGGAGCAACCCTGCGCGGGCACCAGCCCCGCACGGCGCGCGCTGCGGAGCAGCCCCGCGTGGACACGCGCTGCCTACGGGTAGCGCCCCGCGCGGCACCAACCCACCAGCCCGCGCGGACACGCACGCTGCCTACGGGCAGCGCCCCGCGCGGCACCAACCCGCGCGGTGCGCGCGCTGCCTGTGGGCAGCGCCCCGTGCGGCACCAATAAGCGCGGTGCGTGCGCTGTCTCTAGGCAACGCCCCGCGCGGCACCAACCCGCTCGGGCGCGCTCTGCCTGCGGGCAGCGCCCGCGCGGCACCAGCCCGCGCGGTGCACGCGTTGCCTATGGGCAGCGCCCCGCGCGGCACCTACCCACGCGACGCGCGCTGCTTGCAGGAAGCGCCCCGCGTGGCACCAGCCCGCGCGGCGTGCGCTGTCTGTGGGCAGTGCCTGCGCGGCTCCGCGCCGCGCGCGCGGTGCGGCCCCTCGCGGCGGCGGCCCGTGCGCGGCGCGCCGCACCCTAGGTGGTCCAGCCCCGCGCGGCAAGATGTGTGGCGGCGGCGGCGACGCGACGAACGGCGAAACCCTTTAAACCCACGAAAACCCAATCAAGAATGACGAAAACCAAAAATTAACGTCGCTTACCTTGATCTATCGGAGAAGACGACCCGATCTCGTTCCTCGCGGTAGTGAGAATCCGGATCTGCTCCCCGTTGACGGTAATGCTCCGATCCCGGCTTCCAGCACGTTGATCGAAGAAGATGGAAGATCCGATCTCTTTTTCCTCTCCGAAATAGGGTTTCCGCTTTCTCTTTTCTCTCCGATTAGGGTTTCCGCTTTCTTGAAAAATAATAATTAAATATCTATTTCCCTATCGTACGTACAAAGTAAAACCCTTAATCGGCAGATATAACAGAAAGATTCCCATCTTCTCGGAAAGCGTGCCGATCACGTGGCATGGATTCCGGTGCACCCCAAAGCACCGAAACCTTCAAAATCCCATTCCGGGAGATCCACAAATCGGATTTCAGATCCGATCGCTTTGCCGTTCCCCGTTTTTCGAGCTCTAACACCGAAAAATACCCGCACGCACCGACGTTATACCCAAGAAATCCCACTAATTTAATCCCTTAAACAACTAATTTATTCAAAAGGGATTAAAAGAAACCCAAGATAGTTCGTGATATTACATCACACACCCCTTAAAAGAAGTTTCGTCCTCGAAACTTAACCTCAACCCACGCTAAACAAGTCTGGAAAACACTCTCTCATCTTCGACTCCAATTCTCAAGTCGCCTCGCGCTCTTCATGATTACTCCACAGCACCTTTACATAGGGGATCACCCGGTTGCGTAACTTTGCTCTTCATGATTACTCCACAGCACCTTTACATAGGGGATCACCCGGTTGCGTAACTTTTTGTCTTCACGTGCCAAGATTCGGACCAGTGCTTCAACAAAGCTCAAGTCCTCTCGAAGCTCAAAAGCAGAAATATCGAGAACATGCCACGGATCGGGGAGGTATTTCCGGAGCATCGAAACATGGAAAACATTGTGCACCCGATCGAGGTTTGGCGGCAAAGCTAAACGATAAGCTACCAGGCCTATGCGCTCCAGGATTTCAAAAGGTCCAACGAATCGCGGGCTCAAATTGCCCCGCAAGCCGAACCGTTTGATCCCCTTGGATGGCGAGACCCGGAGTAAAACGTGCTCCCCAACCTGAAACTCCAAGTCACGACGTCTTCGGTCTGCATAACTCCTCTGCCGACTCTGGGTGGTCAACAACCGTTGTCTGATGAGGCGCACCTTTGCCTCAGTCTCCTCTACTAAGTCCGGTTCCAGGAACTTTCGTTCCCCTAAATCATACCAACAAATAGGGGATCGACTTCGACGCCCGTACAATGCTTTGTATGGTGCCATCTGGATGCTGGTCTGGTAACTGTTATTGTAAGCAAACTCCACAAGAGGTAGGTAGCGTACCCATCCCTCACTCAAATCGAGCACGCATGCTCGAAGCATATCTTCGAGGATCTGGATCACCCGTTCTGATTGTCCGTCAGTCTAGGGGTGAAAAGCCGTGCTGAGGTGCAGTTTGGTTCCCAAAGCCCGCTGCAAACTTTGCCAAAAGTTTGACACGAACCGCGTGTCTCTATCCGAGGTAATCGATGCCGGCACCCCGTGCAATCTCACCACCTCGTTGATGTAGACTTGCGCCAAACGGTCTCAAGTCCACGTTGTGTGAAAGGGTAGGAAATGGGCCGACTTCGTCAATCGATCCACTACGACCCAGACCGCGTAGTGTCCTTGCTGTGATCGTGGAAATCCGACGACGAAATCCATGGTGACCTGCTCCCATTTCCACTCTGGCACGGGTAGAGGTTGCAGCTTCCCCGCCGGGCGCTGATGTTCGGCTTTTACTTGTTGACAATGTTACCGCTTTTTGTGTTGGCATATTTCGTGAGTTGAGTCGGAGTCTTGAAGTGATCAAATTGTCAATCAACAATCGAAGACTCAGAGAAAATTCAACAAGAGCTCAAGTTGACACTCAGTGTTTTGAGTCTTGAAGATTGAAGATGAAGAATTGTGGATCAATTGCATCATCTCAAGAAGAAAGAATTCAAAAGGATCAGGTATGTTTAACTAAATAATTTTGGTGATCCGAATACTTTCTTATAGTGTAGAAACACTTGGATGAATTTTTAATTGCATAAAAATCAAAAACTGGACATGTAATATGTTCAGGATCCGGATCAGACCAATCCAGTCCGGACCCCGAACATAGTTTAGTTCATGCGGAATTCTAGTCCGGACCTCCCCTGTTTCAGTCCGGACCCCGAACTATGTGTTTGCTGAAATGGCATGAACAGTCCGGATCAGGAAATTCTAGTCCGGACCCCGAACTATTTTTTCAGGAAAATTGCTGAAAAAAGACGACAGTCCGGATCAGCCAAATCCAGTCCGGACCGTCGTGCTGGAAAAATTCTGTTAAGTCAGTTTTTGATGGTTATCTCTTTCCAAAGGTTTCTAACCTATAAATAGACACTTAGGGTTTCTCAAGAACTACCGATCAATTTAGAAAACACTCGAGAGCAACCCTAGAGGCTGGTTTTTACCGTTCTTCTTTTTAGCCTCTTTTAGGTCAATTCGACGGTTCTAACAAGATATACTTTTTGTCGAATTGATCTAATCTTTGCTTAGAGATTCCATCCATGGTTCTTCATTGATAATCTAAGCTAAGGGTCACCATCGAAGCTTTTATCAAGTTTGCGTCGTGGATTCGACGTAGCATCGTGGATTCGATGTGTTGAAGGCGTTTCGTGGATTCGAAACGTGTTGCTCGTGGATTCTAGTGGCATTCGTGGATTTGAACGTGTGAAGTGGACGTGCAGTCGGTGAGCGCAAGATCCGAAGAAGTTGAAGGAGGGGTTGGAGACCGTGGAGTCGGTAATCACCTTGTTATTCTTCTATTCCTAGTGGATTGTTATTGCGTGTTGGTCCCATGGTTTTTCTCCTGGATTGGAGTTTCCACGTAAATCTCGGTGTGCTGTTTTTATTTTCCGCATTGGTTTTTATTTTGCACTGAGATTGGTTTTTGAGTATTACACCTATTCACCCCCCCTCTAGTTGTTTGATAGTACCTATTTAGATCCTTGTGGATCCTTAATATATAAAAACCTACAAGTGGTATCGGAGTGGGTTTTAGGTTTATCTATATGTCGGGTGAAAGTGGTAATATTTATAGACCTCCTCTTTTTAATGGGACTAATTATGCGTATTGGAAAGTGCGGATGAGAGCTTTTCTCATCTCAATTGATGAGCGGGTATGGCAAACCGTGGAATACGGTTGGGTGCATCCTGTTGAGGAAGTAGGAAATTCTACTACCCCAAAACCTCGCTCTAGATAGTCCAAAGAGGAAACCGAAAGATCTTCTTGCAATGGGAAAGGTATGAACGCTCTATATAATTCTCTTTCCTCGACTGAGTTTACACGAATTTCGGCGTGTGAAACCGCGAAGGAAATTTGGGATATTCTCGAAATTACACATGAGGGTACTAATCTAGTAAAAATTCAAAAGCTCCAGATGCTTACAAGTCAATTTGACTCTATTCATATGGAAGAGCATGAATTGTTTACAGATTATTACACTAGACTTCAAGATGTAATCAATACTTGTGCTAATTTAGGAGAAAAGATCCCGGAGTCGAAAGTTGTAAGAAAGATACTTCGGACTCTTCCGGAACGGTTTAGGGCAAAGGTTACCGCCATTGAAACCGTTAGTCATCCGGATGAGATGAGAGTAGAGGAATTAGTAGGTGCTTTATAAACTTATGAGATGACTTTGTTACGGAATTTGAGTTGGCGTATTTCGTGAAATCGGTTAAGTCTTGAAGATTGAAGATGAAAAAGTTGGATCGTATACCTCAATCTCAAGTAAGAAGAATTCAAAAGGATCAGGTACGTTTAATTAAATAAGTTTGTTGATCCGAATACTTCTTATAGTGTCGAAACACTTGGATGAGTTTTTTATTGCATAAAAATCAAAAACTGGACATTCCATATGTTCAGAGTCCGGATCGGGCTTTACAGTCCGGACCCCGAACATAGGTTAGTTCGTGCATAATTCCAGTCCGGACCCTGGGAATTTCAGTCCGGACCCCGAACGTGGAATTTGCAAGAAAAGCATGAACAGTCCGGACCGTGGATTTCAGTCCGGACCCCGAATGTCGTCTTTTCTGGAAATTGTCTGTTTCGCTGAGACGGTCCGGACCGCCAACTCCAGTCCGGACTGTCGTCCTGTAAAATTCCAGAAATGGTTAGTTTTTGATTCTTATCTTCTTCCACAAGTTTTCTAACCTATAAATAGACCCTTTAATTCATATTTTAAGGGGACAGCGCTAAGTGGAAGGAATCCAATCAATCCATAAATATTCCACATATAGAGAAGAAAGAAAATACTTGATTTAATTCTATGTTTCTTCATCTATATTATTAATTTGATTCTAGGTTTTCCAAACTCAGATTTTGAGTAGAATCAAATTAATGAATACTTAGATGGTATTTTCGATCTATTTCTAATCTAAGTATTCGACGGATCATCACCACCCAAAAACAA
Source organism: Tillandsia leiboldiana (assembly GCA_029204045.2). Classification (NCBI taxonomy): domain Eukaryota; kingdom Viridiplantae; phylum Streptophyta; class Magnoliopsida; order Poales; family Bromeliaceae; genus Tillandsia; species Tillandsia leiboldiana. The sequence continues at coordinate 41,534,423 of CM055060.1, read as the reverse complement.
CGATTTATCCCAAATCGGCGCATGGACTCGCGTGGCCTTGTGGATTCAAGGTGCAACCGCTTTCGTGGATTCGGAGCGAGGTACGTTCGTGGATTCGAGACGTGCTACTGGGTGAAGACCGTGGATTCGGTCGGACGTCGTGGACTCGACGTTGGACGCCGTGGATTCGGTGTTGGACGCTGATCGTGGATTCGAGCAGCGTTGCGGAGCGAGCGGAGAAGATCTACTAGGAGCGTATGGAAAAGGTTGAGTTGTAAGTGTGTACGGTAAATCACCTTGTACGTGTGTTAATTCTAGTGGATTTCACCGTGTTATCGATCCCGTGGTTTTTTACTCCGGATTGGAGTTTTCCACGTAAAAATCTCTTCGTGTTATTTATTTTTCCGCATTGGGTTTTATATCGCAAAGATTTTTGAGTGTTTATTGTTTACACCTATTCACCCCCCTCTAGGTGTTTTTTTCCCCTATTTAGATCCAATTTATACATAACCCAACAAGTGGTATCAGAGCGGGAATAGGGTTGTAAATAATGGTTGTAGGTGGAAACATCAACAAACCTCCGTTCTTCGATGGAACAAATTATGCGTACTGGAAAGTACGGATGAAAGCCTTTTTAATTTCCATCGACGAACGGGTGTGGCAATCAATAGAGTTAGGATGGATTAATCCAACTGAAATTATTGCTGATGTTCGCACCATCAAACCTAGGTCGAAATGGACCAAGGAAGAGGTAGATTCTTCTTCTTACAATGGCAAAGGGATTAATGCTCTATTTAATGCTTTGTCTCAAACTGAGTTCTCTCGCATCTCGGCATGTGAGACTGCGAAAGAAATCTGGGATGTTCTTCAAGTTACACATGAGGGAACTAACCTTGTGAAGATTCAAAAACTGCAAATGCTTACGAGCAAGTTTGACTCTATTTTCATGGCAGAAAATGAATCTTTCACAGACTATTACACACGATTGCAAGACATCGTAAACTCATGTGCTAACTTGGGAGAGAAGATTCCAGAATTTAAAGTTGTAAGAAAGATATTAAGAACTCTTCCTGAACGATTTCGTCTAAAGGTCACAGCCATTGAAACAATTAAACACCCGGACGAAATGTGTGTAGAAGAATTAGTTGGTTCACTTCAAACATATGAAATGACTTTTCCTACTAACTATTCTTCTGGAAAGGCATCCTCTTCTAAGTCTTCAGGTTTAGCATTGAAAACAACAAAAGAAGAAGACGCGGATTCATCCTCCTCAGACGATGACGAGAACCTATCTATGGAGGATTTTGAGAAGCAGCTTGCTCTCTTGACACGAAGATTTCGCCGAAACTTTCGAAGGGGTAACTCAAGTAAAACTCCATCCTTCGTAAAGTTGAAGAAAGGCAAAGGTTCTTCAAACTTCAAATCAAGAAAGCAAGAGGGCTTTTCTAAGGATAAGAAAAGCTCAGAGGGACAAATCCAGTGCTTCAAGTGTCGAGGCTACGGTCACATTTCAACGGAGTGTCCCAATAAAAATCCGTCAAAGAAGAAAGCGATGCAAGCCGTCACTTGGGATGACACCTCATCGTCAAATGAGTCATCGTCAAGTGATGAAGAAGATAACGCAACGGCATTCCACGCGTCCACATCTTCACCCTTCATGTGCTTAATGGCTAGTACATCCGAGTCATTGTCCAACTCCACTGTTGAAAAGGTTGCAATGGACAACGAATCGAGTAACTCTGAAGGTGAAGATTTTGCTCTTGCCTACCATAAGCTTTTGAGGGATTCAAAGAAACTGGCAAAGCAAAACAAGAGTTTGAGAGGGAGATTACAGGATCTTGAAGAAGAAGCAAAAAGGGCATCTTCTCTCTCAAACGCTCTTGAAGTGGAAAGGGATAATTTGATTAAAGTAAATGTTTCCCTTCAAGAGTCCAATGAAAAATTCGAGAAGAATTATGTAGATATGGTGAACAAAGCGAATTACTTCTTGAAGCTCTACGGCGAGGCTCGACAGGAAAAATTGGAAATGACGGAGACCATTTTCCAACTCAAGGATGATTTAAAGCAATTTTCTTCTGGAATGAGTAAGTTGGATAAGCTTCTTGGTCTTGGTCAAACAAATCGGTTCGGCCTCGGATACACTCGAATTGGAGACATTCCTAGTTCGAGTGGGACAGTCTTTGTGCCCCAGTCGGTATCTCCTCCTCCGACACCGGAATTGACGACAAACGACGACAACAAACCTACTTCCCCCTCTTCGGGATCGTCAAGCACCAAGGTATGTTTTCGTTGTGGTATTGCAGGGCACATAAGGAGAAATTGCAAGATGGGAGCCAAACGCTCAACTCAAGCACTTCTTGCAACGACTACCAAAAATGTGATTCCTCGGAAATCAAATGCAAATTATTCGAAGGAAAAGAGCCTCGGTAGTTCATCAAACAAGACGACGACGTCAAGGAAAAGCGATGGATCAAACAAGACGCTTTCACCAAAGGTATCAACTTCAAAATCATTTCCGACGTACACCAAAACTCGAAAGGTTTGGGTACGCAAAGGTGAAATCTTCCCTTGTCTTGTTACTAATATTTTCTTTCATGCATATGATAATTCGTCTTGGTATCTGGATAGCGGTTGTTCCCGTCACATGACTGGTGACAAAAACTGCTTTCAAAATTTTGAGAAAATCTCCGGAGGACTTGTAGTTTTCGGAGACGGTCAGTCTTCCAAAATTGTTGGAAAAGGAACAGTAGCTATTCCAGATGGCCCGATTCTGAATAATGTGTTATTTGTTGAAGGCCTTAAGACTAACCTCATAAGTATCAGTCAACTTTGTGACAATAGTTTTTCAGTTAATTTTTTATCTGTTGAATGTGTTGTAACTGATAAGGACCATGTTTTCTTTTTAAAGGGGGTTAGATCTGAAAACAATTGTTATGTTGTTCCCAATAAAATTTCTGAAAACTGTAACTTAGCCTCTTTGAATAATGAAACACTTTGGCATGAAAGGCTAGGTCACATAAATTTTAAGGAACTTGCTAGAATTTCAAACAAAGACGTGGTCAAGGGGGTTCCAAAACTTTCACTTAAACAAAACATTGTGTGTGGTGGTTGTCAAAAGGGAAAACATGTGACACCCCCGGAATTTGGATTAGTCCTCTATATAAATGATATAATAGGACTAAATCTCTAACCCGGCTATAGCATTTTGGATGGTAGCAAGATCCAAGAGGAACATGAGAGTTAAGCGTGCTAGAGCTAGAGTAGTTCTAGGATGGGTGACCCCCTGGGAAGTAGGGCGTCACAGTTGGTATCAGAGCCATTCACCAGCCGGAAATGTGAGATGAGTCTCGGCTGAGCCAGGGTTATATAGCGGGTAGAGCGAGACTCCCCGGCTAATGATCGTTGTGAGTGGAGTGCAGCTCCTCACAAGGTCGGCTAAGGCTAGCGAGACTAGTCTCACATCGCCTGGTGCTTGTGAGTGTGCTTGAGCCTGACGTGGACGTCAGGGCTTAAAGGGGGGAAGAATGTGACACCCCCGGAATTTGGATTAGTCCTCTATATAAATGATATAATAGGACTAAATCTCTAACCCGGCTATAGCATTTTGGATGGTAGCAAGATCCAAGAGGAACATGAGAGTTAAGCGTGCTAGAGCTAGAGTAGTTCTAGGATGGGTGACCCCCTGGGAAGTGGGGCGTCACAAAACAATCCAGGACTGCACACTAGAACTTGAACCACGTTGGTACTAAACGGCCCTTAGAATTATTGCATATGGATCTTATGGGGCCGACACGTCAACCATCTTTGGGAGGTAAATGGTATATTTTCTTATTGGTTGATGATTTCTCTAGATACTCATGGGTAGCATTTTTAAAAAAGAAAGCTGATACTTTTGATTCTTTTCACGAGATTTGCCATCGTATTATGATTGAAAAGAATGAAAAGATCATTCGTGTTAGAAGTGATAGAGGTGGAGAATTCATAAATTCTAAATTCATTGATTTTTGCACTTCCAACGGCATTAAACATGAATTCTCAGCACCCTATACACCTCAACAGAATGGTGTAGTCGAGCGCAAAAACAGGGTTGTTCAAGAGATGGCACGTGTTATGCTTCATAGCCGGAATTTACCGCTATATTTTTTGGCTGAAGCAGTGAACACCACCGTCTATGTAATTAATCGAGTGTATTTGCGTCCGGGAACCTTAAATACACCATATGAACTATGGTTCTGTAGAAAACCAAACATCAAATATTTTTGTATCTTTGGGAGTCGCTGCTACACTTTACGTGACCGCGAAAATCTTGGAAAATTTGACTCTCGAAGTGTCGAAGGATTTTCTTGGGTTATTCTACAAACAGTAGAGCATATCGGGTATTTAACTTGGAATCTAAAGCGATAATAGAATCTATAAATGTTAAAGTAGATGAAGCTTTTCACTCTGCATCTGAAAAATCTACCCCTGATGTCTCTATTGATGATGATACTCCTGTAAATGCATCTTCTCATGATAATACTTCTAATATTAATGATGCATCTAATGGCTCTTCTAGTTTATCTGACATGCAGGATTCATCACATGTTTCCCCGAGGACTCCGTTACCTCAAACGCTAAGAATCTCCAAGGATCATCCAGAAACGAACATTATTGGAGACCCTCATGAAGGAGTCAGGACTCGGAGACAGTTGGTTTGTGGATTCGCTTGTTACGTTTCCTTAATCGAACCAAAGAATGTCAATGAAGCTCTTCAGGATGACTACTGGATTGAAGCAATGCAGGAAGAGCTCCATCAGTTCGAACGAAACAAAGTCTGGGAATTAACGAAGCCTCCGATGCAACATAATGTGATTGGTACTAAATGGATTTTCAAGAATAAGAAAAATGAGGATGGTACCATCATCAGGAACAAAGCACGTCTAGTTGCTCAACGCTACTCTCAAATAGAAGGTATAGACTTTGATGAAACTTTCGCCCCTGTAGCTAGACTCGAGTCCATTCGTATCTTATTCGCTATTGCTTGTCACTTTAAAATAAAACTCTTTCAAATGGACGTTAAGAGCGCATTTTTAAATGGGTACTTAAACGAGGAAGTTTATGTGGCTCAACCGAAAGGTTTTGTAGACCACAAACAACCTAATCATGTTTTTCGTTTGAAAAAGGCTCTTTACGGTTTAAAACAACCACCGCGAGCGTGGTACGAAAGGTTGACAAAGCACCTTTTGGAAAAGGGCTATACTCGAGGGGGAGCATACCGGACTCTCTTTGTGAAGCATTATTAGGATAACTTCATTGTTGCACAAATCTATGTCGATGACATTGTATTTGGAGCAACAAAGGATAATGATGCTTCTAAATTCGCAGAAACCATGGAAAGCGAATTTGAGATGTCTATGATGGGCGAACTGACATACTTTCTTGGATTGCAAGTGAAACAAAATGATGAAGGCATCCATCTGTGTCAATCCAAGTATGCAAAGGAGTTGGTAAAGAAATTCGGATTAGAAGATTCTAAAGATTTTCCGACTCCTATGGGAACTAGCAATAAGGGATTAGGAAGTGAATCTCTTAGTGAAAGTGTAGACGAGAAACTTTATCGAAGTATGATTGGAAGTCTACTCTACCTCACAGCTAGTCGCCCGGACATATCCTTTAGTGTTGGGATCTGCGCGAGATATCAGTCAGCACCAAAGGAGGATCACCTGAAAGCGGTGAAACGGATCATCCGGTACGTCAAAGGAACTGTAAACTTCGAAATTTGGTATCCTATGGGAACAAGTCTTGACATTATAGGATATTCAGATGCCGATTGGGCAGGATCAGTGGATGATCGGAAAAGTACGAGTGGTGCATGTTTTTATCTTGGCCATTGTCTTGTTGCATGGCATAGTAAAAAACAGAACTGCATTGCACTCTCGACTGCCGAAGCGGAATATATCTCAGCGGGTAGTTGTTCAACCCAACTCATTTGGATGAAAAGCGTGTTGAGCGACTTCCGAATTTCAGCAACTTCGGTAACAATTTTATGTGACAACACTAGTGCTATAAACATTTCAAAAAACCCTGTGTTGCACTCAAGAACAAAACACATTGAACTTAGATATCATTTTCTTAGAGAGCTAGTTGAATCAAATATTCTTCAACTTTCCTACATTCCAACTGAGGATCAATTAGCTGACTTTTTAACAAAACCTTTGGATCAAAAACGTTTTATTCATTTGCGTAAGGCAATTGGAATGCTTTCCTTGAAATAATTTCTTTTTGAAACCAATCCTTAGGTTAGGATTTATTTTTGTGTTTTTGTTCTTTACCTATGCTTGTACATAGAACATTAATTGAGCATTAGTTATATTGACTTTAATTGCATCCTTTTATATGTTTAGAAATTTATTATGCTTTAGATATCATAATATTTCAGTTGATGCAATGATCATTTATGTCAATTAAGTCATTTCTTAAAGTGATCAAAGTCAATTTCTCTTTCAATGATCTCTTGGTATAGTTTTTATCTTATTTGACTATTTAGTCGAGTATGAAATCGAGATCAATGTTTGGTTGAATACTTTATATTTTAAATAATTGATAGCCAATTGAGGGGGAGTCAAAGAAAAAGTGTTATGCTGAAAAGATGTGGAAAGAGTTACATCCCAATGAGGAGTGTGAAAACTACCACCACATGGAGGAAAGAGCTACCACCTCGGTCGTCCGAGTACTGTGTGCAGCTACCACATGTATACCAAGCATGGTTTTTCAAGATAGTTAAATAAAATGCATGTTGAAATACTTGACTTTGTCAAATTTCAAGGTTGGTATAAGGTGGGATTTTAATGAAAGATGCTCAAAGAGCCACTCTCTTCAACAAATTGTCTAGATACATTATCTAATATATTTGGGATTTCAAACATCTATTGATCTTGGTATTTCATTTTCTTTACCAAATTGATGATTTGATAAAGGCATTACGCATAAGATCATGTTAGATGTGATTGAAATTGTTCAACTTTAAGGGATTTAATTTTTATAAATTTTCGTCTCATTATTTGGATATTGTTGATAGATTTTGCATAATCTATTTCTTTTAGTATGAAACGATGATTTTATTTAAAGTTGATACACAAAAGTGCTTACAATCTTTTTCTGGATTTTCTGGAATTTTTTCTGAATTTTTCTGAAGAAAAATTTTGGAGCCGGTCCGGACTGGACAAGCTGATCCGGACCCCCGAACGCAGGAAAATCCTGCGGGTAGCAGATCCGGACTGGATTCTTCAGGCAGTCCGGACCGCGGCTAGGGTTTTATTAAGAACAAAAGGGATTTGATTTCTTTTACTACAATCTTTTGTTCAAAAGCCTCCAGAGCTTCTCTCTCTAGAATTCAAGTATTTTGGAGCCTTCCCAACTCGTTTTCTCCAAATCCAAGTGAGTTTTCTTGATCAAAATCTCGGTTTTTCACAGGTTTTCTATATTTTTCTCAAAACGTGATCCAAATCTCATATCTTTTTCGTTTGTGATTTGTTTTTGATCAAACTTCTTTTGAAATAAGAACTCTGGGTAGATTAGTTTTGATTATATGCTAGGTTTTCTCTTGATTAACAGATTTTTAGGCTTCAATTTCTAAAAATTCGGTTTTAGGGCATATAATAGGAATTTTCGAAAATCATGGAATTGATCTATTTTTAAAATTCTTTTTGCAAAACTAATTTGATTCCTAGTCTCTCTACATGATAATGATTGTTTAGGTACAATTTTTTAATTTTTTGAAAATAAACAATTTTTGTCGTGTTCTTGAGTTGTTGTTCACAGGACTTGTTGTAGTAACCATGATTTTAAAATCCAGAATTCGGGTTTAAATAATTTCCAGAATTATTTAAATAGCAAAAATTGGTAGATAGTAGTGCAACAGTGGCCCTAAAATATCGACTTTTGATCGGGGTCTGATCTGGAAAATCCGAGGTCACCATTGCGATCGTCTCATCGAAACATAGAAGTTTCATATTCATATGTTTTCGATCCGACGGTCGGATCTTCCAGAAATCAGAAATCAAAAGCGGGCCCCGCGACTTAAAGTGAATAGTAACCCTCGGTTTTTAATCCCTCGCTTTCACTAATGGCCGAACCACTATCTAGAGTTTTAACCTAGAGGTATGAGTAATGGATCCTAGCTATTTTCGACGTTCTGAGCGCAATGGCACTGACGGATTTCGCGTTTGGCGACCCGGGTGCATCGAAGTACGTGCCACGCGCTATATTGAGTCGAACTTTATGGAACGACTTTTAATCCGGGCGTCGAACAAACCAAACAAACACGCTACCTGACAGGTCTCGACGAGCCGGACGTCGTGGCGAAGTCCGCTTCGCAAAACGGCGACCGGATTGTCTCGAATTACGTGAAAGGTACCAAAAAAGTGGGTATTTTTGAAGAAACCTTAATATTTTATGTAGCTAAATTAGTGGGATTAATACTATGAGGTGTTGGGTGCAAAATGCATCTACAGGAGGGACCATGGAGTCTAGGTTAGCTTGTATAGGGATCTTTTGCAAAATGCAAATTCTATGCATTAAACCCTTGTGACTTTTGGGCTTCCTCGGGGGGGGGGGGGGGGGGGGGGGGTGTCACGCCCCGGCGTCGAAACTGCGACCCGGGCTCGCCAACAGATCCGCCGCCCATACGGGAAGCCCGTATAGACGAAGCGACTAACCTGCAAAAGAGCATCTATACTAAACTATCCAGATATCAGAGCTGAAAATATACCACTAGAAATAAAATAAATTAGTACAAAGTCCTCACCAAAGTACAAGTCGCTCAACTCAGAAGGAAAAGTACAACTCTATACCTCACTACAAGGTCTCTCAATAAGAAACTCTCAAAATAAAAAGGGTACATCTACTCTCTGGACGACGACTGGTAGGGATCTAGCTCGCGACTCCCTCACCACGATCAGAAGAAGCAGCAACAGGAGCAGCAGGAACAGGAGTAGAAGTCCCTGTGGGAAAAAATACACCACGACGGGTGTGAGAACTACGTCCCAAGTAGTTCTCAGTGGGTGCCGCCAACAAGCCCAACGGACTGCCCACTAAGTCTACTAGAGGCATAAAGTAACAATATAAAACTGAAATGAAAGGGCTCGAAAAGTAACTCTACAGCTACTATGCCTCTATCTAGATGCTCAAGAAAAGGAAGAGATGAAACATGATGCATCTACTAACACACACAGTAAACTCACCAAATCTAAACTGACTGCCTCAAAGGGTCCAGTCAAACCTGCGCCCACCTACTGCCGCATATCCTCAACAGGACGGGTCTACCGTAGGGTGTCCGTGACTGCCGCTAACTGGGCCAGTCAGAGGGACGGCGTCGACAAGTCGCGATAGCAAGTAACAGGCCCAACTCCGGAGTGGCTCTCGAGGGGAGCGACCCCACCGAGGAAAGTATCCGCGTATCTCTGTCGAGCTCAAATATGGCTCATGCAGGCTATAGTCCAAACCACGATCAACAAGATCGACCAACAACACCAACTCTCAACCACAAGCTGGAAGTCACACCGCTGGGGCCACCGTTCACCAGACGGCTCCCACAACAGAACACTAAACTCTCCAGAAAGACCGACACCATAAGGGTTCGGAAACCCGATAGACCGGTGCTAAGAACCTTATCAAACAAGAACAGACTCTAGGCTCCGACTATCGAAGTTCCCGATTCCTTATAGTTCGGGAAAGCAATAATCACAGTACAACTCACAGAAGACACCAACAGGGCCCGAAAGTCCCGGGAGACCTACCCCTACAACCCTATCAAACAAGAACAGGTTCCAGGCTCGGCCCCCGTGGCTTTCGTCCCGACAGAGGAACGGCCCCTAGAACCCAGACCACTCGAATCCTTTCGAGTGGGGAGATTTACAGGAAAAAGGTGACATTTGTTATTGAAAACTAATTTGATCTGGAAGAAATCCATATTTAATGATTTTAGTTCTTTTTAGAAAAACAGTTAGAAAACAAGTGTTTTACCCAAACCCCGAAGGGCTGATGCCTTTGTCCAATCAAACAAGAACAGACTCCAGCGGCCCTTCGATGTTTGGAAGAAAACATTGGTAGACTAAAATCGTGTGTATGTCGAAGAGGGTTCTGGGTTCTAGGTCCGGCTAACACTAGTACACTACTGCCACTAATACAGTGGCGACGACCCAAACAGGGGAAAACAAGATCTCTCGGGTCCACCGTTTACCCCAAACGGTTCCCGATACAGACAAGCGAACCACCACATCTACCAGACTCCACTCTGCTCCCAAGCACGAGTGCAAATGCATCCCACACTAAAGAGAAGTCCCGACCGCTCGGCCCACTACCCGGGCGAGGATAACACTAAGTCCAGGAATGCGACATAAAGTGTGGATGTCTAAACATAAATAACCCTAGCCCAAGTGAGGGTTTTCTACTGGTCTGGTTACACATGCACATATGACGGGGGTGCTAGGTCAAGTTCCAACATAATAAATATTTAACATGATAGTAGGAAGCAAGAGATCACAAGATCGACAGATAAAACAAGGATCAACAATTCCTATACTCTAGCATGCTACCCAAGTCCAATCACTATCATGCAAGGTTCTATATCAATAGAATTAGAGCACAGTCCATAGATCTTGAAAGCAAGCCACCCACCTGAAGGTGCACAACTGTCCAGGGTCGTACAGCTGAAAATACCAGGAAATCCAAATCTCCTACTCCAAAAGATCCAGCAACACTCGTAACTCTCCTGGGTACAACACAAAGTCCACAAATACACATCAAGTCCAAAACTGTCCATAAAAACATACACAGAATTTCAGTCCCAAAGATGTCCCTTTTTAACCTGCTGAAAATGGCCAAAAAAATCCAATAAAAATATCACAGCGATCCTCGCGTCGATATCTTCGAAACGGTACCCTGCACGTCCAAATCCGAGCCCCGTAGGCCGAGTTACAAATTCTACAGTACAGGTGCACAAACACTCACAACCACACAACTGTAAAACTCTGCACAGTAAGAGGGGAAACAGTATACCTTCGGGCAAGCCTCATAAAAATCCCAAAAAAATATGATGATAATCCTCGCGACGAGTAGATCCAAAAAGTGTATAGGCTCGTCTCGATCCGATGTCCGGTTGAGGAGATAAAATTCCGGCAAGGGGCCGCTGTCCAAAAACTCCACCAGAAAACAGCGGCTTAGGAATGCCTCGAAAACCATGTCATAAATTCTGAATCCAGCAAGATGATCAACACGAAAGTCGAAGACGTACCTCTCGTGATTCCAACGCCGCAAAAATCGTCCAAAAATACTGAGGGAGTAGCTCTGTGGACATCTCAGATCGAACTGCGACGATAACGGGCCTCCGATGAAAGATCGCCACACTGCGTTCCGATGCCGAAGTCGTCGACGCCGCGGCTTCCAAAAAAATCCGGACCTCTGCCAGAAGATGCGCAAGATGAAGATCTCCAACTTTGCTAAAGGGGCTAAGGGCAGGGGAGCTCGGGAAAGGGGGCAAAAAGCCCAAGCAAGCCAGCTATTTATAGGCCCAGCCCGAAAATCCACCTTTTGGGCTTTTGGCCCAAAGTTTCGGGCGCCCGGTACTTCCGGGCTGCTACAGTAGCGGGCCCGGTCCGTTACTGTTCACGCCCGGAAGAACCCCAGGCCGCCACGTGTACACCCAAACAGCAAACAGCTGTTTGGGCCAACAGCCAAGCGCCACGTGGCCGAACCCTGCGACGACACGTGGCGTCCACACCGGGAGCCTCGGGTCAACGCGCCCACGCCGCGCCCCACGTGCGCCCACGCGTGCCTGTCGGGCACGCGGCCCGAGGTACCAGCTCCCCGCACCATGGACCGCGCGCACAACACCGCGCCAACCCCGATCTGCCACGTGTCCACCCCCGGGTCCACCGTGCACCCGCGCCATCCCGTGGACCGCGCCCACTGCGCCCGCCAACCGGGAGGCGCCACGTGGCCAGCGCCCGGGTGCACGCCTCCGCGGTGGACCGCGCACCTCCGCCGCCGCCAGCCGCCGCGCTCCGCCGCCCGCCGCCGCCGCCGCCGCCCCTCCGGCGGCCGGAACAGTACCAAATCACCTCGAAATCCGTGCCGGGTCATCCGGGCTCCGAAAAAATACAAGTAAATAGCCCGTTTCGATCGTTTTCGCGCGCTGAATCCAAATCCGAAGTCCGATTTGCCAAATTCCACTTCAAAAATTTCTCAAAAATTCCCGGGAAAGCAAACTTGATCCGTTTTTCATGCCGGGTCCAATCCTTGGGTCCAATATGCGCACAAACACCTCTAACACCCAACAGGGGTCTCCAGAAGCCGCAGATCCAACAGTAATCCAAACGTGGGAATTTCCGGGTCCTCACAGGGGGGGGGGGGGGGGTTACAAGAGGGGCTCTTGGGATTTTTCTAACTCCCAAGAGTAACTCCTCTTAAGCCTCGGATGCTGGGGTGGCCGAGAGAGATCACCCCATTGAGAGGAACTCGAGAAAGAGAGAGATTGAGAAAAATTTGGAGAAGGAAGAAACTTGGATCAAGTTACTTCAAGGTTGGACCTAAGGAAGTCTGAGGGCTTCTCTGTGAAGCCTCAACTGAGCCATGGGTTTCCCGTCGCCGAGCGCCGCCGCGCGCCGCCGCGGCCACCCTTTCTTCTTCCTCTTCTCCGGCAAGTCTGGCGCCGCCGCGCGTGCCCGCCTCCGGCCAACCACCTAGCTAGCACCAGGGGACCAAGAGGATCATGTTGATCCATCTTGCGCCGGCCCGGGCCTCGCCGGCCGGAAATCGCCATTAATGGTGGCCGGAAAACATGGAGCTTGGAGAATTTGATCTCCGGCGATCGCCGGAGCTCCGTCAAATGGGAAAATGGCCCAGGTAAGTTCTATTGGTCTGTAGAAAGCCCCCCATCCATTTGCATGCGGATTCTAACGTATGGTTTAGCGTAACCGAAGTTGCACCACTTTGGTCCATGTTTTTGGCCGAGCTCCCCTCCGGCCGCCGCTGCTGCCGGCCACCACCACGGGAGGCATGGGGGAGTCTAGAGGACTCATTCGGTCCAAGTTGTTGGGTCTCAAAAGCCTCCGGTTGAGTTCCACCATTAATGTCCACCGAGCTCGGGTGAGGTTGGCCGCGGGTTGTCGTCGTCGCCTCCCGTTGCCGTTCAAACTCCCAGGTAAATCCCTAAACCTTGTATGCTTCTTCTCCTTCAAGTTGGAGGTCCCCTAGTTGCCCTGTACAGAGATCGAGCTCGGGCAAGAGCTTAGTTATTAGTTAATACATTATGCCCACTAGGTGTTTGATAAAATGTTTCAAAGAATTTCTGATTAAAATTAGAGTTAGATTTGTATATGAAAGTTGTTGGTGAACATCCCCTGAGCTCCGTGCTCACTTCAGATCAAATTTATTCTGAGTGGATGTGGGTGTGGTGCTTTGTCTAAATGTTAGAGAGCAAGGAGCTCGGATCTGGTTGATCCGTCGATTTTGGACTGAAACTAGGGTGAGCCCTAGGGTGTTGGCACTGTCCAGAGACACTTTTATATACAAAGTTCGTCTGGTTGACGATCGGATTAAAAGATATAGTGAAATCAACCTCTAAATGAATAGTTTGGCCCAAAGTTTATTCCGGGCTGTTTGCAAAGCCGCGACAGTGAGTTCTTGACTAATTTGGGGTCACTGGACGCGATGCTCGCGTTAGATTTGGGTTTCGATGATCCGGAGAAACAAAAATTCATTTTGGCTAGGTTGGAAGAATATTTTATGGCCCGAAGTTTTCCTCGGGTCCCGTGCTGCCGCAAATTGGTGAGCACGGTGTTCAGCAAGATAAATGTCACCTGCTGGAAGTGATGGTTCGTTAAAATGAATCTCCAGTTGAAAGAATGAGCGAAAACAGTGCCCAAACTGGCACTAAAAGTGAAAATTTAATAGCCCTAGGGGTCTAGATGCAAAAGTCACATCATATACTGGTTAGTAAGTTGATTACTGAACCTTAATTCACATTCAGGGTTATTCGGTAGCATCTGGTGTGCTGAGCGTACAGTTGGTTCAGTTTGGCCGCCTGCGTTATATCAGGTGGGTTATCTTCGGTCCGGGCTTTATCAGTTCGGCCCTCGGTGTACGGTATTGGTTGGACTCCTGTTTTTGGTAACCTAGTTTATCTTGAGCCTGTCTGCCTTTGGTTGCAATATGTATTACTGTTAGTTGCTTTGACTGATTGGCCATTTTGTAGTTGCACTCCTATGCTTGATTATTATATTGATCTACCAATGCTTGAGCCTGCCCTTCCTTTGATTCAGTTATTTGCTACGTTATACCTGCTTTATGCCTGAGTATGATCTTCTTTAGTGATCTTTACCATATCTGCTGATTAGTTGTTTCCAGTGGTTATATTATTGCTCTACATATTGCCATGCCTGTATGGTCATCTGATAGTTGAGCTTGCTTCCTTGTTGTTCGCCTGTTATGCTGCTAAATACATGATCTTCTAAAATAAATATTTTTACCAAGCCTTGTAGGGTAGCCTGAGTCTGTTCTTGTTTGATAGGACTAGGGTAACGCTCTACGAGGTTTGGGACCCATTGTTTTCAAAGGTTTTCTTAAAAACATGTGTTTAGTTGCATAAGGGGTTAGTCTGTCTGATTGGTTGTTAGATGTTGAGCTACGCCTGTTATCAGTTCTATTCTGCCTTACATGATTATTCTTAGTGCCTCTGGTATTTATATCTTATCTTGGAACATTTTCATGGTTGATGAGTAAGCCTGTTTGTCCTGTCGATCAAATGATACACTGTTGAGCACATAGATTTGTTTAACTGATGTTTTTACCAAGCTTCGTAGTGTCGCCTGAGTCTGTTCTTGTTTGATAGGACGAGGGCAATGCTCTTCGGGGTGTGGACTTTTCAAAATAGTTTTCTTAAAAATATGTGTTTAAGTTTTGTATTATTTGGTTGGTCTGCATGATTGAATTGAGTTTTTCGGTTGAGCTTATGCTGAGTTGAGATTTGCCTTGGTCTTGCATATGAGTTGAGATTCAGTTGATTTTGCCCTTGCATCCTCGTGGGGATTTCCCGGCTTGTTGCCGATTACCCGGTCAGTGGACCGAGAGCTTGAGCATTTGCATATGATTCGCCCGCACCGTTGTTCTTCACGTACACCAGCGGACTGATCCCCCGTAGCGGTGTACTTTACCGGTAAAGTGGTTAGCTGAGGCAACCCGTGACCCTAGTTTGGGGAATGTCAACCAGGTGGTGCCAAGTGGGCAGCCTTGCCTGAGGTCTTGTGAAGGCCAATATGGTAGCTTGTGATTGGGTCTTTGTGTTTTCATCTATTTGATGCATGTGTTGTTAAGTTGCTTTAACATGCTTCTTTGATTCTTTGATCTGGCTTCTAGTTATCTACCTATATATGATTCCATGTGATGCCTTTGATTATAATCTCATTGTTATATTGCTGATTGTCCTAACTCCTTGATGCCTTGATTATAGTTTCATTGTTATCTTGCTGGTTGTCCTAACTCCTTGATGCGTTGATTATCCTGATACATGTTTGTCCTGGTTTAAATTCTGCTAAAATTATCTCCTATGCTTGTACCCAGGTTATGAGTTTTGCTATCTTTACAGCACCAGTTATATATCTGCTTTACCCTAACCCATGATTATTACTATCCTCTAGTATTGTATACCAGTAGGTACGATCTGCTATTTCTCGGCTCGTCGTGCCCACTGGGATACACTCCGGTGTGTCTCACACCCTCGGGTGACTGTTTTTCAGGCCGAGCGGGTGCTGGGATGTCGGGACGTGTTGGTGAGATTCCGTGTTAGATGTTGACCCTGGACAGCCGAAAGTTCATGTATTATTTGATGTTAAAGGAAAGAGTTGTAATTCAGATGTAAATAATTGTAAAGTTAATTGTAAATTTTGCTTGTAGTTGTACGTAGTTAGTACTCTGATGTTGTTGCCAAGCTAGCCGTGCATATATAGAAAAGGCTCAATTCCAAAGGGGATTGGGACTCTTCTATATATGTGGCGGTCTGTCATTGCCCTGGCTGTTTTTGCAACTCTGATTTAAAAAAAAAAAAAAAAATTTATACACTGGTTTTTGAACTCGGGGCGTGACACTTGTCTCTCCCAACGAACAGTAGAAATGGTAATCACTTGGATCATATTTCTTCTTTCTGCCATGGTTCACGCGAAAGCAACGACCAAGCCTAAGAGGGCTAAGAAGGCAAAGAAAACTCGAGATGACTCCGAGACGGAATCAGAAACTGAATCAATCTACTGGGATGAGTTGTTGGTTGAAGCGACAGTTCCTACTACTTCAAAAGGGAAAGCCCCAACAGAAACGTCCAAGGCAAAAACTCCACCTACTGCCGCTGAGAAAGGGAAAGCACCGATGGAAGCAACTCCACCTAAAACCAAGAGAAAGAATGTTGCAAGGAAACGAGGAAGTGCTCGGGGTATCTCAATTGAAGAACCACTGGCAAGCCAGCCCCCTCCACAAGACTTTATAAGCTCAACAAGGATAAAGGATTTCGAGAAAATAGAATGCATTGGCGAAAGACACGTCAATGTCAATGCTCTGAAGGAACGGAAGGAACTGTTTGGGACCTTGTTTGACCATGCAGGTCTTGGCCCCATATGCCATTTTCCTGAGACCACCGGATATTGTCTCCATTCGGTGAGGATGTTCTATCAGAATGGTTCAGGATTGGTTGATCAGGAGGACGGAAAGCGCGAATTTCTAACAAAGGTTAGAAATATTCAAATCAAGGTCACTCCACAATTGATTGGAGAAGTTGTGTGTGAGGACCTAGATTTCCACGTCGAGACTACTGGTTGACCAGTAGCTGTTAGAGGCCTTGTGGTGCGTCGGTGGTGTTTGTGCACCAATTGGACACTAGTGTTGGACTCAGAGCGTTAAATGGATCACGAGAATAGTCCGATGACCCCGACGGATGTTTAGAAGTGGTTTTGCGCGCAATGGATGTTAAAATTGGGTTCAGCGCAAAGTTTGGACAAAAGAATATCTTTCCGGATGCATTCGGCAATTTTTAGAATTGGAATTTGGCAAAATGGACATCGGAAACGGACTCAGGGCGAAAAACTGTGCAAAATAGACTATTTCTGGACTTTTTGGGCTTAAAATGGTGTTTTTGGTGTTGCTGGAATGGTGGACCGGGCTCACGGCGGCTGGCTCACGGCCCTTGGACCGGATGGTGCAGCGCGGTGCACGGGGTGGGCGTACACCCGGTGCAGGAGGCGACGCGGGCGGCCGGTGCACGCGCGGTGCACCGCGCAGCCGTGCGCCGCGCATGCACGCGCTCGCGTGGCGCGCGCCCGCGCCCGCACGTGGGCCGGGCCGTGCTGCGTGGCGGGGAAGCCCGTCGGTCGGACCCTTTGGTCCGACCCGCTTTGCACCGGATCTGGTGCAAGGGATTTGGTGTGAGGGTAGAGGATTTATGTGTGTGTTGTAATGGAACTTTGGTGCATCTTAAGGGGAATTTGATGTTATAAATTGCACCTTTGGACAGCAATTAACCCTTTTACATCCCCAGCCTATCTCCACTCTGTTGTGAAGGAAATTAAGGGGTTTCCCATCATCTTCTTCACCAAGAACTCCATGAATGGAACTTGGAGTTCACTATTAGAGTTGACCACTTCGTCGCATTTTCTTCCGGGAGACCTCCAGAAGTGTAGAAATGGAATTTTGGGATGATTCTTGCGTGGTTCTCTTCACAACTTCATGATTTACAACTTTGGTATTGAGGTGAAGACCTAATTGAGGCTCTAAACCAGGTAAATATAGCAATCTTTGAGACACTTATTTTCTGTGGAGGATTTCGAGCAGAGGTTAGTATTTTTACTCCCCTGGGATGTATAAATGGAATTTTAAGTTGATTTTTGTTGGTAAATTTCCAGGACTTGCAGAGATCCAATTTTCGTATTTTGTGGAACTTCCAATTTGGACTCTAAGTCAGGTAAATTAAGCCATCTTTGGGATTGTTGTGTACAGCTGAGATTCTGGATGTGGTGTTGAGCAATGCTTAGTGTTTTTGCTCCCTAGGGCTAAAGAAGTAGAATTTTAAGCTGATTTTTGCGGGGAATTCATCAGGACTCAGAGACCTACATCTTTCATATTGAAGGGAAAGGCTAAATCTTTCTTAGAAGCTGCTAAATTTCTATATCTTTGGGACCCCATTTCTGTGAGGAATTCTGGACAGCGACACCTTGCCGGATTTTTATCTCCGCAACCGGACATCGGATGGAGTCGAACCTTTGGACTCTTTTCATCTACTCGACGCGAGGATTGTCCCCGTATTTTTATTGGATTTTTATGAGGCTTGTCCGAAGGTGTGCTTCTTCCCCTTTACTGTACAAAGTTTTACAGTTATGTTGTTGTGTGGTTTTGCGCACCCTGTGTTGTGGAATTTGTAACTTGGTCTACGGTGCTCGGAATTGGACGTACAGGTACTCGTTTCGAAGGTATCGACGCGAGGAACGCACCAGTATTTATGTTGGATTTTTCTGAGTTCTCGCTGCAGGTGAAATAATTACATCTTCGGGGCTGTTTTCTGATGTTGTATATACTTGGATACTTTGGGGAATAAAGTGTAACCTCGGACCTTTTGTTGTCCCCAGGAGGGTTCGCGAGTGTTTCTGAACCTGTTGAAATTGGAGATAGTGAATTCCGGGTGTTTTCAGCTGTTTGGGGCCGAGGCTTGCGCGACGTGTACCGAGGGAGCAGCTTTAGCAGATGTTGGACTGTGAGCATCTATACTCTTCACCGACCCCAGGTTTGCCTTGGATTGAGCACTTCAGGTGGGTAAGCTTAATTTGGTAACTGTATAAGATTTTTATATTATGGTGAATGAAAGTGCACAGGTGAGGATATCACCCCTCTATGATTGAGAACAGGCATATTGTTATACAGCCAATATGAGTGAGAGGTAAGCAAGGAATGACCTACTTGGGTGAGATTGGTATACCATAGTAGGAATATTTTTAGCATGCTTTACTAATATATGTTTCACCCACTTTTATTGTTTCTGAGGACAAAGCATGCTTGCATGGATATATAGTTAGGCCATCTTTTACTGCTGCACTACTTTTGGAACTTGACTTAGGAGAAACCATGTTATTCTTTCTCCTTCTTTGTTAGTCAGGTGGTCTATGTTGCTCAGGTTCGAGCAGGGGTTCTGGGTAGTGTAGTCGGGACTTGGTGTCTGGGACAGGTTGGATTAGTTGTGGGGCTTTGCGGCAACCGCGGATATTGGGCGGTTGACCGGACATTTATTTCTGCACCAGATTGGGTATCTGATTTCTCTAGTGGACAGAGTTTCCCACTATTTGAGTATTTTGCATCTGATTGAGGACCGGGGCTTTCCTTAGTGGTTGGGCTTTCCCACTTTGATCAGAGTCATGATTCAGTCCTGCTGATTTATGATACTTGTTACTGAGGCACTTTACTCGTGTGGGTCGCTCCCCTCGAGTGCCACTCCGGCGTGTGCGATATTCAGACTTCGAGTCCTTGAGACTCCCATCCCCTATCGGTGTTATGCGTAGGCTGGCATACCCGATTTGGCAGGCACAGCAGGCAGTACCAGTTCTACTGATGGCATTAGATTGGGTTTATTACAGAATTTTGCTTTATAGTTGCACTCGTGTCAGGGGGACCGAGTGAAGTCTGGTAGCTATGTTAGACCAGTACTAGTGTTGTTGGGAACCGTTTGGGGATACGGTGGTCCCTGGGTCATTATGAGTTAGGCAGGCAGGGCAGGCATAGGCAGGCATAGGCAGGCAGGGCAGGCATGGCAGGCATAGGCAGGCATAGGCAGGCATAGGCAGGCACGACAGGCATGGCAGGCACAGGCAGGCACGGCGGGCATAGCAGGCATAGAGGCTTGTTAGCTGTTGAGAGTCTCCAGCTTCCTTATTTCAGTCTTTACGGCTTTGGTTAGTTTTTTTTGGTCTCTTGAGGACTTGGTGGGCAGACCGTCGGGACTGGCGATAGTACCCACTGAGAACTCCCTTTTTGGTGTAGTTCTCACACCCTCTGGCGGCTTCCCCCCTCTTTTTCCTTCCTCTTCTCTGTTTTGCAGAGTCTTAGCGGGAGTTGCTGATTCTGCGGTTGTTGATCGAGGCGAGAGAGTCGTGAGCTAGATCCCTACCAGTCGTTGGAGAGTAGCGGTACCCCTTCAGAGGAGATCTACAGCAGATTAGTTGTTTTACTTTTTCTCTTTTGAGAGACTGATGTAGTGAGGACATGTTATGTATCGAGAGACTGTACACTGTTGTATTTATTGGGGATATCTTCCGGTTGAGATCAGAGTTGTACCTGAGGATATTGTATGATTATCATTTCGGGAGACGGACTTGTTATATTATTTCCAGTTGTATAGTGATTGATTTTAGTTATACAACAGGTTTTTACTCATGGCTCTGATATTATGTTTAGCTGTAGTACTTTTCTTGCAGGTAGGACGCTTCGCCTATGCAGGTTGGCATAGGTGGCGGATCTGTTGGCGAGCCCGGGTCGCAGTTTCGATCCCGGGGCGTGACTGATTAGAGTGGTATCAGAGCTTAGGGATAGGTCGGCTGGGACTTAGAAACCCTAGGCTTATGGTTTGACCCTTGGTTGACTTCGTGAGAGTCGTGACTTTTAGCGAGAGTCCTGATTGAGTTTTATATCTCTCCCAAGGGACGGGAGGAATGATTGGCACGTTTATTCTCCTAAGTAATTATGTTGGCTGCAGACAACATAATGCTGTGGGGCGGGTGACATGCCTTAGACTTTCGCTGGATTGGGTCGAGTGGCTTTTGTGTGCTGTTTGTGGTTCCACCGTGGCGTGTGGTGTCTCCCCGACGCTGGGTTTGACCGTGGGCATCTTGTCAGAGTGATTGAGCTCGAGCGGTTGGTTTTGGGCTGGATACCTAGATTAAGGTCAAAGAGCTCCGGACCCAGATGACAGGATTGTTTGAGGCATATCAGCGGCAGAGTGATCAGCTGGTCTGGGTGACATAGTCGTCGGAGCACTGAGTAACCCCCTCTGTGCCAATGTATAGTGTCGAGGCGCCGAGGCAGGGTGGATAGTTGACAGCAGAGGAGCTGTGGGACATGATCGATCTATTGAGCCAAATTTGGCAGTCGAACCACCCCGACTTGTAAGATTGAGTTTGGAGCCTTTGGAGGCAGAGTCGTCGTTGGTGGTGATGGAGTGATCAATTGAGAGCCTCCCTTTGCCAGAGAGTTTATGCAGTTGTTGAACTACGCGCTCCAGGTTTCGGGGGACGAGGCGCATAGGATATGTGAGACTAGGAGTGGTTTGCGCCAGGACACCTTTCAGTTTATTCAGTCCCTCCGTTATAGGTTTTGACGCCTCGTTGGTGTAGGCGTTGTGTTTGGGGCGTGGCGTTGCAGTTCCCTTGGATAGGGATCTGCCGCCAGAGGCGAGATTTGGATTTGGCGCTTGGCGCTGGATGATGGAGGACAGATCGACCGGCAGAGGCATTTCTGGTTTCTTTTTCCAAGGTACTGGATTTCTAAGATATTCGGGATCGGGTGGACCCGAGGGCAGTATCAGCGTTTGTATCAGAGTGGCGCAGCGGTAGCGTGAATTTGCTATCTGCGGAGGACCATATTCGTTGCCTCAATGTGAGCAGAGGCAGAGGTCGTGCTCCCTATGTGGTTAATTAAGATATGTTGTGGCAGATTAAGCGACGACTAATGGTATGGAGCGGTTGAATCTGGGCTGTCCGGTTGGAGGGCGCCCCGGCAGTGGATTGAGATGTCGCAGGTGTGATTTCATCACAGCAGTCGGAGTTAGAGCTTGTTGCGTTCCTGCATGGACTAGAGGCAGATTTGTTACCCCGTGCACTTGAGGTGCAGGTTTCTATTAGTGTTGTGCATGTGGAGGAGGCTTGTGGATCGTGTCCAGTGCAGTAGAGGCCGAGAGTTATGCCGGCAGACTTATTGGTAATTGTGGCCGTTTGGTGTTTTGACCTAGTGTTTGGGTTTTGGTTGGCACAGTGCCACCGAATGTTTGACTGCAGAAAGAAGGGACTTTGATCTTCGGCAAGGCAGACAAGAGAAGGCTTGCTTGTTGAGATTATTGAGCACACAGGTTTGGCGACTGTGTGATAGGTGCATACGGCGGCACCGGGACTCAAGGATATCTCCGTTGCCCGTGAGATCCAGGGTGTGATATCACCTAAGCTGTTGATAATGCCGCCAGTTAGGGAGAGAGAGATTGCGTTTGATATTGTTCGGAGAACCGCGCCACCTCCGACAACACCTCATCGGATATCGCTTGTAGAACTGGGAGAGCTGATGGTGCAGTTGCTGGATCTGATGGATCGAGGAGTCTGCTTGACCTAGTGCCACGCCGTTGACATACGGTGGTGATGCCACGTCGTTGATACACGACTGTGAGGGGCCTTTTATGGTTCGAGGGTAGACAGGTCCGGGTGGTATCTAGGACCTTTTGATGGGTTATACTCCGGCAGTTATAGTATGGTGTGACTACCTACTTGGAATCAGACCGTCGAGGACTTTGCCTAGATGGCATTTAGGATCTGTTAAGGGCACTATGAGAGCATAGTGAGGCCAAATGGAATGAATAATGCCCTGTGACTTAAATGTCTGAGGAATCGTGTGTTCCAGTTGTACCTAGACGGATTGGGAGTGGTGTTCCCCAAGGATATTTTGATTTACTCCCAGAGCGACTCGGAGCGCGAGGAGCACTTGTGGATGTGCTACCGTACCTGTGTGGATGAAGGTGTATGCCCAGTTATTGAGGAACAAGTTGTAGCTTCAGGAGCTTACCTTCTTGGGTCACCTTATTCTAGCCGTAGGAGCGGCGGTGGAAATCCAGCCAATATGGATACTGATTGGAAATTGGCCGAGATCGACAATTATTGTCGAGGTGTGGAGCTTCTTGGACTAGGCAGTGCCGGGAGAGCATGGCCAATAGATAACGAGACTGATACCAGTGCCAATACTAGTGTTTCCAGTGTTGGAAGATGGATTGGTGTGCTTTAGTGATGCCTCCTTTGGCGACTGTAGAATTACCGTTGAGTTATTGTTGAGCATTTTGGATTACCACGACAGAGCCATTGTGATGGCAGATACCTGGAGCGGGAGAGTTGCCTGGGGATTGAGTTTGATGATTCCACAGCTAGCGCTGTGTGGACTGTTGAGGCAAACACGGCTTATGGTTGTGTCGCTGTGGGTTCCTTTGACGTATAGACCGCGAGTTGGGCATTAGTATTGTGATCGCCTTGTGAGCCAGTTGTCAGTCCCGTTCACTGACGGTGTGGTCCCCGTCAGGGTGTTCTTCATTAGTTGAGGGATCGACTTTGACCCGTGGGTCCGTTGGGATTATGATGGCATGTTGAGTGACCAATTGTGGTATGAGTTTGTATCTCTGGAGGATCCCTTTTGAGGGTAACTCGCGGTTGAGTAGTCCACTCGGGTCGTTTTGGATCGGGAAGTAACCGAGTGAAGACCCCAGCTTATTGGATTCCTTGCTTTATTGGATGAAAGCGTGGATATGCTTCGGGTGGCCTTGATTGAGTTGACCCAGGATGTGGGTTGGAGCATGTTGCACTAGAGGTTATTCCAGTTTTCCCCCGGTTTCTTTTATTATTGGAGCCCCTTTGGTATCTCACGTCTCAGCTCAGGAGTGATGTGTTTTTGGGAGTCCTCGCCCGTGATTGGCTTGCCCCTTTGAGATCTGTGATTGTTTGAAGTACGAGGGACGCCCGTTGCGAATTCCGGCTCGTGAGATGGGGGAATTGCGCAATCGGGCTATGCCGTACTGGATATTGTTGTTGAGGAGTAATCACGGGGAGCGAGTGGTGTTTCAGGAGCTGGAGGCGTATTGAAGGATAACTACCCACGGTATTTGTGACTCTTGATGGACTTGAGCTAGTTTCGAGGACGAAACTTTCTTTAGTGGGGGAGGATGTGAGGACCTAGATTTCCACGTCGAGACTACTGGTTGACCAGTAGCTGTTAGAGGCCTTGTGGTGCGTCGGTGGTGTTTGTGCACCAATTGGACACTAGTGTTGGACTCAGAGCGTTAAATGGATCACGAGAATAGTCCGATGACCCCGACGGATGTTTAGAAGTGGTTTTGCGCGTAATGGATGTTAAAATTGGGTTCAGCGCAAAGTTTGGACAAAAGAATATCTTTCCGGATGCATTCGGCAATTTTTAGAATTGGAATTTGGCAAAATGGACATCGGAAACGGACTCAGGGCGAAAAACTGTGCAAAATAGGCTATTTCTGGACTTTTTGGGCTTAAAACGGTGTTTTTGGTGTTGCTGGAATGGTGGACCGGGCTCACGGCGGCTGGCTCACGGCCCTTGGACCGGATGGTGCAGCGCGGTGCACGGGGTGGGCGTACACCCGGTGCAGGAGGCGACGCGGGCGGCCGGTGCACGCGCGGTGCACCGCGCAGCCGTGCGCCGCGCATGCACGCGCTCGCGTGGCGCGCGCCCGCGCCCGCACGTGGGCCGGGCCGTGCTGCGTGGCGGGGAAGCCCGTCGGTCGGACCCTTTGGTCCGACCCGCTTTGCACCGGATCTGGTGCAAGGGATTTGGTGTGAGGGTAGAGGATTTATGTGTGTGTTGTAATGGAACTTTGGTGCATCTTAAGGGGAATTTGATGTTATAAATTGCACCTTTGGACAGCAATTAACCCTTTTACATCCCCAGCCTATCTCCACTCTGTTGTGAAGGAAATTAAGGGGTTTCCCATCATCTTCTTCACCAAGAACTCCATGAATGGAACTTGGAGTTCACTATTAGAGTTGACCACTTCGTCGCATTTTCTTCCGGGAGACCTCCAGAAGTGTAGAAATGGAATTTTGGGATGATTCTTGCGTGATTCTCTTCACAACTTCATGATTTACAACTTTGGTATTGAGGTGAAGACCTAATTGAGGCTCTAAACCAGGTAAATATAGCAATCTTTGAGACACTTATTTTCTGTGGAGGATTTCGAGCAGAGGTTAGTATTTTTACTCCCCTGGGATGTATAAATGGAATTTTAAGTTGATTTTTGTTGGTAAATTTCCAGGACTTGCAGAGATCCAATTTTCGTATTTTGTGGAACTTCCAATTTGGACTCTAAGTCAGGTAAATTAAGCCATCTTTGGGATTGTTGTGTACAGCTGAGATTCTGGATGTGGTGTTGAGCAATGCTTAGTGTTTTTGCTCCCTAGGGCTAAAGAAGTAGAATTTTAAGCTGATTTTTACGGGGAATTCATCAGGACTCAGAGACCTACATCTTTCATATTGAAGGGAAAGGCTAAATCTTTCTTAGAAGCTGCTAAATTTCTATATCTTTGGGACCCCATTTCTGTGAGGAATTCTGGACAGCGACACCTTGCCGGATTTTTATCTCCGCAACCGGACATCGGATGGAGTCGAACCTTTGGACTCTTTTCATCTACTCGACGCGAGGATTGTCCCCGTATTTTTATTGGATTTTTATGAGGCTTGTCCGAAGGTGTGCTTCTTCCCCTTTACTGTACAAAGTTTTACAGTTATGTTGTTGTGTGGTTTTGCGCACCCTGTGTTGTGGAATTTGTAACTTGGTCTACGGTGCTCGGAATTGGACGTACAGGTACTCGTTTCGAAGGTATCGACGCGAGGAACGCACCAGTATTTATGTTGGATTTTTCTGAGTTCTCGCTGCAGGTGAAATAATTACATCTTCGGGGCTGTTTTCTGATGTTGTATATACTTGGATACTTTGGGGAATAAAGTGTAACCTCGGACCTTTTGTTGTCCCCAGGAGGGTTCGCGAGTGTTTCTGAACCTGTTGAAATTGGAGATAGTGAATTCCGGGTGTTTTCAGCTGTTTGGGGCCGAGGCTTGCGCGACGTGTACCGAGGGAGCAGCTTTAGCAGATGTTGGACTGTGAGCATCTATACTCTTCACCGACCCCAGGTTTGCCTTGGATTGAGCACTTCAGGTGGGTAAGCTTAATTTGGTAACTGTATAAGATTTTTATATTATGGTGAATGAAAGTGCACAGGTGAGGATATCACCCCTCTATGATTGAGAACAGGCATATTGTTATACAGCCAATATGAGTGAGAGGTAAGCAAGGAATGACCTACTTGGGTGAGATTGGTATACCATAGTAGGAATATTTTTAGCATGCTTTACTAATATATGTTTCACCCACTTTTATTGTTTCTGAGGACAAAGCATGCTTGCATGGATATATAGTTAGGCCATCTTTTACTGCTGCACTACTTTTGGAACTTGACTTAGGAGAAACCATGTTATTCTTTCTCCTTCTTTGTTAGTCAGGTGGTCTATGTTGCTCAGGTTCGAGCAGGGGTTCTGGGTAGTGTAGTCGGGACTTGGTGTCTGGGACAGGTTGGATTAGTTGTGGGGCTTTGCGGCAACCGCGGATATTGGGCGGTTGACCGGACATTTATTTCTGCACCAGATTGGGTATCTGATTTCTCTAGTGGACAGAGTTTCCCACTATTTGAGTATTTTGCATCTGATTGAGGACCGGGGCTTTCCTTAGTGGTTGGGCTTTCCCACTTTGATCAGAGTCATGATTCAGTCCTGCTGATTTATGATACTTGTTACTGAGGCACTTTACTCGTGTGGGTCGCTCCCCTCGAGTGCCACTCCGGCGTGTGCGATATTCAGACTTCGAGTCCTTGAGACTCCCATCCCCTATCGGTGTTATGCGTAGGCTGGCATACCCGATTTGGCAGGCACAGCAGGCAGTACCAGTTCTACTGATGGCATTAGATTGGGTTTATTACAGAATTTTGCTTTATAGTTGCACTCGTGTCAGGGGGACCGAGTGAAGTCTGGTAGCTATGTTAGACCAGTACTAGTGTTGTTGGGAACCGTTTGGGGATACGGTGGTCCCTGGGTCATTATGAGTTAGGCAGGCAGGGCAGGCATAGGCAGGCATAGGCAGGCAGGGCAGGCATGGCAGGCATAGGCAGGCATAGGCAGGCATAGGCAGGCACGACAGGCATGGCAGGCACAGGCAGGCACGGCGGGCATAGCAGGCATAGAGGCTTGTTAGCTGTTGAGAGTCTCCAGCTTCCTTATTTCAGTCTTTACGGCTTTGGTTAGTTTTTTTTGGTCTCTTGAGGACTTGGTGGGCAGACCGTCGGGACTGGCGATAGTACCCACTGAGAACTCCCTTTTTGGTGTAGTTCTCACACCCTCTGGCGGCTTCCCCCCTCTTTTTCCTTCCTCTTCTCTGTTTTGCAGAGTCTTAGCGGGAGTTGCTGATTCTGCGGTTGTTGATCGAGGCGAGAGAGTCGTGAGCTAGATCCCTACCAGTCGTTGGAGAGTAGCGGTACCCCTTCAGAGGAGATCTACAGCAGATTAGTTGTTTTACTTTTTCTCTTTTGAGAGACTGATGTAGTGAGGACATGTTATGTATCGAGAGACTGTACACTGTTGTATTTATTGGGGATATCTTCCGGTTGAGATCAGAGTTGTACCTGAGGATATTGTATGATTATCATTTCGGGAGACGGACTTGTTATATTATTTCCAGTTGTATAGTGATTGATTTTAGTTATACAACAGGTTTTTACTCATGGCTCTGATATTATGTTTAGCTGTAGTACTTTTCTTGCAGGTAGGACGCTTCGCCTATGCAGGTTGGCATAGGTGGCGGATCTGTTGGCGAGCCTGGGTCGCAGTTTCGATCCCGGGGCGTGACATTGTGGGCATGAAGGCTAGGGCTGAAGGCCGACATTACTTGAAAGGTCATGTCTACTCCACTGACTCTTGGAGAGTGGTTGTAAATGGGATTTGTATGCCCGATACGATGTCAACAGGGAACTCGGTTCTCTCAAGAGAGCTTAAACCGGAATATCGATATCTAAACTTCATTGTTTGCTACAATATCCTTCCGAATATGCAAACTAAAGTTCTTCGATGGGACAGGATGCTTTTTCTCTGTCTTATTGGACACCCGGCAACTGCTATGGGTTCTAACTTCAACATCCCGTTCCTTATCTGGTCTAGGATGGCTCGGTATGTCGAACATGCGCATCCCACCGAGAGACTTCCCTATCCAATGATAATTATGCGTATTTTGAAAAGATTCAAAGTCGATACTTCTTCATCGACTTATATGTATAGCTTGGGGACTATCAACGACACGACTATCGTCAAATCCCTCTCCACAAAGCAAGATGAGCCTCCATCACCTCCTCGTCGACGAAGAACACAATCTGCAGCTCTACCTCCAGCAGCTACAACATCAGTTCCCCCAATACCTCCTTCAACCTCCGATGATGATGCCTCCGTTACCTCAATCTACAAAGAACAACAGCGCCTCTCCAACGAGCAAGAACGCATGTCTAACGAGTTCGTTGAGATGAAAGAGGATCTTAGAGAGGTAAAGAAAGAACAAGTTTCAATGAACAAGCGCATCAAGAAAATATTTCAGAAGCTCGGATGCATCAGCTCTGACGATTCGGAGTAATCTCCTTTATTCTCACTATCGTTCAGTTTATTTTTGTACTAACCTTCTGTATTCTTGCAGGCTTGTTACGTTTTTTTTTAAGTTCTCAGTTTACGGTTAGTTCTTGAACTCTTAACTCTTCCTTCTTTTGTAATTTTGGCTAAGTTTTGTGACAAAAAGGGGGAGAGAGTATAGGAGAACTTTGAACAATGCACAATGCTCTGTGATTGACCATGACTATACTTGTGTGAGAACAATGCTGAAACTAAGGTAAGTATAACTTTCAACTTTGGTTTTATATGTGTTTTGATGCATGCCTCCGCTAACTATTCGACTAACTATTTGGGCATGTAATATAACTAACAAGTTGCTTGTTGACTAACCTTTCTGTGACATTTGGATTTGTATTGCTTAGAAGATATGTCGTTTTTTTTATAGTGATTTTCATACATATCTGAATTTGCAAATGTCATGATGAGTATAAACTCCATCTCTGTGTTTGGTTTTGATTGTTGAAAATTCTTGAGGTTACTAACGATCTTTTGTGTCAAGAATGATTTATTTTGCAGAGATTACAGATGTCTAAGTCTAGAGTCTGTTTTAGGAGTTTAACTCATGTATTTATCTTTATTTGGATCTCCAATGTAAATTTTTGTTGTATGGTGATATCAACAAAAATATCTTTTTGAATTTTCTTGAGTGGATTTGTGTTTTGTCACGAAACCGCCAAAGGGGGAGATTGTTACGGAATTTGAGTTGGCGTATTTCGTGAAATCGGTAAAGTCTTGAAGATTGAAGATGAAAAAGTTGGATCGTATACCTCAATCTCAAGTAAGAAGAATTCAAAAGGATCAGGTACGTTTAATTAAATAAGTTTGTTGATCCGAATACTTCTTATAGTGTAGAAACACTTGGATGAGTTTTTTATTGCATAAAAATCAAAAACTGGACATTCCATATGTTCAGAGTCCGGATCGGGCTTTACAGTCCGGACCCCGAACATAGGTTAGTTCATGCATAATTCCAGTCCGGACCCTGGGAATTTCAGTCCGGACCCCGAACGTGGAATTTGCAAGAAAAGCATGAACAGTCCGGACCGTGGATTTCAGTCCGGACCCCGAATGTCGTCTTTTCTGGAAATTGTCTGTTTCGCTGAGACAGTCCGGACCGCCAACTCCAGTACGGACTGCCGTCCTGTAAAATTCCAGAAATGGTTAGTTTTTGATTCTTATCTTCTTCCACAAATTTTCTAACCTATAAATAGACCCTTTAATTCATCTTTTAAGGGGACGACGCTAAGTGGAAGGAATCCAATCAATCCATAAATATTCCACATATAGAGAAGAAGGGAAATACTTGATTTAATTCTATGTTTCTTCATCTATATTATTAATTTGATTCTAGGTTTTCCAAACTCAGATTTTGAGTAGAATCAAATTAGTGAATACTTAGATGGTATTTCTGATCTATTTCTAATCTAAGTATTCGGCGGATTATCACCACCCAAAAACAACGATTTATCCCAAATCGGCGCGTGGACTCGCGTGGCCTTGTGGATTCAAGGTGCAACCGCTCCCGTGGATTCGGAGCGAGGTACGTTCGTGGATTCGAGACGTGCTACTGGGTGAAGACCGTGGATTCGGTCGGACGTTGTGGACTCGACGTCGGACGCCGTGGATTCGGCGTTGGACGCTGATCGTGGATTCGAGCAGCGTTGCGGAGCGAGCGGAGAAGATCTACTAGGAGCGTATGGAAAAGGTTGAGTCGTAAGTGTGTACGGTAAATCACCTTGTACGTGTGTTAATTCTATTGGATTTCACCGTGTTATCGGTCCCGTGGTTTTTTACTCCGGATTGGAGTTTTCCACGTAAAAATCTCTGCGTGTTATTTATTTTTCCGCATTGTGTTTTATATCGCAAAGATTTTTGAGTGTTTATTATTTACACCTATTCAACCCCCTCTAGGTGTTTTTTCCCCTATTTAGATCCAATTTATACATAACCCAACAGACTTTTCCTACTAATCAAGTTTCTTCCAAGTCTTCTTCTAAGCTTACAGGTGTTGCATTCAAATCTACAAAGGAAGAAGATGGCGAATCAAGTTCCGACGATGAAATCACTTTTGCAAATTTTGAAGAACGATTGGCGCGGATCATAAAGAAATTTCGTCGGAAGTTTTGGAAGTATCGAACCGATGGATCTTCATCCTCGAAACCATCTAAAGGATCATCGGGTTCTAAATCCTCTAACCTCAAAAGCTCTGCAAAACCTTCTAAGGAAAAAGATGAATTCGAAGGGAAAATCCAATGTTATAGATGCAAAGGCTACGACCATATTTCAACGGATTGTCCTTCTTCGAAATCATATAAAAAGAAGGCTTTGCAAGCAAAAACTTGGAACGATTCTACTTCTAATGAATCGTGTAGTAGCCGCTGGTTTAAAATGTTTTTGGGTCTACTTTTGGTTTCTTAATTTCACAATTCGTTTCGGGGGGGGGGGGGGGGGAAGGTGATCTAATAATTCCTTGTTTTCGGGCAGACTGTCGGGGCTCGCGGGTATTTTTAGTCAATAAAGCTCGCGAAACGGAGAACGGCGGCGCAATCGGTTTTGAATTCCGACGCCGGAATCTCCCGGAATAAATTCCGGAAGGTGGCTAGCGGTTCAGGTGGTCAGCGCGGTTTTTTTTAGGCAGACCGGACCCTGGTTCGCACCCGACTTATTATTACCCGCTTTTGATTTGAAATGGGTTCATTCCCATTCCCCATCCTACCCGCTCCCGCCACCCTAACCGCTCCCGCCTTTTCCCTGTCGTGCAACTTCCCACAACTCCCCGCAACTTCCCACAACTTCCCACAACTCCCCACAACTCCCCGCAACTTCCCACAACTCCCCACAACTCGCCTGCGTACGAAACCCCAAGTGCAAGGAACCCACTTCCCCAACCTTTCAGTTTCCCAACCGATCGAGTGGAGAAGCAAGGCGGAGCGGGTGAGGAGAGGGAAGAGCGCCGGCATACCCTTCGTTACCTGGCACGCAAGAATAGGACGATCATCCCCTAGATCAACCCTAGCCGACAAAACCAAGGTGAGCATAGCTTAGGGTTCTTGATTAGGTTTTCTTGGTTCTCTTAGGCGAAGGGAGGAGGAGGGTCGGCGCCGTCACCGGAGGCGGCGCCGCATGCTCCCGCATGCGGGCGGCATCCGCATGCGGGCGACGCCGCCTGCGGGCGGCGCCGCATGCGGGCGGCGCCTCATGCTTCCGCATGCGGGCGGTGCCGCATGCGGGCGGCGCCGCATGCTTCCGCATGCGGGCGCTGCCGCATGCGGGCGGCGCAGCATGCGCCCGCATGCGGGCAGCGCCGCATGCGGGCGGCGCCGCATGTCCCCGCATGCGGGCAGAGCCGCATGCGGGCGGCGCTGCACGTGCCCGCATGCGGGCAGCGCCGCGTGTGGGCGGCGCCGCATGCGGGCAGCATCGCATGCGGGCGGCGCCGCATGCGGGCGGCGCCGCATGCCCCCGCATGCGGGCAGCGCCGCATGCGGGCGGCGCTACACGCGCCCGCATGCAGGCAGCGCCGCATGTGGGCAGCGCCGCGCGCACCCACAAGTGGGCAGCGCCGCATGCGGGTGACGCCGCATGCGGACGGCGCCGCACGCAGGTAGTACGCCGCCCAGCCGCGCGGGGCCGGGCGCGTACGTGTACGAATTGTGCGCAAGGTGGGGGGGGGGCGCCGGGTGTTCTAGTCTTTAATCTTGCGGAGTCTTGAATTTCTGACTCCTGTATGACAGGTTCTTGTAGGTCCGGGCGGGCACCCGAGACGCTGGAGAACCTAGCATCGGTCAGGAGCGCGACAACGAAAAGGTGGGTTTTCGGTCGAGGCTTAGTATAGTGTTAGTATTCCGAAAGGGATTTTTATTAAATGTTAATCGGTACTAACGCTGACGGTTTCTATGATGTACTATATTACCCCGTGTCTTGGTTTCTTATGCTCGAGTTGCGACACGCGCACCCGCGGTCTGGCCACCGCAAAGGGTGCTCTTTTCCGGAAAGGCGGTCTCCGACCCGTGTTACCCACGAGGGGATGTAGTGGGGCCCCCGTAGGTGTGGGGTTCGAGGCACCAAGGTGTGAGCGGTGCGACCTATCGGGATTGGTGCCCGACGAGGTCAGGTGTGCGACCTGCCGGGATTGGTGCCCGACGAGGTCAGGTGTTACAGGTGTTACCGGGGTTACAGGTGTCACAGGTGGTACAGGTGGTTGCGAGTTACCGTTATGAGTAGAGTGGTTGCTCCGGCTAGTCTTACTTTTGTGGCTTGGTATTACTTTACTGCTTTAGTATTGTTATCATGATAGTGTGGTGACCCGGACCTTTGCCGGGCTTCTACAGTGTGACCAGCAGCTTCTGGAAGCCTACGTGGCTTGTCGGCGGTGTTCGCGCGCCTATTTGGACACAAGTGATGGACCCTGTGAGCTTTGGTTGGCGGTATTGGCCTTCGGCTGCTTTTGCCGAATTTTAGGAAAGGATTTTGGCCAAACAGAGGGTGGATTTGGGTTCAGGGCGGAAAAACGCTTGGAAATGGCTTTTTGTTTGCTTAATTCTGAGTCCGGATGCCCAAAAGCGGGCTCCCGGAAGTTTTGGCAGTTTTTGGGGTTTGCGGGAGCCTCCGGCAATTTATAGGTTTGGAATTTGGCAAAATGGACGTCGTTTTTGGAATCAGCGCGCGAAAACGGTCAAGATGGGCTATTTGCTTGATGTTTTTGGGTTGGCGGTTACTGTTCATGCCGGAACAGTACTTCCGGCGATCACCGGCGGCGGCTGGCGGCGGCGGGCAGCGGCGGAAGGCGGCGGAAGGCGCTCGGGCAGGCGGCGCGCGGCCGCGGGCAGGCGCGCAGGGGCGCGGGCAGGCGCGCGGTCCACCGCGGAGGTCGTGCACCGGGGGCGGGCCACGTGGCGCTCTCCGGTTGGCCGGTTCAGCAGGCGCGGTCCACTGAATTTTGGTCCGGGTGCACGGTAGACCGGGTGGACACGTGGCGAGTGTTGATTGGTTCGGTGTTGTGCTCCCGGTCCACACAACCTGTGGAGTCGTTGGCCGGGGCAGGTGCCGTACGCCCGGGGCAGGTGGCCGTACGGCCCGGGTCAGCCGCGACGTGCGCGGTCCACGGCGCGACGTGCGTGGTGCACGGGTTGCCGGGCCACGTGTCGCGCTGCCATTCGCGGGCGCAGGTGCACCGGGTGCAGTGGGGGGCCCGGGGGAGTGTGGACTGGGCTGTGTGGTGGACCGGGCCGCACTGTGCGCGCCCGAAAGTTTTGGGCCGGGCCGCACTGTGCGCGCCCGAAACATTTCGGGCGCCCGGAAAATCGGACAAAATGGGAATTTTCCAATTGTTTTCTTCAGCCTATAAATAGGCAGCCCGAGCCCTCTTCTTTGGCTTTTTCCTCTCAGCCCAAGCTTGATCTCCCCGAGCTCCCTTCTTGGAAGTTTTTCACCTCTAAGTGCTTGATCTTCCTGCCAAGTTCTAGGATTTTTGAAGGCTCGAATCCCGAGGTTCCCCATTTTACGGTGCGGCGCGACGTTGCTTTCTAGTGTTCTTCTTCGGCGCAGCAGCAGTGTTTTAGCTCCCCTGGGCTACCCCGAGCTCCTTTTTCTGTGATTCTTGCGCCGACAGACTCCTAAGAGGTAGGGCTTCATCTTTCGTATTGATCGCGCTTTCCCGTTGCGAGTTTTTGGCACGGATCCCGAGGCAACACTGTGACCCTTTTTCTGTTTGGCTTTGTGGGACAGCATCGAGGTGTTTTGGCCATATCTTTGCGCCCAAGCGTCAGCCGGAAACGAGCCTATACAACTTTTTCATCTACAGATCGCAAGGAACGCGCTCGTATTTTTATTGGATTTTTCTGAGATTTCATCAGAGGTGAGAATCACTGTTTCTCTGTGTACAGTGCTACAGTCTTTTGTGCTGAAATCTTTTGAGTGTACCACCTTGTCGAATTTTTATCTTGACTTACCGAACTCCGATTTGGGCGTACAAGGTACCGTTGCGAAGCTATCGACGCGAGGATCGCTGTGGTATTTTTTCTTGGAATTTTCTGGGCACTTTCTGCAGGTGATAATTTAACAGTTTCGGGACTGTTGTTGTATGGGATTATAAGAGTTATATTTGGGAGCCTTAGTGTAATTAGTGAGCTTTGTGTTGTGCCAGGAGAGTTACGGGTGTGCTGAACTTATTGGAGCAAGGGATTAGAGTTATCTGGTGTTTTCAGCTGTTGGGCTTTGGACAGTCAGCTTTTCAGGTGGGTGCCTTATTCCCGGAACCGGTGGACGGTTCTCTATATTGTTATATGTTAGCATTGCATGCAGGTGTACGGTACAATAACTGAAATTGGTCGGTAAGTTTAACAGTGAGGATTCTATGGAAATTGCAAGTGAATTTCTTATAGTATGACAATGGTATAATCAAATATTCATGTTGGTGATTAGTGGAAGCCCACCTAAGGCAAGGTTACCATATCAGGATTAATTATCATGCCATATTAGCACATAACCTTTTATGAGGCTGGTTTATGCATTGGGATAGGATTATGTAGTTATGTGCAGGTTCTACTCCAAGGAGTGATTATGGATCGAAAATCATGGACAGGTATGGTCATTGTTAATTCTGGCATGAGGTTTATTTTCTTTATCCTTCTTAAGGACAAATGCATGCTTGTATGGACATATGTGTATGGACATATAGTTAGGCCATCTTTTACTGCTGCACTACATTTTGGAACTTGACTTAGGAGAAACCATGTTATTCCTTTCTCCTTCTTGTTAGTCAGGCGGTCTGTGTTGCTCGGGTTCGAGCAGAGGTTTGGGGTAGTGTAGCTGGGACCTTCGGGTCAGAGACAGGGTGTGCTCGATGTTGGATCGTGGGTTATTGCGGCAACCGCGGACAGTAGGCGGTTGACCGGATCTTGATTATTTTACCCAATTGTGGGTCGTGGGTTGTTGCGGCAACCGCGGACAGTAGGCGGTTGACCGGATCTTGATTATTTTACCCAATTGTGGGTCGTGGGTTATTGCGGTGACCGCGGACTTTGGGCGGTTGACCGGATGTTGACTATTGCATCAGATTGGGTATCAGATTTGTTCTAGTGGATGGTGTTTCCCACTTTTTGAGTACTATTGCGTCAGATCGGGGTTTTGTTAGGGGACGGAGTTTCCCACTTTGATCATAGTCTTGATCCAGTCCTGCTATTATGAGACAGTGGTTACAGAGATACTTGTGATACTGATGACAGAGTTACTTTACTCGTGTGGGTCGCTCCCCTCGAGTGCCACTCCGGAGTGTGCGACCGGACGGTTCGATGCCGGTCTATTATTACTTTCGAGCTTGATCGGACGGGCCGATGCCGATCTATTACTTACCTTGGGATGCGACCGTACCAGCAGAGCAGGCAGTACCAGTGATTACTGGTCTATCGATTGGGTTATTCAGGCAGATACTTTTTGTTACACTCGTGCCTGGGGGACCGAGTGGAGTCTAGTAGCTGTGTTTAGACCAGTGCTAGTATTGTTGGGAACCGTTCGGGGTTTGACGGTGGCCTCGTGGTCGTTGTGAGTTCTTTGACCTTTGTGTGAGAGGTTGAGCATCTTGAGTCTTTCCGTTCTGAGAGAGAGAGGGCATGGATTTGACTATAGCCTGCATGAGCCACTACTCGATAGCGAGTTAGTCCGTTTGGACGCCCTACGTAATTCCTGCCCGTCAGCGGGAGGTGGTTGTAGGTGGGCGCAGGTTTGACTGGACCCGATGTGGCAGTCAGCTCGATTGGGTCGATTGAGCACCTCGTGTGCGCGTGTTGCATATCTTCATCAGAGTTTCCCCATTTGAGCATTTGGATAGAGGCATGGTAGCTGTAAAGTGTTTCCAGCTTCTTCTTTCAGTTTTACTGCATCGGTTATCTTTTGCCTCTAGTAGTCTTGGTGGGCAGATCGTCGGGCCTAGTGGCGATACCCACTGAGAACTCCCTTATTGCGTAGTTCTCACGCCCGTTGGGGGTTTTCCCCCTTTTGTCCTTTCTCCTCTTTGTTTTGCAGAGTCTTGGCGGGTGTTGCCGTTCTGTGGTTGCTGTGCGTGGTGAGGGAGTAGCGAGCTAGGCCCAGACCCATCTTTGGAGAGTAGCGGTACCCCCTTTGGAGGAGATCTTCAGTATAGTCGGTAGAGTGGTATTTATTTCCTCTTTTGAGAGACTGATGTAGTGAGGATATGATGTATTGAGAGCTTGTACACTGATGTTTTATTTGAGATATCTCCCTGTTGAGCTATGAGTTTTGTACTCGAGGTTATTGTATGATTATCTTTTGGGGAGAGGGACCTTGTTGTGTTATCTTCAGTTGTACAGTGGTTGGTTTTATTTCTATAGCAGTTTTATCTTTTAGCTCTGATATCTGTTAGCTGTAGTTCTTTTTGCAGGTAGGACGCTTCGCCTATGCGGGTTTGGCATAGGTGGCGGATCTGTTGGCGAGCCCGGGTCGCAGTTTCGACCCCGGGGCGTGACAGATTAGGTGGTATCAGAGCCTAGGTTGTAGGTCATGGTGGACTTAGAAACCCTAGGCTTGTGGTTGGACCCTAGGATGACTTCGTGAGAGTCGTGATTTGTAGCGAGAGTCCTGATTGAGTTTTACACCTCTCCCGAGGGACGGGATGAGTGATTGGCATGTTTATTCTCCTAAGTAGTTATGTTGGCTGCAGACAACATAACGCTGTGGAATGGGTGACATGCTCTAGACTTTCGCTGGATTGGGTCGAGCGTTGTTGTGTGCTGATTTGTGGTTTCGTCGTGGCGAGCGGTGTCTCCCCGACGCTGGGTTTGGGGACCCTTGTGCATCCTGTCATGGCAGTTGAGCTTGAGCGGTTGGTTTTGGGCCGGATACCCGGATTGAGGTCAGAGAACTCCGGACCCAGATGACAGGATTGTCAGAGGCATATCAGCGGCAGAGTGAGCAGCTAGTTTGGTGACGCAGTTGTCAGAGCAGTGGGCAGCCCGACTGTACTTTTCTTTTGAGACCACCAGGATGTAGTACCCTCAGCGGCAGGAATTTCTGTAGCGCCAATAGAGCGAGTGGCCCCCTCCGTGCCAATGTTTAGTGCCAAGGCACTGAGGTAGGGTGGATGGTTGACAGCTGAGGAGCTGTGGGGCATGTTTGATTTAGCAAGCCAGATTGGCAGATGAACCACCCCGACTCGTAAGATTGAGCTTGGAGCCTTTGGAG
This sequence comes from Tillandsia leiboldiana, assembly GCA_029204045.2. Taxonomy (NCBI): domain Eukaryota; kingdom Viridiplantae; phylum Streptophyta; class Magnoliopsida; order Poales; family Bromeliaceae; genus Tillandsia; species Tillandsia leiboldiana. Next base: position 41,496,719 of record CM055060.1, on the reverse strand, counting down.
GCAGAGTCGTGGTTGGGGGGATGGAGTGATCAATTGAGAGCCTCCCTGTGCTAGAGAGTTCATGCAGTTGTTGAACTGACGCTCCAGGTTTCGAGGGACGAGGCACATAGGATAAGTGAGATTGGGAGTGGATTGCGCCAGGATACTTCTTAGTTTCTTTTCGGTCCCTCCTGTTCGGGTTTCGGACTGCGGATGCCTCGTCGGAGTAGGCATTGTGTTTGGAGCTGGACACTGAAGTTCCTTGGATGGGGATCTGCCGCTAGAGGCGAGTTCTGGAGGGAGGCGCTTGGCGCTAGGTGATGGAGGACAGATCGGCAGGCAGAGACATTTTCGTTTTGCTTTCCTGGGTGGTGGATATCCTCGTGGATGGTTAATGTAAAGCTTACCCAAGGGGGGATGTTACCCTGTGTGATTGATAACTGGCATGTTTGGGGTGCGATATATGTGATTGAGGGGTAAGCTTAGTAAGGATAATTGTATAAGGAATTGCATGAATCAATTGTGCTTGGTCGTATGACGATGATACCCAGGTGGATTTCTGAGACGTCAGGGGTTGGGTGGACCCCGATGACAGCAACAACCCTTTCATCAGAGTGGCGCAGCGGTAGCGTGGATTGGTTGTTTGCGAGAGACCACGTTCGGCATCTCAGTGTGAGCATGGACAGAGGTCGTGCTCCCTTTGTGATTGAGTCTAGATATTTTGGCAGGCTGAGCGACGACCACTTGCATCGAGCGGATGAATCTGTGCCGCCCGGTTGGAGGGCGCCACGGTAGTGGATTGAGTTGTCGCAGGTGTGATTTTTTTCACAGCAGTCGGAGTTAGGACATGTTGCGTTCCTGCATGGGCTAGCGGTAGAGTCGTTACCACTTGCACTTGAGGTACAGGTTACTGTTGGCATTGTGCAAGTGGAGGAGGCTTGTCCAGTGCAGCTGAGGCCGTAAGTTATGCCGGCAGACTTATTGGTTTCTACGGCAGCTCAGTGTTATGACCCAGTGCTTGGGATCGGTTGGCATAGTGCCACCGGATGGTTGACTGCTGAGAGAAAGGACTTTGACTTTTTTGCGAGGCGGATAATGGAAGGCATTTTGGTTGTTGAGACTTTTTGAGCACACAGGTTACAGCGTCCGTGTGAGAGGTGCCTACGGCGGCAGCGGGACTTAAGGATGTCCCTATTGTCCATGAAATCCCAGGTGTAAGTCCACCTAAGCCGATGATTAGGCCGCCGGAAAGGAAGATTAAGATTGCGATTGACGTGATTCTGGAAACCGCGCCAACTTCATTAGCCCCTCATTGGATACCGCCTTTAGAGCTACGAGAGTTGAGTTCTTAGGTGCGTGGATTTGATGGATAGAGGGTCTGTTTGACCTAGTGCCACGTCGTTGATACACGACGGTGAGAGCCCTTTGGGATCGGAGTCCAGGCAAGTCCAGGTATTATTTAGAACCTTTTGAAGGAGGTATATTTCGGCAGATATTGTGTGATGCCTGCGCCAATTTGGAATTTCAGCTGAGGGCACTGTCTAGATGGTGTTCAGGACACAGTAGGGGCATTACGAGTACAGTGAAGCCAATGGATTGACTAATGCCCTGTTGCCTCTAGATTGAGGAATTTTGTATTTCTGTTGGCCTTGAATGGTTTGATAGCGGCGTTCTCCTGGGATATTTTGGTTTTACCCCCTCCCTGAGTGGTTTAGAGCTTGTGCAGCTTTTGTAGTCGTTGTGACAAGTCTGTGGGGATGAAGCTTTATGCCTAGTCGTTGTGGTACAAGTTTTAGCTTCGAGAGCTTATCTTCCTGGATTACCTTTTCTAGCCGAAGGGGCGGCGGTGGAAATTCGGCCAAAGTGATGCTATTTAAGGCTGGCCGAGATCGACGGTCATTGTTGGGGTGAGGAGTTTTTGGACTGGATAGTGCCAGCAGAGCTTGATGACCGGGTGATGAGATTGGTACCAGCGCCGATTCTAACCTAGTCAGTGGTGGGAGATGGATTTGTGAGTTATAGTGATACCTCCCGTAGTGGCTGTAGAGCCACCATTGGATTTTGTGAGCATCCAGTATCACCCCGACAGAGCCACTGTGGTGGCGGATGCCTGGAGCCGAAGAGCTATTTGGGAGTCGAGTTTGACGGTTCCATAGCTGGCACTGTGTGGGGCTATCCTTGTGTGCAGGGTTTGAGTTGAGTCCCTGAGGATCCCTTTTGATGAGAGGCTGCGGCTGAGCAATCCACTTAGGTGGTTAAGTGTTGAGGGCGACCGAGTGTGAACCCCTGCTTGTTTGGGCCCCTTTTTCTGTGCAGGTGTTTGTGTGGTTGTGTTTCGGGTCGCTTGGGTTGAGCTGGCTCTTGGGAGTGATTTTAGAGCGTGTTACTCAGGCTGTTCGTTCCTTTCCCCCAGTCTTTTGTTGGTGTTTGGAGGTTTTTCTGCGTCTCAGCTCAAGAGTGTTATGTTTTGGACCCCTCGCCCGTGATTGACTCGTTCCTTTTGGGGTCTGTGAGAGTTTGGAGTACGAGGGACGCCCGTTGCGAATTCCGACTCGTGAGGTGAGGGAATTGCGCAATCGGGCTATGCCGTACTGGTTGTTGCTGTTGTTGTTGCTGAGGAGTAATCACGGGGAGTGATAGGTGACTTGGGAGCTGGAGACGGCGGTGTTGAATTTTGACCCCTGGTTTCTAAGACTCCTTGGGAGTTGCTCTAGTTTCGGGGACGAAACTTTCTTTTAGTAGGGGAGGATGTGGTGACCCGGACCTTTGCCGGGCTTCTACAGTGTGACCAGCAGCTTCTGGAAGCCTACGTGGCTTGTCGGCGGTGTTCGCGCGCCTATTTGGACACAAGTGATGGACCCTGTGAGCTTTGGTTGGCGGTATTGGCCTTCGGCTGCTTTTGCCGAATTTTAGGAAAGGATTATGGCCAAATAGAGGGTGGATTTGGGTTCAGGGCGGAAAAACGCTTGGAAATGGCTTTTTGTTTGCTTAATTCTGAGTCCGGATGCCCAAAAGCGGGCTCCCGGAAGTTTTGGCAGTTTTTGGGGTTTGCGGGAGCCTCCGGCAATTTATAGGTTTGGAATTTGGCAAAATGGACGTCGTTTTTGGAATCAGCGCGCGAAAACGGTCAAGATGGGCTATTTGCTTGATGTTTTTGGGTTGGCGGTTACTGTTCATGCCGGAACAGTACTTCCGGCGATCACCGGCGGCGGCTGGCGGCGGCGGGCAGCGGCGGAAGGCGGCGGAAGGCGCTCGGGCAGGCGGCGCGCGGCCGCGGGCAGGCGCGCAGGGGCGCGGGCAGGCGCGCGGTCCACCGCGGAGGTCGTGCACCGGGGGCGGGCCACGTGGCGCTCTCCGGTTGGCCGGTTCAGCAGGCGCGGTCCACTGAATTTTGGTCCGGGTGCACGGTAGACCGGGTGGACACGTGGCGAGTGTTGATTGGTTCGGTGTTGTGCTCCCGGTCCACACAACCTGTGGAGTCGTTGGCCGGGGCAGGTGCCGTACGCCCGGGGCAGGTGGCCGTACGGCCCGGGTCAGCCGCGACGTGCGCGGTCCACGGCGCGACGTGCGTGGTGCACGGGTTGCCGGGCCACGTGTCGCGCTGCCATTCGCGGGCGCAGGTGCACCGGGTGCAGTGGGGGGCCCGGGGGAGTGTGGACTGGGCTGTGTGGTGGACCGGGCCGCACTGTGCGCGCCCGAAAGTTTTGGGCCGGGCCGCACTGTGCGCGCCCGAAACATTTCGGGCGCCCGGAAAATCGGACAAAATGGGAATTTTCCAATTGTTTTCTTCAGCCTATAAATAGGCAGCCCGAGCCCTCTTCTTTGGCTTTTTCCTCTCAGCCCAAGCTTGATCTCCCCGAGCTCCCTTCTTGGAAGTTTTTCACCTCTAAGTGCTTGATCTTCCTGCCAAGTTCTAGGATTTTTGAAGGCTCGAATCCCGAGGTTCCCCATTTTACGGTGCGGCGCGACGTTGCTTTCTAGTGTTCTTCTTCGGCGCAGCAGCAGTGTTTTAGCTCCCCTGGGCTACCCCGAGCTCCTTTTTCTGTGATTCTTGCGCCGACAGACTCCTAAGAGGTAGGGCTTCATCTTTCGTATTGATCGCGCTTTCCCGTTGCGAGTTTTTGGCACGGATCCCGAGGCAACACTGTGACCCTTTTTCTGTTTGGCTTTGTGGGACAGCATCGAGGTGTTTTGGCCATATCTTTGCGCCCAAGCGTCAGCCGGAAACGAGCCTATACAACTTTTTCATCTACAGATCGCAAGGAACGCGCTCGTATTTTTATTGGATTTTTCTGAGATTTCATCAGAGGTGAGAATCACTGTTTCTCTGTGTACAGTGCTACAGTCTTTTGTGCTGAAATCTTTTGAGTGTACCACCTTGTCGAATTTTTATCTTGACTTACCGAACTCCGATTTGGGCGTACAAGGTACCGTTGCGAAGCTATCGACGCGAGGATCGCTGTGGTATTTTTTCTTGGAATTTTCTGGGCACTTTCTGCAGGTGATAATTTAACAGTTTCGGGACTGTTGTTGTATGGGATTATAAGAGTTATATTTGGGAGCCTTAGTGTAATTAGTGAGCTTTGTGTTGTGCCAGGAGAGTTACGGGTGTGCTGAACTTATTGGAGCAAGGGATTAGAGTTATCTGGTGTTTTCAGCTGTTGGGCTTTGGACAGTCAGCTTTTCAGGTGGGTGCCTTATTCCCGGAACCGGTGGACGGTTCTCTATATTGTTATATGTTAGCATTGCATGCAGGTGTACGGTACAATAACTGAAATTGGTCGGTAAGTTTAACAGTGAGGATTCTATGGAAATTGCAAGTGAATTTCTTATAGTATGACAATGGTATAATCAAATATTCATGTTGGTGATTAGTGGAAGCCCACCTAAGGCAAGGTTACCATATCAGGATTAATTATCATGCCATATTAGCACATAACCTTTTATGAGGCTGGTTTATGCATTGGGATAGGATTATGTAGTTATGTGCAGGTTCTACTCCAAGGAGTGATTATGGATCGAAAATCATGGACAGGTATGGTCATTGTTAATTCTGGCATGAGGTTTATTTTCTTTATCCTTCTTAAGGACAAATGCATGCTTGTATGGACATATGTGTATGGACATATAGTTAGGCCATCTTTTACTGCTGCACTACATTTTGGAACTTGACTTAGGAGAAACCATGTTATTCCTTTCTCCTTCTTGTTAGTCAGGCGGTCTGTGTTGCTCGGGTTCGAGCAGAGGTTTGGGGTAGTGTAGCTGGGACCTTCGGGTCAGAGACAGGGTGTGCTCGATGTTGGATCGTGGGTTATTGCGGCAACCGCGGACAGTAGGCGGTTGACCGGATCTTGATTATTTTACCCAATTGTGGGTCGTGGGTTGTTGCGGCAACCGCGGACAGTAGGCGGTTGACCGGATCTTGATTATTTTACCCAATTGTGGGTCGTGGGTTATTGCGGTGACCGCGGACTTTGGGCGGTTGACCGGATGTTGACTATTGCATCAGATTGGGTATCAGATTTGTTCTAGTGGATGGTGTTTCCCACTTTTTGAGTACTATTGCGTCAGATCGGGGTTTTGTTAGGGGACGGAGTTTCCCACTTTGATCATAGTCTTGATCCAGTCCTGCTATTATGAGACAGTGGTTACAGAGATACTTGTGATACTGATGACAGAGTTACTTTACTCGTGTGGGTCGCTCCCCTCGAGTGCCACTCCGGAGTGTGCGACCGGACGGTTCGATGCCGGTCTATTATTACTTTCGAGCTTGATCGGACGGGCCGATGCCGATCTATTACTTACCTTGGGATGCGACCGTACCAGCAGAGCAGGCAGTACCAGTGATTACTGGTCTATCGATTGGGTTATTCAGGCAGATACTTTTTGTTACACTCGTGCCTGGGGGACCGAGTGGAGTCTAGTAGCTGTGTTTAGACCAGTGCTAGTATTGTTGGGAACCGTTCGGGGTTTGACGGTGGCCTCGTGGTCGTTGTGAGTTCTTTGACCTTTGTGTGAGAGGTTGAGCATCTTGAGTCTTTCCGTTCTGAGAGAGAGAGGGCATGGATTTGACTATAGCCTGCATGAGCCACTACTCGATAGCGAGTTAGTCCGTTTGGACGCCCTACGTAATTCCTGCCCGTCAGCGGGAGGTGGTTGTAGGTGGGCGCAGGTTTGACTGGACCCGATGTGGCAGTCAGCTCGATTGGGTCGATTGAGCACCTCGTGTGCGCGTGTTGCATATCTTCATCAGAGTTTCCCCATTTGAGCATTTGGATAGAGGCATGGTAGCTGTAAAGTGTTTCCAGCTTCTTCTTTCAGTTTTACTGCATCGGTTATCTTTTGCCTCTAGTAGTCTTGGTGGGCAGATCGTCGGGCCTAGTGGCGATACCCACTGAGAACTCCCTTATTGCGTAGTTCTCACGCCCGTTGGGGGTTTTCCCCCTTTTGTCCTTTCTCCTCTTTGTTTTGCAGAGTCTTGGCGGGTGTTGCCGTTCTGTGGTTGCTGTGCGTGGTGAGGGAGTAGCGAGCTAGGCCCAGACCCATCTTTGGAGAGTAGCGGTACCCCCTTTGGAGGAGATCTTCAGTATAGTCGGTAGAGTGGTATTTATTTCCTCTTTTGAGAGACTGATGTAGTGAGGATATGATGTATTGAGAGCTTGTACACTGATGTTTTATTTGAGATATCTCCCTGTTGAGCTATGAGTTTTGTACTCGAGGTTATTGTATGATTATCTTTTGGGGAGAGGGACCTTGTTGTGTTATCTTCAGTTGTACAGTGGTTGGTTTTATTTCTATAGCAGTTTTATCTTTTAGCTCTGATATCTGTTAGCTGTAGTTCTTTTTGCAGGTAGGACGCTTCGCCTATGCGGGTTTGGCATAGGTGGCGGATCTGTTGGCGAGCCCGGGTCGCAGTTTCGACCCCGGGGCGTGACAGATAGTGTCGCTGAGTACCCACTCTGTGACAGGTACCTCCATGGGGTAGAGGTAGGCGACGGTGAGGCCGAGGTGGGAGCAGTCGGGCTGTGGGAGCCCTAGTATGCCGTTTTCTTTACTTTCTCTGCATTTCATTTGGTATTGTAGGTTACTGTGTGGTTCTCGATACCCTTGTGGGGTCGTGTGGATGTTGATTACTTTCATTCTGGTTATGCACTACTGTTTCCTTTATTGTTCCCGTTTGGCCGTTTTCTAAACAAACCAACTAGAAAACAAAAGAAAAAGGACTTTGAAAACCGTTTTCAAAAATCTAGGGTCGGGTGGGCCCGTTTTCCAAACCCTGTGGATTTATGCCGTTTTCCAATCTGTTTTCGAAACCTAAGGCCGTGTGGGCCTGTTTTCAAAACGGTGAGTTTATCCTTTCAACTTGACTGGCCACGGGCATTGTTTAGTCTTCATACACAGTTAGACTCCGAACTGATGTGATTAAATGGAAAATGATTGCTTGTGTTTGACTGTTGTAATAGCCGCGACGCCGTGCATGTACAGAGGAGACTCTGCCCGACTTTCGAGTAAATCTGTATATGCGGCGGGTCTGGGCACGCGCCGGGGAAGGAGGTTTTAAACAAAAAAATTTTGTACACACCTTACGCTTACTTTTGTGTATCGTTTCCGCTAAAACAAAACCCCCGGGGCGTGACAAATCGACCTCAAGTAAAGAGGAAAAAGTCGTTGCCTTTCATGCCTCTCAAATTCCCTCTTCTAATGTTTGCTTATCATCTTTAATCACTGACTCTATTCCTTTGATTTTGCATGAAACATCAACATCCGGCGGAGAGTCATCAAGTGAGGGGGAGTCGGACGAAGAAGAACTCGTTGAGGCATATCAACAACTTCTTGCGGAATCTAAAAAGATGGCCAAGCATATCAAGAAGTTGAGGAAGCAACAACTTGAGGCTCAAGACGATAATCATGCTTTAAAGATAAAACTTCATGATCTCGAGGAGCAACGAGAACGTTTATTGGATAACAATAAAATCCTCCAAGAAGAGCGAAACCAATCGGAGACAAACGCTAAATCATATATGGACAAGATTGGTTTTCTAGAAAAACAGTTTGAGGAAATTCATGTCACCAACCAAGCTTTGACCAAGCAAGTTCATCAACTTAAATCCGACATACAAAGGCTTTCAACCGGTTCGAAGAAACTTGATTGTATGTCCGGATTAGGTCAAACAAGCAAGGTTGGTTTGGGATTTAAAAAGAACCAAACTGTGAAGGCTTCAAGTTCCACAACTAAATTGAAAGGAATAACTTGTCACCAATGTGGACTTGAAGGACACTTGATGAAGACGTGCCCGAAAAAGAGAAAGAGGAATTCTTCGGCAACTTCATCTATGGCGCAAACTCAACGGAATCAAAAGACACATCAAGTCAAACGAGTTCACTCAATCCACCAAAGGTCCGAGCCACAACATCAATCATACAAGTGGATCATTGCGAGGCAAAGACCTAAGGTGGATCAACAGTCAAAGCTATCATCTCCCAACCACAATTGTGACGCCCCACTTCCCAGGGAGTCACCCATCCTAGAACTACTCTAGCTCTAGCACGCTTAATTCTCATGTTCCTTTTGGATCTTGCTACCATCCAAAATGCTATAGCCGGGTTAGAGATTTAGTCCTATTATATCATTTATATATAGGACTAATCCAAATTCCGGGGGTGTCACATTCTTCCCCCCTTTAAGCCCTGACGTCCACGTCAGGCTCAAGCACACTCACAAGCACCAGGCGATGTGAGACTCGTCTCGCTAGCCTTAGCCGACCTTGTAGGGAGCTGCACTCCACTCACAATGGTCATTAGCCGGGGAGCCTTGCTCTACCCGCTATATAACCCTAGCTCAGCCGAGACTCATCTCACATTTCCGGCTGGTGAATGGCTCTGATACCAACTGTGACGCTCCACTTCCCAGGGGGTCACCCATCCTAGAACTACTCTAGCTCTAGCACGCTTAATTCTCATGTTCCTCTTGGATCTTGCTACCATCCAAAATGCTATAGCCGGGTTAGAGATTTAGTCCTATTATATCATTTATATATAGGACTAATCCAAATTCCGGGGTTGTCACAACAATGAATCAAGACAACCCAAAATCTGACGATTTTGGATTCGGAAAGGTGATATCTTTCCTTGTCTTAAGTTCTAAATAGCTTATGACTGTATGTAATGCTTTGATTGGTTTTCCTTTCGTATTTTTCTTAATCTCTGCATTACATGTTTTCAATGCTCTTCGTTTTTATGTTTTGTTTTTGAACAAAAGGGTTTTAATGATCGAGTGCATTGAATTTGAAAAGGATTTACTTTCACTCACTCCAATTTAATCTTATATGAATTATCAACTTTACTCCATAATCATAATTCTTGAAGATACTTCATTATAGGAGTTTTTGATAATTATATTCATCAAATTTTAGTAATCATGTGTGATCTTTAGATGATTAATCTATCTCGGTTGTGTGAATTCATTGTGATAAACATGAGACAACCGATAGACTAAAATTTGGGATTTAATTCTTTCACATAAGAGATTGTATTTTCTTACATGGGTAATGAAATGAATTGCAAAAGATGTGGAAAGAGTTACATCCGAAAGGAGTGTGAAAACTACCACCACATGTTGGAAAGAGCTGCCACCCCGGTCGCCCGGTTAGTGTGTGAAGCTACTACATGTTATGGATGCTTGAAAAATATTTTTGAAATTTTTTAGATGAAGCATTCGGAGATTTATATTCAAAGTTCTTATTTTGATTAATCTCCTGGTTGGTATAAGGTGGGATAGTTAAAAGATGCTCAAAAAGCCACCCTTAGGTATTTTAGTGCATATCTCAATTTAGAAGGGTAAAATTCAAAATTGATGTCATTTGGAAATCTCTGTAAGTCATCTTTGTAAATCCGTTACATCTTGATAGACTTTGGATCTCAAGATTATTTTTGATGACTTATGTTTGACGAATATAACATGAAAAACGGTTTATAATGTTTTATCTTTGTTTTTCATGATTTCAGAGTAAATCTTTTTAATTTTTATAATTAATCGGATTGAATGACATCTATGTGAATTCATTGTTTTTCAAAGCACTTAAATGAATTTCTTGATGGTATACAAATCGGTATTTGAAAAGATTTCAAAATTTGGATTTGTTTCAAGAAATTTTTGCTTTTTGGCTCTGGTGTACCGGTACCTGATTTTTAGTATCGGAACCAAGATTCCGCATCAGAAAACCCAATCCGGAACCCGAACATGAAATTTTCTGTTTTTTTTCACTCGAGTACCGGTACGCAATCTGCGTTTTTGCTATATACCGGAACTGAGCTTTTATCTCTCTTTCTCTATGAACTAATGCTGTTAGTGATTTCCTTTTGTCTAGTATGTTCACTGTTTGACAATTTGTGACAAAAAGGGGGAGAAGAGAAATGACGGAGATGAGATCATCGAGATAGGGGGAGATGATGTAAAAGGAGCTGAAAAACAAAAAGAACCAAAAGGACGAATCAAATGTAGGATTTACATTTAATTTCTGACAACTGACATTTGATTTGTTTGGAGTTTTGTTTTGCAGGATCTACATCACTTTAAGACTCCAAGTCCTAAGTCATAGAGTTTGTTCTAAGACTGGTTCAAATGTAATTTTTGTTTATTGGATCTTTCACGGAAAGAAAGTCAATGTTTTGGTGATGACATTGAGTTTCGATTTTTTTGGTTTAAGATGAGTGTCTTGAGCGTTTTATGTATTTTTGGGTTTTGTCACGAAATTGCCAAAGGGGGAGATTGTTACGGCTTTTTGTGTTGGCATATTTCGTGAGTTGAGTCGGAGTCTTGAAGTGATCAAATTGTCAATCAACAATCGAAGACTCAGAGAAAATTCAACAAGAGCTCAAGTTGACACTCAGTGTTTTGAGTCTTGAAGATTGAAGATGAAGAATTGTGGATCAATTACATCAATCTCAAGAAGAAAGAATTCAAAAGGATCAGGTATGTTTAACTAAATAATTTTGGTGATCCGAATACTTTCTTATAGTGTAGAAACACTTGGATGAATTTTTAATTGGATAAAAATCAAAAACTGGACATGTAATATGTTCAGGATCCGGATCAGACCAATCCAGTCCGGACCCCGAACATAGTTTAGTTCATGCGGAATTCCAGTCCGGACATCCCCGGTTTCAATCCGGACCCCGAACTATGTGTTTGCTGAAATGGCATGAACAGTTCGGATAAGGAAATTCCAGTCCGGACCCCGAACTATTTTTTCAGGAAAATTGCTGAAAAAGACGACAGTCCGGATCAGCCAAATCCAGTCCGGACCGTCGTGTGGGAAAAATTCTGTTAAGTCAGTTTTTGATGCTTATATCTTTCCAAAGGTTTCTAACCTATAAATAGACACTTAGGGTTTCTCAAGAACTACCGATCAATTTAGAAAACACCCGAGAGCAACCCTAGAGGCTGGTTTTTACCGTTCTTCTTTTTAGCCTCTTTTAGGTCAATTCGACGGTTCTTCCAAGATATACTTTTTGTCGAATTGATCTAATCTTTGCTTAGAGATTCCATCCATGGTTCTTCATTGATAATCTAAGCAAAGGGTCACCATCGAAGCTTTTATCAAGTTCGCGTCGTGGATTCGACGTAGCATCGTGGATTCGATGTGTTGAAGGCGTTTCGTGGATTCGAAACGTGTTGTTCGTGGATTCTGTTACGGAATTTAAGTTGGCATAGTTTCGTGAAAGTCTCAAGTCTTGAAGATTGAAGGTGAAGGAAGTTGGATCATTTAACTCAATCTCAAGAAAGAAAAATTCAAAAGGATCAGGTATGTTTAACTAAAGATTTTGTGTGATCCGAATACTTCTTGTAGTGTAGAAACACTTGGAAGAATCTTTCATTGAATAAACATCAAAAACTGGTGTTCGGACATGTTCAGGATCCGGATCAGAGCCAGCGATCCGGATCCCGAAGGTTGTTGTTTCATACATCACTTCAATCCGGATCGCAGCATCTCACGATCCGGATCCCGAACGTTGAGTTTTCTGAAATGTATGAACGATCCGGATCAGGCATTCCGATCCGGATCCCGAACGTGTGATTTTCTGGAAACCGTCTTTATTGCTACTGCAATCCGGATCGCCCAAATCCGATCCGGATCGCCGTCCGTCAAATTTCCAGAAATGTTAGGTTTTTGATTCTTATCTCCTTCCTAGGGTTTCTAACCTATAAATAGACCCTATGACTCTTTTTCTGTGGACTGCGAGAATCCAAAATAATCCATATAGCCGTCATTTTCATATATCATCTTATACGGCTCTAGATCCACATATAGAGAAGAAAGGAAATCATTAGAGAATACTCTATGTTTCTTCATCTATATTGATTAGTTTGATTCTAGGTTTTCATACTCACATCTTGAGTTGAATCAAACTAATGAATACTTAGATGGTATTTCCGATCTATCTTTGATCTAAGTATTCGGCGGATCATCACCACCAAAAACAACGATTTACCCCAAAAATCGGCGCGTGGATTCGCGTGTCCTTGTGGATTCAAGGTTCAACCGCTCTCGTGGATTCGGAGCGAGGCACGTTCGTGGATTCGAAGGGTGCTATTGGGTGAAGACCGTGGATTCGGTCGGACGTCGTGGATTCGACGTTGGACGCCGTGGATTCGGCGTTGGGCGCAGATCGTGGATTCGAGAAGCGTCGTGGAGCGAGCGGAGAAGATCCTCTAGGAGCGTATGGAAAAGGTTGAGTCGTAAGTGTGTACGGTAAATCACCTTGTACGTGTTTTAATTCTAGTGGATTTCTGCCGTGTTATCGGTCCCGTGGTTTTTTTACTCCGGTGATGGAGTTTTCCACGTAAAAATCTTGCGTATTATTTTTATTTCCGCATTGGGTTTTTATCGCAACGATTTTTGAGTGTTTATATGTTTACACCTATTCACCCCCCTCTAGGTGTTTTTTCCCCTATTTAGATCCTTATTACATATAACCCAACAAGTGGTATCAGAGCGGGAATAGGGTTGTAAACAATGGTTGAAGGTGGAAACATCAACCGACCCCCGTTCTTCGATGGAACAAATTATGCGTACTGGAAAGTGCGGATGAAAGCCTTTTTAATTTCCATCGACGAACGGGTGTGGCAATCAATTGAATTAGGATGGTCTAATCCAACTGAATTTATTGGTGATGTTCACACCTTAAAACCTAGGTCGAAATGGACCAAGGAAGAGTTAGATTCATCTTCTTACAATGGCAAGGGAATTAATGCTATTTTTAATGCCTTATCTCAAACTGAATTCTCTCGCGTCTCGGCATGTGAGACTGCGAAAGAAATCTGGGATGTTCTTCAGGTTACACATGAGGGAACTAACCTCGTGAAGATTCAGAAACTGCAAATGCTTACGAGCAAGTTTGACTCTATCTTGATGGCAGAAAATGAATCTTTCACGGACTACTATACACGATTGCAAGATATCGTAAACTCATGTGCTAACCTGGGAGAGAAGATTCCAGAATTTAAGATTGTAAGAAAGATCTTAAGAACTCTTCCTGAACGATTTCGCCCAAAGGTTACTGCCATTGAAACTATTAAACACCCGGACGAAATACGTGTAGAAGAATTAGTTGGTTCATTACAAACTTATGAAATGACATTTACTACTAACAATTCTTCTGGAAAGGCATCCACTTCTAAGTCTTCAGGTTATGCGTTGAAAACAACTAAGGAAGAAGACGTGGATACATCCTCCTCAGACGATGACGAGAACCTTTCTATGGAGGAATTTGAGAAGCAGCTCGCTCTCTTGACAAGGAAGTTTCGCCGCAACTTTCGAAGGGGTAATTCAAGCAAATCTCCATCCTTCGGAAAGTCGAACAAAGGCAAGGGTACTTCAAGTTACAAGTCAAGAAAGCAAGAGAACTTCTCAAAGGATAAGAAAAGTTCAGAAGGACAACTACAATGCTTCAAATGTCGAGGCTACGGCCACATTGCAACGGAGTGTCCCAACAAGTATCCGGCAAAGAAGAAGGCGATGCAAGTCGTCACTTGGGATGACAACTCAACGTCAAATGAGTCGTCTTCGAGTGATGAAGAAAAGAGCTCCACCGCATTCCACGCGTCCGTATCTTCACCCTTCATGTGCTTTATGGCAAGTACATCCGAGTCGTTGTCCAACTCCACTGTTGAAAAGAATGCAACGGACAATGAATCGGATGATTCGGAAGGTGAAGATTTTGCTCTAGCCTACCACAGACTTTTGAGGGATTCAAAGAAAGTGGCTAAGCAAAACAAGAGTTTGAGAGGGAGAGTGCATGATCTCGAAGAAGAAGCAAAAAGAGCGACTTCTCTCTCAAACGCTCTTGAAGTGGAAAGGGAAAACCTGATAAAAGCAAATGTTTCCCTTCAAGAGTCCAATGAGCAACTTGAGAAGGAACATACAAATCTGGTGGATAACGCCAATCACTTCTCAAAGCTCTACAACGAGGCTCGACAGGATAACCTGGAAATGACAAAGACCATTTTCCAACTCAAGAATGACTTACAGCGATTCTCTTCAGGAAGGAGTAAGTTGGATAGACTTCTTGGTCTTGGTCAATCAAATCGGTTCGGCCTCGGATACACTCAAACTGGAAACAGTCCAAGTTCGAGTGGGACAGTTTTTGTGCTTCAGTCGGTATCTCCTCCTCCGACACCGGAATTCAAGACAAACAACGACAACAAACCTACTTCATCCTCTTTGGGATCGTCAAGATCTAAGGTATGTTTTCGTTGTGGTGTTTCAGGGCACATAAGAAGATATTGCAAGACGGGAGTCGAACGCTCATCTCAAACACCTCTTGCAACAACTACCAAAAAGGCTCCTCCCCGGAAATCAAAGCAAAACTTTCCAAATGAAAAGAGACTTGGTAGTTCATCGCGCAAGACGATTTCATCAAGGAGCAACAATCGCTATAACAAGACGCTTTCACCGAGGCATATAACTTCACGACCATTACCGACGCACTCCAAAAAGGTTTGGGTGCGCAAAGGTGAAATTTTCCCTTGTCTTGTTTCCAATGTTTCCTTGCATGCATATGATAGTTCGTCTTGGTATCTGGATAGCGGGTGTTCCCGTCATATGACCGGTGACAAAAATAGTTTTCAAAATCTTGAGAAAATCTCCGGAGGACACGTTGTTTTCGGAGACGGTCGATCTTCCAAAATTGTTGGAAAAGGGACGGTAGCTATTCCAGATGGCCCGATTTTGAAAAACGTCTTATTTGTTGATGGCCTTAAGACTAACCTCATAAGCATAAGTCAACTTTGCGACAATGCTTTTTCAGTTAACTTTTCATCTGTTGAATGCGTTGTAACTGATAAGGACCATGTCTTCTTTTTAAAAGGGGTTAGATCTGAAAATAATTGTTATGTTGTTCCTAATAAATTTTCTGAAAATTGTAACTTAGCCGCTTTGAATAATGAAACTCTTTGGCATGAAAGGCTAGGTCACTTAAATTTTAAGGAACTTACTAGAATTTCAAACAAGGACGTGGTCAAGGGGGTTCCAAAACTTTTATTTAAACAAAACGTTGTGTGTGGTGGTTGCCAAAAGGGTAAACAGTCTAGGACTGCACACAAGAACTTGAACCACGTTGGTACAAAACGGCCCTTGGAACTTTTGCACATGGATTTAATGGGGCCGACCCGTCAACCATCCTTGGGAGGTAAATGGTACATTTTCTTATTGGTTGATGATTTTTCTAGGTTTTCTTGGGTAGCATTTTAAAAAGAGAAAGCTGATACGTTTGACTCTTTTCATAAGATTTGCCATCGTATTATGATTGAAAAGAATGAAAAGATCATTCGTGTTAGAAGTGATAGAGGTGGAGAATTCATAAATTCAAAATTCATTGATTTTTGCACTTCAAATGGCATTAAACATGAATTCTCGGCATCCTATACACCTCAGCAGAATGGTGTTGTTGAGCGCAAAAACAGGGTTGTACAAGAGATGGCGCGTGTGATGCTTCATAGCCGGAATTTACCGCTACATTTTTGGGCTGAAGCCGTGAACACCGCTATCTATGTCATTAATAGAGTTTACTTGCGCCCAGGAACTTTAAATACACCATATGAGCTGTGGTTTAGTAGAAAACCGGATATCAAATACTTTCGTATCTTCGGGAGTCGATGTTACATTTTACGTGACCGTGAAAATCTTGGAAAGTTCGACTCTCGAAGTGATGAAGGGATCTTTTTGGGTTATTCTACGAATAGCAGAGCATATCGAGTATTTAACATTGAATCTAAGACGATCGTAGAATCTATAAATGTTAAAGTAGATGAAGCTTTTCACTTTGGATCTGGAAAATCTACCCTCGATATCTCTCTAGATGATGATTCTCCTGTTAGTGCATCTTCTCATGATAATACTTCCAATATTAATGATGCATCTAATGGCTCTTCTAGTTTATCTGATGTGCAGGAATCATCTCATGTATCTCCGAGTACTCCGTTTCAACAAACGTTACGAATCTCCAAGGATCATCCGGAATCGAACATCATTGGAGATCCACAAGAAGGAGTTAGAACTCGGAAGCAGTTGGTTTGTGGATTCGCTTGCTACGTATTTTTAATCGAACCAAAGAACATAGATGAAGCTCTTCAGGATGACTACTGGATTAAAGCAATGCAGGAAGAGCTCCATCAATTTGAGCGAAACAAAGTCTGGGAATTAACGAAGCCTCCAAAGCAACATAATGTGATAGGTACCAAATGGATCTTCAAGAACAAGAAAAATGAGGATGGTACTATCATCAGGAACAAGGCACGATTAGTTGCTCAAGGTTATTCTCAAGTAGAAGGTATAGACTTTGACGAAACATTCGCCCCTGTAGCTAGACTCGAGTCCATTCGTATACTATTTGCTATTGCTTGTCATTTTAAAATCAAATTATTTCAAATGGACGTTAAGAGCGCATTTCTAAATGCTTTTTTAAATGAGGAAGTTTATGTGGCTCAACCGAAAGGTTTTGTAGATCATAAACAACCTAACCATGTTTTTCGTTTGAAAAAGGCTCTTTACGGTCTGAAACAAGCACCGCGAGCATGGTACGAAAGGTTAACAAAGCACCTTTTGGAGAAAGGCTATACTCGAGGGGGAGCTGATAGGACTCTCTTTGTGAAGCATTATCAAAGCAATTTCATTGTAGCACAAATCTATGTCGATGACATTGTATTTGGCGCAACAAGAGATAATGATGCTTCTAAATTCGCGGAGACCATGGAAAGCGAATTTGAGATGTCCATGATGGGCGAATTGACTTATTTTCTTGGATTGCAAATTAAACAAAATGATGAAGGTATTCGCTTGAGTCAATCCAAGTATGCAATGGAGTTGGTCAAAAAGTTTGATCTAGAAAATTGTAAAGATTTTCCAACTCCAATGGGAACTAGCCACAAGGGACTTGGAAGTGAATCACATAGTGAGAATGTAGACGAGAAACTGTATAGAAGTATGATTGGAAGTCTACTTTACCTCACGGCTAGTCGCCCGGATATATCCTTTAGTGTTGGGATTTGCGCGAGATATCAATCAACACCATAGGAGGTTCACCTGAAAGCGGTGAAACGGATCATCCGGTACATCAAAGGATCAATTAATTTCGGAATTTGGTATCCTATGGGAACAAGTCTGGATATTGTTGGATACTCAGATGCCGATTGGGCAGGATCAGTGGATGATCGGAAAAGCACGAGTGGTGCATGCTTCTATCTTGGCCATTGCCTTGTTGCATGGCACAGTAAAAAGCAGAATTGCATAGCACTCTCGACTGCCGAAGCGGAATACATTTCAGCTGGAAGTTGCTCAACTCAACTCATTTGGATGAAAAGCGTATTGAGCGACTTCCGCATTTCAGCATCTTCGGTAACAATTCTTTGTGACAACACAAGTGCAATTAACATTTCTAAAAACCCTGTGTTGCACTCTAGAACAAAACATATTGAACTTAGATATCATTTTCTTAGAGAGCTAGTTGAATCAAATACTCTTCAACTTTCATATATTTCAACTGAGGATCAATTGGCTGACTTTTTAACAAAACCTTTGGATCAAAAACGTTTTATTCATTTACGAAAAGCAATTGGAATGCTTTCCTTGAAATAAACTTCTTTTTGAAACCTTTGCTTAGGATAGGTTTTGTATTTGTTTTTGTTTTGTTCATTATCTATGTTTGTACATAGGACATTAATTGAGCATAGATCATAATTGACTTTAATTGCATCTTTTCGCACATTTAGAAATTTATTATGCTTTTGCCATCATAATATTTCACTGTTGCAATGATCATTTATGTTAATTAAATCATCTTCTAAGTGATCAAAGTCAATTTCTCTCTCTCAATGATCTCTTGGTATAGTCATTATCTTATTTGACTGCTTAGTCGAGTATGAAATCGAGATCAATATTTGGTTGAATACTTTTTATCTTAAATAATTGATAGCCAATTGAGGGGGAGTCATAGAAAAAGTAAAATGCTCAAAAGATGTGGAAAGAGTTACATCCCAATGAGGAGTGTGAAAACTACCACCACATGGAGGAAAGAGCTACCACCTCGGTCGTCCGAGTATTGTGTGCAGCTACCACATGTATACCAAGCATGGTTGTTCAAATTTTGATTAAGTAAAATGCATGTTGAAATACTTGACTTTGTCAAATTTCAAGGTTGGTATAAGGTGGGTTTTTAAAGAAAGATGCTCAAAGAGCTACTCTCTTCAACAGATTGTCTAGATACATTATCTACTATATTTGGGATTTCAAACATCTATTGATCTTTGTATTTCATTTTCTTTACTGAATTGATGATTTGATAAAGGCATTACTCATAAGATCAAGTTAGATGTAATTGAAGGTGTTCAACTTTAAGGGATTTAATTCTTGTAAATTCTCGTTTCATTTTTGGATATTATTGATAGATTTGGCATAATCTAATTCTTGTTGTATGAAACGATGATTTTTGTTTAAGGTTGATACACATTTGTGCTTACAATCTTTTTCTGGTTTTTCTTGAATTTCTCTGAAATTTTCTAAAGAAAAAGTTGGAGCCGATCCGGATCGGGCAAGATGATCCGGATCCCGAACGCAGGTATTCTTCTGCGGGCTGACGATCCGGATTGGACCTGCCGATCCGGATCCCGAACGCAGTTTCTCACTGCGGGCAGTCGATCCGGATCGCAATCATGAACTGATCCGGATCGCGGCTAGGGTTTTATAAAGAACAAAAGGGTTTTGATTTCTTTTACTCCAATCTTTTGTTCCAAAGTTTCCAGAGCCTCTCTCTCTAGATTTCATCCTTCCTGGAAGCTTTCAAACTCAAGTTCTTCAACTCCAAGTAAGTTTTATTGATCAAAATCTCGGTTTTTCACCGTTTTTCTCTTTTCCTCCTCAAACGTGATGAATTTCTTGGATCAACTTTGTTTGTGGATGGTTTTTGATCAAATTTCTTTTGAAATAAGAACTCTGGGTAGATTAGTTTTGATTATATGCTAGGTATTCTCCTGATTAACGGATTTTTAGGCTTCGATTTCTAAAATTTCGGTTTTAGGGCATATAATAAGGATTTTCGAAAATCATGCAATTGATCTTTTTTTAAAAGTCCTTTTGCAAAACTAATTTGATTCTTAGTCTCTCTACATGACTATGATTGTTTGGGTACAATTTTTCAAATTTTTGAAAATTAACAATTTTTCATGTGTTCTTGAGTTGGTCTTCACAGGATACATTTTTCACTAGCAATCAAAATGGTGATCACTTGGATTATTTTCCTACTTGCTGCCATGGTACATGTCAAGGATACTGCCTAGCCTAAGAAGGCTAAGAAAGCAAAGAAGACTAAGGTTGATTCCGACACTGAATCAGAGACAGAATCGATCGACTGGGATAACATCGAAATCGAGCAAGCTGCTCCCATTGTCTCCAAAGGGAAAGCAACTGCTGAAGCTTCAAAACCTACTGCAGCTGAAAAAGGAAAAGCCCCTATGGAACCAAGTCCAATTGGAACAAAAAGAAAAACCGGTGCAAGAAAAAGAGGCAGTGCTCAGGGAATTACCATTGAGGAACCAGTTGCTAGGCAGCCTCCTCCACAAGACTTCATCAGCTCCGAAAGAATCAAGGATTTTGAGAAGAGGGAATGCATTGGCGAGAGACATGTCAATGTCAAACCAATGAAGGAACGATCTGTAGCTTTTGGGACTTTGTTTGACCAAGTTGGTCTTGCTCAAATTTGCAACTTCCCTGAGACTACTGGGTACTGTCCACACTCAGTTCGAATGTTTTATCAGAACGCTGCAAGTCTGATTGATCACGAGGATGGACGTCGAGAATTTCACACTTTGGTTAAAAATATCAAAATCAAAGTCACACCCCAGCTGATTGGAGTTGTGCTAGGTATGACAGCCAGAGCTGATGGACTCCATTACCTAAAAACTCAAAGCTTCAACGACAACTCCTGGAGAGCTGTAGTTAATGGAATTTGTCTTCCAAATACTCGGTCGACCGGAAATTCTGTTTTCTCTAAAGAGCTTCGACCAGAGTATCGGTATATAAACTTCATTGTCTGCTACAACATTCTTCCCAACATGAATACGAAGGTTCTTCGATGGGACAGAATGTTATACCTTTATCTTCTTGGAAACCCGGCCGCATTGATGGGAGCAAACTTGAATATTCCTTATCTCATTTGGTCAAGGATGGCGCGGTATGTGGAACACTCTCACCCCACAGAGAGACTACCCTACCCAATGATTATCATGCGCATCCTTAGAAAGTTTAAAGTCGATACAAGCGCGAGCTCATACATGTACAGTTTGGGCACCATTAATGAGACAACAATTGTGAAGTCCTTATCGACTAAACAAGATGAACCCTTAATACCTCCTCACCGGCAACGAGCACAACAACAACGAGCGACAACCTCTGCACCGGCAGAAACTCCTCCTGTTCCACCAGCACAGCAGGCACCTCCATCCACTTCTGATGATGATGCGTCAGTGAGTTCAATCTTTAAGGAACAACAGCGACTCTCAAACGAGCAAGAGCGCATGGCTACTGATGTCGCTGAAATGAAAGAGGATATCAAAGAAGTTAAGAAGGAACAAGCTTCTATAAACAAACGGATCAAGAAAATGTTTCAGAAGCTTGGGTGTATCAGCTCCGACGACTCTGCATAAAGTTTTTCTTCTTTTCTCTAATCTTTCTTTTGCAGGTTTTTAAGTTTTTGTTCTTATTTAGTTCTCAGGAGTTTCTTTATTTTGTTCTATTTAACTCTCCTTAAAGTTTTTGTGATTTTGGCTTTGTTTGTGACAAAAAGGGGGAGAGAGTTTAGAGGGAACTTGAACAATGACAATGAACTTGAACAATGATGTGATGTGAACATCAAGGTAAGTGAACATCAAGGGAACTTGAACAATGAACTTGAACAATGATGATGTGAATGTGTGAACATCGAAGTAAGTAGAACTTCAACTTTTGGTTTTCATTTGTTTTGAATGCATGCCTCGACTAACTATTCGACTAACTATTTGGGCATGTAATATAACTAACAAGTTGATGTTGGACTAACATTTTATGATATTTGGTTTTTGATTGCATAGAAGATATGTTGGCTTTTGACTATGATTCTCTTACATATCTGAATTCTCAAATGTCATGATGATCAGATAAACTCTATCTCTGTACTAGGTTTTGTATGCTAAATATTCTTGAGGTATCTAACGATCTCTTTTTGTCAAGAATGATTTCCTTGTGCAGAGAGTACAGATGTCTAAGTCTAGAGTCTGTTTTAGGAGTTTATCTCATGTTTTTAAATTTTTGGATCTCCATTGTAAATTTTTGTTGTATGGTGATAGCAACAAAAATATCTTTTTGAATTTTCTTTAGTGGATCTGTGTTTTGTCACGAAACCGCCAAAGGGGGAGATTGTTACGGAATTTAAGTTGGCATAGTTTCGTGAAAGTCTCAAGTCTAGAAGATTGAAGGTGAAGGAAGTTGGATCATTTAACTCAATCTCAAGAAAGAAGAATTCAAAAGGATCAGGTATGTTTAACTAAAGATTTTGTGTGATCCGAATACTTCTTGTAGTGTAGAAACACTTGGAAGAATCTTTCATTGAATAAACATCAAAAACTGGTGTTCGGACATGTTCAGGATCCGGATCAGAGCCAGCGATCCGGATCCCGAAGGTTGTTGTTTCATACATCACTTCAATCCGGATCGCAGCATCTCACGATCCGGATCCCGAACGTTGAGTTTTCTGAAATGTATGAACGATCCGGATCAGGCATTCCGATCCGGATCCCGAACGTGTGATTTTCTGGAAACCGTCTTTATTGCTACTGCAATCCGGATCGCCCAAATCCGATCCGGATCGCCGTCCGTCAAATTTCCAGAAATGTTAGGTTTTTGATTCTTATCTCCTTCCTAGGGTTTCTAACCTATAAATAGACCTTATGACTCTTTTTCTGTGGACTGCGAGAATCCAAAATAATCCATATAGCCGTCATTTTCATATATCATCTTATACGGCCCTAGATCCACATATAGAGAAGAAAGGAAATCATTAGAGAATACTCTATGTTTCTTCATCTATATTGATTAGTTTGATTCTAGGTTTTCATACTCACATCTTGAGTTGAATCAAACTAATGAATACTTAGATGGTATTTCCGATCTATCTTTGATCTAAGTATTCGGCGGATCGTCACCACCAAAAACAACGATTTACCCCAAAAATCGGCGCGTGGATTCGCGTGTCCTTGTGGATTCAAGGTTCAACCGCTCTCGTGGATTCGAAGCGAGGCACGTTCGTGGATTCGAAGGGTGCTATTGGGTGAAGACCGTGGATTCGGTCGGACGTCGTGGATTCGACGTTGGACGCCGTGGATTCGGCGTTGGGCGCAGATCGTGGATTCGAGAAGCGTCGTGGAGCGAGCGGAGAAGATCCTCTAGGAGCGTATGGAAAAGGTTGAGTCGTAAGTGTGTACGGTAAATCACCTTGTACGTGTTTTAATTCTAGTGGATTTCTGCCGTGTTATCGGTCCCGTGGTTTTTTTACTCCGGTGATGGAGTTTTCCACGTAAAAATCTTGCGTATTATTTTTATTTCCGCATTGGGTTTTTATCGCAACGATTTTTGAGTGTTTATACGTTTACACCTATTCACCCCCCTCTAGGTGTTTTTTCCCCTATTTAGATCCTTATTACATATAACCCAACAGATTCGAGTGGCGTTCGTGGATTCGAACGTGTGCAGTGGACGTGCAGTCGGTGAGCGCAAGATCCGAAGAAGTTGAAGGAGGGGTTGGAGTCCGTGGAGTCGGGAATCACCTTGTTATTCTTCTATTCTTAGTGGATTGTTATTGCGTGTTGGTCCCGTGGTTTTTCTCCTGGATTGGAGTTTCCACGTAAATCTCGGTGTGCTGTTTTTATTTTCCGCATTGGTTTTTATTTTGCACTGAGATTGGTTTTTGAGTATTACACCTATTCGCCCCCCCTCTAGTTGTTTGATAGTACCTATTTAGATCCTTGTGGATTCTTAATATATAAAAACCTACAGACAAGTCAAACAGTGCGCCACGAACCGCGTTACGTCTCCCTTCAATTTAGGCCACCAAAAAGTCTGCTTAAGGTCCCTGTACATCTTCGTACCACCGGGATGCGCCGCGTAAGGAGCACAATGCGCCTCCGATAATATCTCTTCCTTCAGATCAGGTAGATCGGGCACACAAATGCGTCCTCGGAACCGCATTGTACCGTCCACTCCGACCGAAAAGTCTCCCTCCCGGTCCAAAGGAATCTTGTCCCGTACAAGCTGTAGTTGAGCGTCCGTCTTCTGACCTTCTAGGATTTTCTCCAACAAGGTAGGCTTGACCACCAGGGTCAAAACTCGCGAAACAGCACCCGCCGGGACAACCTCAAATCTCATCCGCGAGAGATCTGCGATTAGACGGTCTTGCTGAGTGATAGGGTTCACCGGTAACTTTTTTGTCTGACCCTTCCTGCTCAAGGCATCGGCTACTACGTTTGACTTTCCAGGGTGATACTGAATGGTCAAATCATAATCCTTCAATAATTCCTACCATCGTCTCTACCGTAAGTTCAATTCTTTTTGTGTGAAAATGTATTTAAGGCTCTGGTGATCAGAAAACACGTTGCAATGAGCTCCGTAAAGGTAGTGCCTCCAGAGCTTTAAAGCGAAAACGACCGCTGCGAGTTCCAAGTCATGAGTAGAGTAATTTCGCTCATAATCCTTGAGTTGTCTTGATGCGTAGGCTACGACTTTTCCCTGTTGCATCAGCACACTTCCGAGACCGCTCCGTGATGCATCACAATAAACCTCGAAGTCCTCACCGGGTGTCGGTAATGTAAGCACGGGTGCCTGTGTTAGCCTGTCCTTGA
The DNA here is from genome assembly GCA_029204045.2 of Tillandsia leiboldiana. Lineage (NCBI taxonomy): Eukaryota > Viridiplantae > Streptophyta > Magnoliopsida > Poales > Bromeliaceae > Tillandsia > Tillandsia leiboldiana. The sequence goes on along the minus strand of CM055060.1, from coordinate 41,472,319 downwards.
GTTCCTCGAAGCTCTCCTGGCATTGAGCCGTCCACACAAATCTCTCCCATTTTCGGGTTAGACGACTCAGAGGGGTGGCAATTTTTGAGAAACCTTCCACGAAGCGTCTATAATAACCCGCCAATCCTAAGAAGCTTCGGACTTCCGTTACTGTAGTCGGTCGGGGCCAGTTAGTTACTGACTCCACCTTCTTAGGATCCACCGCAATTCCCCTTGCGGAAACTATGTGTCCCAAAAAGTTCACTTCACGAAGCCAGAACTCACACTTCTTGAGCTTAGCAAACAACTTCTGATCGCTGAGAATCTGAAGGATTACTCGCAGATGCTCCTTATGTTCCTCATATGTCCGTGAGCAGACCAGAATGTCATCAATAAAGACCACTACAAATTGGTCCAAGAAGGGTTTGAATACCCTAATCATCATATCCATGAACATCGTTGGTGTGTTCGTAAGTCCAAACAGCATAACCGTAAACTCGTAATGACCATATCGAGTTCGAAAGGCTATTTTAGGTATATCCTCACCTCGAACTCTCAGCTGATGGTAGCCGGACTGCAAATATATCTTCGAGAATACTGAACCTCCTTGTAGTTGGTCGAACAGGTCATCAATCCGAGGCAAGGGATACTTGTTTTTTCACCGTAACCTTGTTTATCTCCTGATAGTCGATGCAAAGACGCAAACTCCCGCCCTTTTCCCGCACGAAGAGAACGGGTGCGCCCCAAGGCGACTCACTTGGCCTGATGAACCCCTTATCCAAAAGATCTTTTAGTTGTGCTTTGAGCTCTCTTAATTCTGCAAACGCCATTCGATACGGTGCCTTGGTGATAGGTTGCGTACTCGGGAGAAGCTCGATGGTGAAACCGGTTTCTCGCTCGGGGGGCGTACCAGACAGTTCAGTCGGGAAAACGTCTGAAAATTTCCCTTACGATAGGGATATCCGAGAACAGTGCCGAGGACCGAGTCGCTAAGTCCATCGAGGCCATGTATGCTACACATCCATCCTCATCAGTTTCCTAGCCCGCGACGCAAAGATAATAGAAGAGAAGGAGGTGCTCTTACATGCCAAGTACACGTGATCCGGAAAGCCAGGTTCCTGCAGCCGCACCTGGCGCTTCTCGCAATCAATCACCGCCTGGTACTTAGTGAGCCAAACCATACCAAGTACCACAACGAAGTCCTTAAGCGGGATTACCACTAAATCCCAAGGACAACGTAGCCTTCCCATCTTTATCGGGCAGGAAGGTACGAAACTAAACGCTTGAAACTCCAACCTCACCGGTTAGCAGCGATGCCCTCTTCTCCCGTCGTTGGGTCGGAGGGCGACGAGTCGATGCTAAAGGGAATCCCGCAACTGATCAAGTTAGGGTGTCCCCTCCCCAACTACCCACGACCGATAGTGCCGACGACATACCTACCAATCACCGGCGACAAGAATGTCGTAAAGTAAGGCTCTAGGTCGAGAGGTCAGATCTACCGAAATTATGGATGCTACTCCACTACCCTCCACCAATCTAAGAACGGCGAGCAGAAAACGTTCTTGCAAGTTAAGTTCGCAAGTTCCAGTGAGCCCGGTTCCCGGAGGCGCACTTGGAACTTCCGGCAGTCAAACACCGCTTACAAATTTGCAGTGACTGTCGATCCCGAGCGCCCCACCGAGATCCCTAAGCGGAATCCCCACTAGTTCATAGAGCATAAGAACCTGCCCAACCTCGCTGGCCAGGAAGGAACATAGCTACCTGCCTCGGGGGATTGCCCAATAGTCCGAACGAACCTATTTCTACGATGGAGGGTTTCTTCTAGTAACTATGGGTTGGTTAAAACTTGCTACTACGTCCTCCGGGGTAGCCCGTCTCGAGCTGAGCCGTCGCGTAAATCCTCCCGCGGGGAGGTGGCGGCGTCCCTCTCTACGTGTCGTGATACTGAAGATACCGTTCCCGGGTTCAGGGGGCAGAATGAGCGGAAGTGTCCCGGCTTGCCACATCTGAAGCAATGGTCATGCCTCCAGGAACAATCGATCACTTGGTGCTCCTCCGCAGATGATGCAAGGCTTCTCTGTCACGCCCCGGGGGTTTCATTAAGCGGAAGACAACCAACGGAAAGTATGAATTTGCGTATACATTTTTTTTTTGAAAGTCCTTTCTCCCCGGTGTGTGCCCAGACCCGCCGCATACACAGATTCACCCCGCAAACGGGCAGTGTTGCCTCTGTATACGCACGGCGTCGCGGCTACTACAATCATTTAATCACAACACTTTACTAACATGAACATACAAGACTAAAGAATTCTTGAGGCCGATTGATTTGAAAGGATAAATCCACAAGTTTTGAAAGCGGTGCCCACACGGCACCCAGGTTTCTAAAACAGTTTTCGAAATTCATAAATCCACAGGGTTTTTAAAACGGTGCCCACACGACACCCAGATTTTTAAATCAGTTTTCGCAATCCATAAATCCACAGGGTTTTAAAACGGTGTCCACACGACACCCAGATTTTTAAAAATAGTTTTCGCAATGCCTTTTCTTTTTCTTTTCCTTTGTAGTTTGAAAACGGCCAAACAGGAGAAGAATAAACCAACCATCCACATAACTAGAAGAAAGACATCTCAACATCCACACCGACCCCACAAGGGTATCGAAATCCACACAATAGCTACTAACAGGTAATGAAAATGTGCATGAAGGAAGTAAATACAGTTTATGGCCTCGAAGGACCAAAAAGATGCTCCTGCCACGGCCTCACCGTCGCCCTAGCTCTCACCCCTGAAGGAACCTGTCACGGAGTGGGAAGTCAGCGACACAAGATATAAAGATGAAATGCAGGAAAAACTGTAACTAAAGCAGACCGTGAGAACCATCCAGAGCAACCGCCCTCCCCAACGGGCAAAACACGACCCCTGCATAACCTAATCCGGACACCTGTCCCGGCAACCCCACCGAGTAGCTACACCACCGAGCAACCACATCGGTACACCACCAAGCAACTACATCGGTAAACCACGCCAGGCGCCTACCTCGACGGGTCGCACCGCTCACACCTTGGCGCCTCTAGCCCCTCCTCGCCCAGGGAGGGCCCCCACTACGTCACCTCATGGGGTACACGGGTCATAGACCACTTTTCCAAAAAAACGCACCCTTGCGGTGGCCAAACCGCGGGTGCGCGTGCTGCAGCCTCGAGCATCGTAACCAAGTACACAAGACAAAACCGATAGTAACGAACCATAGAGATCACCAAACATTAGTACAGTTAGACGAGTAATTGACAATGTTTACAGTTTTCGAAACCCGACACTAAACCTCAGAATGAAAACCCACCTTTTTCGCGTAACGGTCAACGCTCGGTTCCTCCGCATCTCGGCGTGCTCCCCGAACCTACACAGTCCCCCGACGAGAAGTCAGTACCCACTAAAACCACAAAAGAAGGAAAAGAAACCGTCCGAGTCAGTTGCGGAACGCGGCCCTCGGATCCGGCGGCGGCGGCGGCGGCGTCCCGGGTCGGGAACAATGGCGCGGGTGACCCCGCGCCGGCGCGCTGCCTGCAGGCGTGCGCTGCCCCGCGCGGCGCCAGGCCGGGGCGGGCGCGTTTGTAGAGTACCGGGATTTCGGATGGCGCACCGACCTCACAAGTTGGCGTGGTGTGGAGAAATCGTCTCGAGCGTGTTCCATATTGGATTACAGTTGAGTTCGGGTTGATTCGGATCAACGCGGAAGCCCCAGGTCGATTCGGGGTTTTCCGGGCATTGCTCGCCGTTAGAGGGCCGGTTTCGGGGAAGCCTCGACTTCACAGTGGAGTACATAAATATTGGGAACACTTGGAACAGGTGTACTTTATGATTACAGCGGGGTTCGGGAGGTTCCGGACTGACGCGGAGAACCCGAAGGCGAAAAGTGAGTTGGAACTGGCAGTTTTGGAGCTGGTTTTTGGATTGAGCACCCCGACTCAATGGTTGAGCTGTTTGAGGAGAAAAAGCTGTGGGCATGTGTATTTTCAGTTTACAGCGGAGTTCGGGAGGTTTCGGATCCGTGCGGAGGCCCCGAAGGCAAAAAGTGACTTGGAGTTGGCCTATTTTGGATTAATTAATTAATTTAATTAATTTATGGGATATGTCTTTGAGGCAGCAAGTAAAGAAAGAAAGAGAATGTGAATGATTTAATTGGATTAGGTGTGTGATGAGATATTTCTTTGCAGTGGAGCATTAAATGCTGCCACCTACCTCATTAATTAGGCGTCCCCTAATTAAGCACCTTGCCACGTCACCTCCTCCTTCACCATAAAACAGAGGAATGAAGGGTGGAACAGAGGAAGAGAGGAAGAGAGAAAGAAGGAAGATAGAGAAGAAGTGGGAGAAGGAAAAAAATTGAGGAAGTGAGTTTAGAGAGGTGGTGATGCTTGAGGTTGGTTTTTGACCCTGCTTGAAGCCGGGAGGAGCCGAGTGGATGCGTGCGCGTCGACCTCCAAGCAGGGTAAGCTTGCAGTTCTTTTTGTGAGTTGGTTTCTTGGGTTTTGTTTGGATTTGGGTTGAGGTGGAGGTGTTGGTTTGTGGACTCGCAGTCCTTGTGCGTGGGTGTGCCGCATCACAAGCCAGCGCCCATGCGGGCGCTGCCCAGGCTGCGCGCGGCGCTGCGCTGGCAGGCAGCCAGCGCCCATGCGGGCGCTGCCCAGGCGGGTGCGCTGCGCTGGTAGGCAGCCAGCGCCCATGCGGGCGCTGCCCAGGCGGGCGCGCTGATTGCGAGCGGCGCGCAGTGGCAGCGGCAGCAGCGGCATCGCGTGGGGTGCGCGCGCTGCTGCGTGCGGCTGGCGCGCACGCGGAGGACCGGTGCCGTGTGCTGCGGACCGACATTAAAATATTTTATTTTATTTTATTTTATTGTTTTTCCCTCTTTTCTCTGGCAGGTTGGCACCGTGCTGTTGGGTTTTTGGAGCTTGCATTGTTGGTGCTGTGAGTTATGTGTGCTGAGTGTTACCTATTGAGGATGGACTTGGGTTTATGCGATTATGTATTTGTTTAGAGTGTGCGGTGGGTGGTTATATGTATAGGACCAAGTGGTGTTGGTGAGTTGATGGATTTATGTATTTATTTTGTGCTTGAGCTTGGCATGATGTGTATGTGCTAAGAGAGTATGGTGTGTATGCAGAGGAGCTGGAGTTTGAATAATACCGTGGACTTAATGCTGTGGAGTGATTTGGTGAGCTTGTGATTTTCTTTATGAGTGCTATGAGAGTGTATGGTGGGTTACCTATAAGAGGATAGTCTTGGACTTAATTATTTCTTGATTTAGTGATCTAGTATTTCTATGTGTGAGGTGGCCTTTGTTGGTGTGGTGGTTTGGGATGTGTGCTGTTGGATTGGGAGGAGTCATTTAATTTATTATGTATGGATTTGTTAGTATTATGCTTTGGAGCTTGTAATTTGGACTATGTAAGCTTGTATTATGAGGGTGTTGTGGGATCTTTGTGTTGGATTTAGAATTTTGCATTAGTTGTGTAAGGGTGGAATTATCTTTGTCCCTGTGAGCTTTTGGAGCTGCTGTGGTTGGATGAACTTTATTTTTTTTAGTGTGCTGCTTGGGGCTGAGAATGTGAGCTGGATGTGTAATTTTGGATGCTTGAGGGGTGTTGTGAACTCTTAATTAAGTAAGTTGATGTTATTGAGGACTTGTTCTATGCTGAGAGCCACATATATATATAAGTATTGGTTTTGTGGATTTTATTGTATGTAAGTAGACTTGATGTGGGCGGATCTCTAATGATGAAGCTTCTTGAGGGTGCTGTAGACTTCTTATTGCAAGTATGAAGTTTATGTGTTCTGTGGTTTACCTTTTTGTTGGTGGACTTCGACTTATGTTTTTAACTTATGCTCGAGCTTCCGGGGATTTTTAGTGTTTCGCGGCGGTGCGCGCGTGCGGCACGATTTTCGAGGTTCAACAGTTCGAGGTTTCGGCACTACACCAACTTCGGCTTTGCCTGCGGAAAGCGTTTCAGGTGGGTGCTCTGTTCCCAGAACCGGTGGACGGTTCTCTAACTCTTATATTAGAATGCATGCATCTTTAAGATACAATAATTGTATGTTATTGTGAGGTAAGCTAGGAAGGATGATTGTATAAAGGGAATTGCAAGATTAATATTCATATTAAATATTATCGAGGACTTGCAGCATTTATATATTCATGATGATGAATTGTAAATGCTTACCTAAGGGACTTACCCTATGTGATTGACAGCATGCTTGTATGAGATTATGGACTTTTTAGTAGCACTTGCATCTCCAGGAGACTAGATACTAGTAAATGGTTATATCTTGCATAAAGGTATGTGGTCTAATACTTTGGGAATATTATGTTAAGGAGAATATCATGTTTTATCTGGTTGGAGATGGTTTATGCATGTGTAAAGGTTGGCATTTGACATACTTGTACACTGGATACTAAAGCGATAGTATGCCTTAGTTCTTGTAAGAATTGGTCACCTTTAATTAACTTGCTAAGTGAAGGACATTTGCATGCTTATATGGTCATCTATTTAGGCCACCTTTTACTGCAACACTACTTATTGGAGCTTGACTTAGGAGAAACCATGTTATCCTTTTCTCCTTCTTTGTTAGTCGGCGGTCTGCGTTGCTCGGGTGTGAGCAGGGGTCTGGGGTAGGGTAACCGGGACATTGGTGTCAGGGACGGGTTGTGCTGGATTATAGACGGCAGGGTATTGCGGCAACCGCGAATATTGGGCGGTTGACCGGACATTTATCTATCCACCAGATTGGTTATCAGATTTCTCTAGCGGGCGGAGTTTTTCACTTATTTAGTGTGAGACCGTGCCGGTCAGGAGCCGGTCTGTTATTTATTTAGTGTGCGACCGTGCCGGTCAGGAGCCGGTCTGTCACTTATTTAGTGTGCGACCGTGCCGGTCAGGAGCCGGTCTGTTACTTATTTTGGGTGCGACCGTACCGGTCAGTAGTCGGTCTGTCACCTATTTTGGGATGCGACCGTACCGGTCAGTAGTCGGTCAGTATTCCCACAGATGAGTTCTTGAGTTCGACAGCAGAACAGGCAGTACCGGGTTTTATACCGGCCCATTTGATTGGGTTTATTCGGTCAGATACCTTTATTGTTGCACTCGTGCCTGGGGGCTGAGTGGAGTCTAGTAACTGTGTTTAGACCAGTTCTGGTGTTGTTGGGAGCCGTTAGGTTTGACGGTGGTCCCGTGTCGGGTGAGTACTTTGACCGTTATGTGAGGTTAAGCCTTTAGATAAGGGCATGATAGCTGCTGAGTGTCTTCAGCTTTCTTGTTCAGTTCTTACTGCCTTGGTTATTTTTAGGTCTCTTGAGGACTTGGTGGGCAGACCGTCGGGCCTGACGGTGGTACCCACTGAGAACTCCCTTTTTGGTCTAGTTCTCACACCCATTGGGGGTTTTCCCCCTCCCTTTCTTTCCTCTCCTTTGTTTTGCAGAGTCTTAGCGGGTGTTGCTGATTATGCGGTCGTTGATTGAGGCGAGGGAGTCGCGAGCTAGATCCCTACCCATGATTGGAGAGTAGCGGTACCCCTTCAGAGGAGAGCTTCAGTAGATTAGTTGTTTTATTTTCTCTTTTGAGAGACTGATGTAGTGAGGATACGATATGTATTGAGAGACTATACACTGATGTATTTATTGGAGATATCTCCCTGTTGAGTTCCGAGTTTGTATATGAGGATACTGTATGATTATCATTTTTGGGAGATGGACATTGTTGTATTATTCCCAGTTGTACAGTGGTTGATTTTAGTTATACAGCAGATTTTTATTTATAGCTCTGATATCTGTTTAGTTGTAGTACTTTTCTTGCAGGTAGGACGCTTCGCCTATGCGGGTTTGGCATAGGTGGCGGATCTGTTGGTGAGCCCGGGTCGCAGTTTCGACCCCGGGGCGTGACAGCGTTGCCCGCAGGCGTGGGTGGCCCCGCGCGGCGCCCTATCCCGCGCGGGCGCCCCTCCTGCGGGCTGCCCCGCATGGCACTAGGCCCGCGCGGGCGCGCTGTCCGCAGGCGCGGGCGGCCCCGCGCGGTGCCAGGCCTGCGCGGCGCCTTATCCAGCACGGGCGCCCCGCCTGCGGGTTGCCCCGCACGACGCCAGGCCCGCGCGGGCGCTCTGCCCGCAGGCGCAGGCGGCCCCGCGCGGCGCCAGGCCCCATGCGGGCGCCCCACCTACGGGCTGGCCCGCGCGGCGCTATGCCCGCGCGGGTGCCCTGCCTGCGGGTGGCTCCCGCGCGCGCGTCCGGCGCCCCGCGGCGGCTGCGAGTGCGGCGGCCGGACAAGAACACCCCCCCCCCCCCCTTTTCTTTTTCCACGAGAGAAACGACGAAGAACTGAAAAATAAAAACCAACCCACACACCTTGGTTTCGCCGGTAAGGGAGGAAGAAGGGGGATCGTCCCGTTCTCGTCGCCTCGGTTCTTCAAACCAAACGTCGGATGGTGGGAATAAGGTAAGGGAAATGGGGTTTCTCCCACACTTCTCAGAAAACCCTAACGCACGAAAAGAATTCAGAAAAAAAACACTAAAATCCCAAAAGTCATAATTAAAGAACCGATGGTCCAATTTACCTCAAAAAGCGTGCCGATCGCCCGCACACTTTTCGATACACCCGAAACCGCTAACCACCTTCAACAATTAATTCTGGGAGATCCCGGGGTTGGAATTTGAATCCGATCGCGCCACCATTCCTCTTTTCGCGCCACCATTCCTCTTTTCGCGAGCTCTAGCTCCTAAAAATACCCGCGAGCCCCGACAGTCTGCCCAGAAGGAATCGAAGTGTTAACCCCCCCCGCCGGACCACTAAAAGTGAAGTAATAAAAGAGAAATTTCACCAAAATAAAAGGTCAGTTATTACATCACTCACCTCTTAAAAACAAGTTTCGTCCCCAAAACTTAATCCTGGGTCACGGTGAAAAGGTCAGGGTAGCGCTCCCTCATTTTTGACTCCAGTTCCCAAGTCGCTTCTCGCTCTTCATGGTTGCTCCAAAGCACCTTTACGTAAGGGATAGTTCGGTTGCGTAGCGTTTCACTCTCCCTCGCTAAGATCCGTACTGGTGTTTCCTCGATGCTCAGGTCCTCTTTAAGTTCGAGGGTAGTGACGTCTAGCACATGCGATGGGTCTGGGAGGTATTTCCGGAGTATTGAAACGTGGAACACATCATGGATTCGGTCGAGGTTTGGCGGTAGGGCTAGGCGGTAGGCCACCGGGCCGATGCGCTCCAAGATCTCAAATGGCCCCACAAATCGTGGGCTTAATTTGCCCCTCAGCCCAAACCGCTTAATTCCTTTGGAAGGCGAGACTCGTAGCAACATGTTCTCCCCCACCTGAAACTCCAAGTCGCGGCGCCTCTGGTCTGCGTAGCTCTTTTGTCGACTTTGGGCAGTCAGTAAACGCTGTCCGATGAGGCGTACCTTCTCTTCAGTCTCTTCTACCAAGTCCGGTCCCAAGAACTTCCTTTTCCCTAAATCGTCCCAACAGATCGGGGATCGACAACGTCTCCCGTATAAGGCTTCATAAGGCGCCATCTGTATGCTGGCCTGGTAGCTGTTGTTGTAGGCGAATTCCATGAGGGGTAGGTAGCGTGACCATTCGTCCCCCAAGTTAAGTACACAGGCGCGAAGCATGTCCTCGAGAGTCTGGATCACTCGCTCAGATTGTCCGTCCGTCTGGGGGTGGAAGGCTGTGCTAAACTGTAGTTTGGTCCCCAGAGCCCGTTGTAGACTCTGCCAAAAGTTCGAGACAAATCGCGTGTCTCTATCTGAAGTGATCGATGCTGGCACCCCATGCAATCTCACGATCTCGCTGATGTAGTCTTGAGCTAATCGATCTCGGGTCCATGTCGTATGAATAGGCAGGAAATGGGCTGATTTGGTTAACCGGTCCACTATGACCCAGATCGCGTCGTGCCCCTGCTGCGAACGTGGGAACCCAGTGACGAAATCCATGGTAATTCGATCCCACTTCCACTCTGGCACCGGTAGAGGCTGCAACTTTCCCGCCGGTCGCTGGTGCTCGGACTTTATCTGTTGACAGACCAGACAGTGAGCTACATGTCGCGTCACATCTCCCTTCAGTTTAGGCCACCAGAAGGTCTGCTTGAGGTCCCTGTACATCTTCGTGCCTCCCGGATGCGCCGCATAGGGGGCACGGTGTGCCTCTGACAAGATCTACTCCTTCAATTCCGACGAATCGGGCACGCAAATCCGCCCACGGAAAGGTAGGGTGCCATCGTCCCCTACCAAAAAATCGCTCTCCTGGTTCGGGGAAATCCTGTCTGGTACGAGCTGTAAGTGAGAATCGGTCTGTTGCCCCTCCCGGATCTTCTCGAACAGCGTAGGCTTGACTATCAAGGTCAAAAGTCATGCGACCGTTCCCGCTGGTACCACCTCCAACCTCAATCGTGAGAACTCCGCGATCAAGCTGTCCTGTTCAGTGATCGCGCCTGCTGACGTCCCTTCCAATTGCCCCTTCCTGCTCAAAGCGTCTGCTACCACATTTGCCTTCCCGGGGTGGTATTGAATTGATATATCGTAATCCTTCAGCAACTCTAACCACCATCTCTGCCGCAAATTTAATTCCTTCTGGGTGAACAGGTATTTAAGACTTTGGTGGTCCGAGAATACATTACAGTGGACACCAAAGAGGTAGTGTCTCCACAGCTTCAGAACAAAAACGACTGCGGCCAGCTCTAAATCATGTGTCGGGTAATTCCTTTCATATTCCTTCAATTGCTTGGAAGCATAGGCTATTACTTTTCCTTGTTGCATCAGTACACTCCCAAGGCCGATCCGTGACGCGTCGCAGTAAACTTCGAAATCCTCTCCGGGTGTCGGTAGTACAAGTACAGGTGCCCTAGTTAGCCTTTTCTTGAGTTCTTCAAAGCTCTCCTGGCATTGAGCCGTCCACACAAATTTTTCTCCTTTCCTGGTCAACCGGTTCAGAGGGGCAGCAATCTTCGAGAAACCCTCGACAAAGCGTCTGTAATAACCTGCCAGGCCCAAGAAACTGCGGATCTCCGTCACTATAGTCGGCGGCTGCCATTTGATCACCGACTCCACCTTCTTGGGATCCACTGTAATTCCCTCCGCCGAAATCACGTGCCCCAAAAATCCCACTTCGCGAAGCTAGAATTCACATTTCTTGAGTTTAGCGAACAACTTCTAATCCCTAAGAGTCTGGAGAATGGTTCGCAAGTGGTCCTCGTGTTCCTCGTCGGTAGGCGAATAGATCAGGATGCCGTCGATGAAGACCACCACGAACCGGTCTATGAAGGGCCTGAAGACTCTGTTCATCATATCCATAAATACCGCGGGGGCATTCGTAAGCCCGAACGGCATAACTGTGAACTCGTAGTGGCCGTACCGGGTCCGGAAGGCGGTTTTTGGAATATCCTCATTCCGAACTCGGAGCTGGTGATAGCCCGACTGCAGATCAATCTTTGAAAATACTGTCGCTCCCCGCAGCTGGTCGAAGAGGTCGCCGATTCTGGGCAGGGGATACATGTTCTTCACCGTAACCTTGTTTATCCCTCTGTAGTCGATGCATAGACGCAGGCTTCCGTCCTTCTTCCGCACGAAGAGTACCGGTGCGCCCCAGGGCGACACACTCGGCCTGATAAATCCTTTGTCCAAGAGGTCTTCGAGTTGCGCCTTAAGCTCTTTCAGTTCAACGAAGGCCATTCTGTAAGGCGCCTTCGTGATAGGCTGCGTGCCCGGTAGGAGTTCGATAGGGAACACAACCTCTCGCTCAGGGGGCATTCCTGGTAGTTCCGTCGGAAAGACGTCGGGGAACTCCCTCACTACTGGGATGTCAGAAGGCGTTGCAGAGGGTCGGGTGACTAGTTCTACACAGGCCAGGTATGCCACACATCCACCCTCCACCAATCTTCTGGCCCGTGCTGCTGAGATGACAGTTGGGAAAGAGGTGCTCTTACATGCCAGGTACACATGTTCAGGGAAGCCCGGTTCTTGTAGTCGCACCTGCCGCTTCTCGCAGTCGATTATTGCTTGGTACCTTGCGAGCCAATCCATGCCTAGCACCGCGTCGTACTCCTTTAGGGGGATTACCACCAAATTCCAAGGGCAAGACAGCCTCCCAAGCCTTATCAGGCAGGAGGGCACAAGGCTATCAGCCTCCAGAGGCCCACCTGTGGTTTGGACCGTCAACAGACTCTGGAGAGGTCTCTCCCCAAAACCATGTGCACAAACAAAATCACGAGATATGAAAGAGTGGGTTGCTCCGGTATCAAAAAGAGTTCTAGCACGAAAATTTGAAACTGAAGTAATACCTGCCACAACGTCCTCCGGCGGGTCCGTCTCCTGGCGGGTCATCAAGTACACCCTCCCGCCTGGCTGCGGTTGCCTTTCCCCCTCTCGTCGTGGTGCAGGGGGTCTAGTGGCCGATCCCATAGGAGCTTTCCCCCGTCCCGCATACTGTGGCGAAGGCGTAGAAGCTGCTGATGGTGCTGTTCCCAGGGTTAAGGGGCAGTTGCGGCGAAAGTGCCCCTGCTTGCCGCAACGGAAGCAGTGATCCTGTCTCTGGGAGCACTCTGTCACTGGGTGTGCCCCTCCGCATATCACACAAGGCCTGTCCCTCGGCCTCGGTCCTCCCGTTGGTGCGCTCCTGGCTCCCTGCTGTGGTCTCCATCGCTTAGGGGGTCGACTACCGCTGGAAGAGCCTCCCCCGGAGTACTGTTGAGGTTGCTTCTTGTCCTCGTGCTGGGTAGGGCCTTCCCTTCGGGCGCGCGTAACAGCGAAACCGCGCTCCACGATCGTGGCCCTGTCGACCACCTTCTGGAAGGTGTGTAAGTCTGCCGCTTGCACCACCTGGAATATGTCGCTGCGCAACCCGTCCACGAAGAGCTGAGCCTTGTGAGACTCATCCCTTATAACGAAGGGGACGCAGTTGGCCAGTCTCACGAACTCTCGCTGATACTCCATGACTGTTCTGCTCCCCTGCCTGATGTGGTTTAAGTCGTCCTCCAACTTTCGCTTGACGCTGTTGGAGAAGAACGCCCCGAACAGCTCCTGCTTGAAAGTTGTCCATGATGGGAGGGCGGTGCCCTTTGAGGAGTCAGGGCGCACCGTCTTCCACCACATGCGGGCGTTCCCCTCGAGGAAGCGGACCGCCAGGGGAACCCGCTCGTACTCTTCCATCAGCAAGTCCTTGAACAGCTTCTCCATCGTATCCACCCATTTCTCGACGACCCAGGGGTCGGTCATCTCCCCCTCGAACACCGGTGGGTCGTATTTCTTGAAGTCTGCAAGGTTAGCTCGCACGCGGTCCCGCTCAGTCAGCGGAACAGACCCTTCCCCCGTGGCAGCGGTGGCCACAGCGGAAGAAGGTGTCACCACGGTCGCCTCCAGAGTACCCCCGGTAGTAGTCCCCTGCGTCGGTCTCATGGCCGCTGTCGAAGGTACTGCCGCTGGCGCCGTGGGCCGGACTGACGGTACCTCGGCTGCCGCGGCCTGTGGAGGGGCCGCCCTCGTCCCGGCGTCCGTCACCGGTGGTCCCGTCGCTGGTGCTGTTGGCCCCTGTGGAGGGGCCTAGGCGACCACCACTATCGCAGCTGGCTGCAGTTGCGTCAACTGACGCACGTGGTCCGTGAGGGTCGCCAGCTGCCCTGCCATCTCCCGCAGTTGTTGCCGCAGGAGCTGGTTCTCCGCGACCGTCGACGTTGTCGCGTCAGCCCCCGTGTCCTCGGCCGATGATCTAGTTCGGGCAATACTCTGTACACACACATAACACAAGTCAGCTCTAGACTCCGCTAGCATAGCAATCCACCCACTATCGAGAAAAAGGGACCTATACTTCCCCCCCCCCCCCAATCACTCGCGTTCTATGCTTCTATGCCATGTTCATTTTATTCATTAGTAGCTAAGTGAGGTATCTTTATGGATGTCGGGCACTGACTATTGTGATTAAAGAAATTCTCTGATACCATCTTAATCTGTCATGCCCCGGGGGTTTCATTAAGCGGAAGACAACCAACGGAAAGTATGAATTTGTGTATACTTTTTTTTTTTGAATGTCCTTTCTCCCCGGTGCGTGCCCAGACCCGCCGCATACACAGATTCACCCCGCAAACGGGCAGAGTCTCCTCTATATATGCACGGCGTCGCGGCTACTACAATCATTTAATCACAACAGTTTACTAACATGAACGTACAAGACTAAAGAATTCTCGAGGCCGATTGATTTGAAAGGATAAATCCACAAGTTTTGAAAGCGGTGCCCACACGGCACCCAGGTTTCTAAAACAGTTTTCGAAATACATAAATCCACAAGGTTTTTAAAACGGTGCCCACACGACACCCAGATTTTTAAATCAGTTTTCGCAATCCATAAATCCACAGGGTTTTAAAACGGTGTCCACACGACACCCAGATTTTTAAAAACAGTTTTCGCAATGCCTTTTCTTTTTCTTTTCCTTTGTAGTTTGAAAACGGCCAAACAGGAGAAGAATAAACCAACCATCCACATAACTAGAAGAAAGACATCTCAACATCCACACCGACCCCACAAGGGTATCGAAATCCACACGATAGCTACTAACAGGTAATGAAAATGTGCATGAAGGAAGTAAATACAGTTTATGGCCTCGAAGGACCAAAAAGATGCTCCTGCCACGGCCTCACCGTCGCCCTAGCTCTCACCCCTGAAGGAACCTGTCACGGAGTGGGAAGTCAGCGACACAAGATATAAAGATGAAATGCAGGAAAAACTGTAACTAAAGCAGACTGTGAGAACCATCCAGAGCAACCGCCCTCCCCAACGGGCAAAACACGACCCCTGCATAACCTAATCCGGACACCTGTCCCGGCAACCCCACCGAGTACCTACACCACCGAGCAACCACATCGGTACACCACCGAGAAACTACATCGGTAAACCACGCCAGGCGCCTACCTCGACGGGTCGCACCGCTCACACCTTGGCGCCTCTAGCCCCCTCTCGCCCAGGGAGGGCCCCCACTACGTCACCTCGTGGGGTACACGGGTCATAGACCACTTTTTCGGAAAAGCGCACCCTAGCGGTGGCCAAACCGCGGGTGCGCGTGCTGCAGCCTCGAGCATCGTAACCAAGTACACAAGACAAAACTGATAGTAATGAACCATAGAGATCACCAAACATTAGTACAGTTAGACGAGTAATTGACAATGTTTACAGTTTTCGAAACCCGACACTAAACCTCAGAATGAAAAAGCCACCTTTTTCGCGTAACGGTCAACGCTCGGTTCCTCCACGTCTTGGCGCGCTCCCCGAACCTACACAGTCCCCCGAGGAGAAGTCAGTACCCACGAAAACCACAAAAGAAGGAAAAGAAACCGTCCGGGTCAGTTACGGAACGCGGCCCTCGGATCCGGCGGCGGCGGCGGCGTCCCGGGTCGGGAACAATGGCGCGGGTGACCCCGCGCCGGCGCACTGCCTGCAGGAGTGCGCGGCCCCGCGCGGCGCCAGGCCCGCGCGGGCGCGCTGCCCGCAGGCGCGGGCGGCCCCGCGCGGCGCCCTGTCCCGCGCGGGCGCCCCGCCTGCGGGCTGCCCCGCGCGGCGCCAGGCCCCGAGCGGGCACCCCACCTGCGGGCTGCCCCGCGCGGCGCCAGGCCCGCGCGGGTGCCCTGCCTGCGGGTGGCTCCCCCGTGCGCGTCTGGCGCCCCGCGGCGGCGGCGAGTGCGGCGGCCGGACAAGAACACCCCCCCCATTTTCTTTTTCCACGAGAGAAACAACGAAGAACTGAAAAATAAAAACCAACCCACACACCTTGGTTTCACCGGTAAGGGAGGAAGAAGGTGCATCGTCCCATTCTCGTCGCCTCGGTTCTTCACGCCAAACGTCGGATAGTGGGAAGAAGGTAAGGGAAATGGGGTTTCTCCCGCACTTCTCAGAAAACCCTAACGCACGAAAAGAATTGGGAAAAAAAACCCTAAAATTCCAAAAGTCATAATTAAAGAACCGGTGGTCTAATTTACCTCAAAAAGCGTGCCGATCGCCCGCATGCTTTTCGATGCACCCGAAACCGCTAACCACCTACAACAATTAATTCTGGGAGCCCTCGGGGTCGAAATTTGAATCCGATTGCGCCACCGTTCCCCTTTTCGCGAGCTCTAGCTCCTAAAAATACCCGCGAGCCACGACGGTCTGCCCAGAAGGAATCAAACTGTTAACCCCCCCCGCCGGACCACTAAAAGTGAAGTAATAAAAAAGAAATTTCACCAAAATAAAGGGCAGTTATTACATTCTCCCCCGGTTCTTGCTCTCTTATTGGCGTACTCTTGGTCCTTTGCTTCATCTACGGATGTTTGGGTGGTCGGCTTCCCTTGGAGGGGCCCTCCCCAGGATAAGGATGGGGTCGCTTCTGGCCCTGATTGGGCTCAAGGTCCTCCCGCCGGGCACAAGCATCGGCCAGTTCTCGTTCCACCCAAGTGGCCAGGTCGACCATCTCTCGAAAAGTGGGCAACCCTACTGCTGGCATTACCCGAAAGGCGTCGCTCCTCGAGTCGTCCACGACAAAATAGGCCATGTGGGGTTCGTCCCTCCTACCAAAGGGAACATGATCGGTCACGCCGGTATCTTGTGTCAAAGAGTACATATGTTCTGTGAGCGTTAACAATTGCCCGGCCATGTCGTGCAACTGTGGTCGAAGTAGCCGGTTCTCCGTAGCTGTCAAAGCCATCACATCCATTTCTGCGCCGTTGATTGAAGACCAAGTTCGGGCTATTATCTTGAATACAAAGAAACCAAGTCGACCCTAGACTTAACTGGTCTAACACCATGACCTGCGAACAAACCGGAACTCTATCCCCTTTTTCCCCAAACACACACGCGCTCTACGCACCTATTCCTTGACTATCTCGTTGGTCAGTTGCTAGTGGTGATGTACTTCTGTGGATGTTGGTCAACGACTACCGTGGTTAAAGCTGTTTTCTCTGATACCATAAAATCTGTCACGCCCCGGGGGTTCAAATTAAGCAGAAAACGTATACATTTTTTTTTCTTTTTTTTTTTAATGCCGGGCACGTGCGCAGATCCGCCATATATACAAATTCACCCCACAAACGGACGGAGTCTACTTTATATATGCACGGCGTCGCAAGCATAAATCGTACTTTAACCACATTAGCCAAGAAGTTACGTTGAGGAAAACACATCATCATATACAATAACCAAACCGGCCACCCACGTTTTGAAAGGATAAATCCACGGGTTGTAAAACGGTGCCCACGCGACACCTACATTTTATTAAATATTTTCGCAATCTCTTTACTTGGTTTGAAAGGAGTGGCCGAAACAACAACTAGTATGGGAAACATTCATCCACGAAAACACAGTTCGAATCCAACATCCACACAACAAAGTATCACACGCACATAAGCTAACTAAACAAAGGTAAACAAGAAGTAAGTAAAAGATTGTCACGCCCCGGCGTCGAAACTGCGGCCCGGGCTCGCCAACAGACCCGCCGCCCATACGGAAACCCCGTATAGACGAAGCGACTAACCTGCAAAAAGAGTCAACTATACTATACAGATATCAGAGCTGAAAGTAAATTGCTAGAAATAAAATATATACAATCCAAGTCCTCACCAAAATACAAAAGTCTCTCTCAGCAATAAAAGGAAAGTACAACTCTATACCTCACTACAAAGTCTCTCAACAAGAAACTCCCAAAATAATAAGGGTACATCTACTCTCTGGACGACAACAGGTAGGGATCTAGCTCGCGCCTCCCTTACCTCGATCTGAAGAAGCAGCAACTGGAGCAGCAGGAACAAGAGCATACGTCCCTGGGGAAAAAGACACCACGACGGGTGTGAGAACTACATCCCACAGTAGTTCTCAGTGGGTGCCGCCAACAAGTCCAACGGTCCGCCCACTAAGTCTACTAGAGGCATAAAGTAACAATATAATACTGAAATGAAAGGGCTAGAAAAGTAACTCTACAGCTACTATGTCTCTATCTAGATGCTCAAAAAGTGGAACAGATGGAAACATGATGCATCTACTAGCCCTCAACATCCAGATCACCCAATCTACCTTACTGCCTCCTCGGGTCTAGTCAAACCTCCGCCTACCTACTGTCGTTACATCCCGGAGGACCGGACTGACGTAGGGCGTCCGTAGCTGCCAAAACTGGGCCAGCCAGAGGGACTATGTCCGTAACTGCCAAAACTGGGCCAGTCAGAGGGACGGCGTCGACAAGTCGCGATACCAAAGTGCAGACCCACCCTGGACGTGGCACTCGAGGGGAGCGACCCCAACGAGGACAAGGGTATCCGCACACTCTGTCGAGCTCAAGTGGCACTGCAGGCTATAGTCCAAAATCCAAGCTCACGCTCTGAATGGAAAGACTCAGAATCCTCAAACATCTCGCACAACGGTCGGAGCACTCTCGACGACTCAGCTGATCGGCTCTCACGAACACGAGACACTAGCCTCTCCAACAGCTCATAGCACAAACACACTGGCTGGAGATACTCCACAGCCAGGATCGACCCACAACACCAATGCTCACTCACAGGCTAGAAAACTGCACAGCCGGGACAACCGTCCACCAGACGGCTCCCACAACAGAACACTAAACTCACAGGAAAGACCGACACCATAAGGGTTCGGAAACCCGATAGGCCTGTCACGCCCCGGGTGTAAACCAGAACCCGGGCTCATCCACAGATCCGCCGTGCACACGGAATTTCCCGTGTACACGAAGCGCTGGTAACCTGCTCAGATATAAAGATATAATAAAGGAGAATAAAATAGAGCTAGACTAAAACTAGTACATCTCAGAAGAATACTGGAAAGTAAAGTACAACATAACTCTCAAAAATATACATGTGTCTCTCCCAGCTCACCAAATAAAATACATCCAGCTGGCCGAAGCCAGACCCAAAATAAAAGAGAAAAACAACCGTCTGAGTGTACTGGGGATACATCAAAATCTACTGTATGCTGTATAAGGGAAGAAGCTACACTAGTCAACTATCCTCTTACCTCGATCCTGGGAAGAGGGACCCGCAGCTCCTGCCGAGGACTCTGCAAAACACAGGGGAAAAGAAAGGGGAGAAAGGGTGGGGGTGAGAACTACTATAAAGACAGTAGCCTCCCCTAGTGGGTAAACCTCAACTCGAACCTGCCCACTAGGACTACCAGAGGCGAAAAGAATAAAAGTGGTAAACTGAAAATAAAACTACTGATAAAAGCTACCACTAGTATGCCTCTACATGCCCAGCTAAAAGATAGCTACATATATGCATCAAAATAACAAAGCCTGCCTGACCAAACCAATCTATACCCCAGTAAACACTGGTACTTCCTGCGATGCCTGCCAAATTGGGTATGCCAGCCTACGCATAACACCGATAGGGGATAGGAGTCTCAAGGACTCAAGTCTGCATGACGCGCACTCCGGAGTGGCACTCGAGGGGAGCGACCCACATGAGTAAAATGCCTGAGTAAAAAGTCCGCAGGACTGGATCATGACACTGATCCAAATGGAAATAACCATCCACTAAAAGAAGCCCAAATCCTCTCCCCGATCTGATGCAATAACAACTGTCCGGTCAACCGCCCAAAATCCGCGGTTGCCGTAATACCCTGCCATCACAGCCTGCCCGTCCCGAATCCCAAGTATCTGACTACACTATCCCAGCCCCTGCTCTGACCTGAGCATGATATCCCCTATGTCTAGATACTGGAGAAAGTAAAAAAAATCATGGTTTCTCCTAAGTCAATTCCAGCATGATAGTGTAGCAGAAAAAGGTGGCCTAACTAGGTGACCATTCAAGCATGCAAGAGTCCTTTACTTATCGAAATAATTTCAGTGCTCCAATTCTACAAGAATTACAGTATGCCTTTGTTTGAAATATCTGAGGTACTAACATGCCATAAGCTAATTTATACACGTGCATAGGTTTCTCACTTAAACACAAAGCAAGATATGGTTTAAGCCGATAATTATCAACAGATTTAAGCAATTGTTCCCAGGGATTTTAATCAACTTAGCATTTGCAAGAATTTACCATTTATTAGTATCTAGCCCTCTAAAGATACAAGTATCAGTTACAAGCCCTTTTCTTTTCATGAAGCATGCTATGTTCATTCAACTAGTATAATAGCAACATTACACCGGATTAACTCCAATATGCCTAGTGGGGTATCCCAAGTAAGAGGTTAACAACGGTACCCACCTCGAGCGCTAAAATCCGTGTCCCAAATGCAAAAACCCGCGCTCGCAACAAAAAGTCCGCCGCAACACTGTACCAATCTCCAATAAGGACATACATCACTTTAGTTCTACAATCATCACAAAATCTCTCCCCAAATAATGCGGTCTAAAGTTTACAGATTTTCACCTGCGAAGGGTGCTCAGAAAATTCCACAAAAAAATACCGTCGCGTTCCCTGCGTTGAACCCGTCGAAACGAGTGCCTGCACGCTCGAAACCGAGCTACCATTGCTGAGATACAAATTCGGCAAGGGGAACACCCCAAACAAAACTGTGCAGGAATTCTGTACCAAAAGATTACAGAGAAAGGGAATTTCCACCTTCGAAAATATTCAGAAAAATCTGAGAAAATTCCAGGAGATTCCTCGCGAGATGTAGATGAGAAATGCCTCTTGAATCGCCTCGATCCGTCGCCTGAGCGCGAAGTTATAGCCAAATCAAGCAGGTGCTGTCCAAAACTCCGCGAGGAAAAATGGGTCACAAAGAAGCTCGGGAAAACTCAAAATCCACATAAAAACCAGAGGCAACTCAAAATACCAAAAATGAAGCCCTACCTGTGAAGAGTCCAACGGCGCAAAAATCACTCGAATCGGAGGTCGGGGTGAGCCGGGGGAGCCTGAACACTGCGAAGGGACGAAACGGGTCGTCGGTGAACGAGCGTCGCGCCGCGCCGGAAAATGGCCAACCTCGAAAAACGTGCTCCTAAAAATCCTAGGAATGCTCAGCAAGGAAGGTCTCTGGTAGAAGAATATTTTTCCTTAAGGTTGCTCTGTGAAAATCTCCACAGAAAAGGGTCAAATGGCCCTCCCAAAACCCAATTTATAGGCAAAAACCCAATTCCCCCCTAATCGGATTCGGGCGCTACAGTAGAGCGCCCAAATCCGGAAATCGGGTCGGACGGAGGGTCCGTCCGACCGCCCGGATCCATCCGGTGCGGCCACGTGTCCCCCGCACAGCAAACAGCTGTGCGGGGCGACTCAGCGCCTGCTGCGTGGCCAACGGGCGCTGGAGGCGGTGCATGCGCCCGCCCTGTGTCCGGCCGACACGTGGCCCGCACTCGAGTGCGGGCCATGTGCGGCCGACCAGCCACACTGGCGCCCTGCACCGGCCCGCGCCCCGAGGCACCGCCACGCGCGCCCGTGGACCGCGCCTTCGTGAGCCGACGAATCCCCGGGCGACACGTGTCGTGCGCCCGGTCCACCAGTGCCGCGCCTTTTCCCTGGACCGCGCCGCGTGCTCCCTCCAATCCGGAAGCGCCACGTGGACACCCGCACGGTCCATGCACCGCCGCGCCTCTCCCGTGGACCGAGCAACGTGAGCCGGCCAATGGTGAGCTGCCACGTGGCACTGGCCGGTCCACGGTTCACCCCCATGCACCAACAAACCCCCAAAACTTTCGGAAGTCCGTTTTTGGTCATCCGGACTCCAAATTTGACAAATAAACAGTCGATTTCAAGCGTTTTTCCGTGCTGAATCCAAATCCAACCTCTGTTCGGCCCAATTCCTTCTCTAAAATTCGGCAAACACAGCCGAAGGACAAAACAGCTGAAAATGTCACACAGGGTCCATCTATGGCACCCCTTTGATGCACCATGGGCCAGACACACCAACACTAGGTGTTTTACACAATGGATTCAACGGAAAAGCTGAAGGGGGAAAAACCAGAACACTACAAGGCCGGTGCTTAGAACCCTATCAAACAAGAACAGACTCTAGGCTCCGCCTATCGAAGTTCCCGACCCCTTATAGTTCGGGAACACAACAACCTCGGTACAACACGCAGAAGACACCAACCAGGGCCCGAAAGTTCCGGGAGACCTACACCTACAACCCTATCAAACAAGAATAGGTTCCAGGCTCGGCCCCCGTGGCTTTCGTCCCAACAAAGGAACGACCCCTAGAACCCAGACCACTCGAATCCTTTCGAGTGGAGAAATTTATAGGAAAAAGGTGACATTTGTTACTGAAACCCATTTTTACTCAACCCACGCAGGGTGAGGACTAAAAGTAGTTCCCTTTTCGAAAAACTATCTTGATTTGAGAAGAAACCCATTTTAAAGATTTTTAGTTCTTTTAGGAAAAACAGTTAGAAAACAAGTATTTATACCCAAACTCCGAAGGACTGATGCCTTTGTCCAATCAAACAAGAACAGACTCCAGCGGCCCTTCGATGCTTGGAAGAAAACATTGGTAGAATAAAATCATGTGTATGTCGAAAAGGGTTCTGGGTTCTAGGTCCTGCTAACACTGGTACTCTACTGCCACTAACACAGTGGCGATAAACCCAACAGGGGAACAAGACCTCCCGGGTTCACCGTTTACCCCAAACGGTTCCCGGCAGAGACAAGCGATCAACTACATCTACCAGACTCCACTCTGCTCCCAAGCACGAGTGCACATGCATCCCACACTAAAAAGAAGTCCCGACCGCTCGACCCACTACCCGGGCGAGGATAACACTAAGTCCAGGAATGAAACACAATGTGTGGATGTCTAAACATAATTAACCCTAGCCCAAGTGAGGGTTTTCTACTGGTCTGGTTACACATGCAACATATGACGGGGGTGCTAGGTCAAGTTCCAAGATAACAATAATTTAACAGGTGGTAGGAAGCAAAAGAGATCACCAGATCGACAGATAATACTAGGAATATCAATTCCTACATTCTAGCATCCTAAAAAGCACTACCATATATGATCCTACATCAATAGAATTACTGAACAGCCCAAAGGTCATGAAGACGAGGCCACCCACATGAAGGCGCTATTTGTCCAAAGTCCCACAGCTGATGATATCCATAAATCAATATATCCAGATCCAACGGGTCCAGCAATACCCGCAAACTCTCCTGGGTACAACACAGGGCTCACAGTTACACTTTAATCCAACAATTAACCAAATACACGCAGTCTGAAAAATTAGTCCGAAAGATGCAATTATTTCACCTACTGAAAGGGCTCAGAAAAATCTGATAAAAACACCACAGCGATCCTCGCGTCGAGACCTTCGAAACGGGTACCTGCACGCCCAATTCCGAGCCCCGTAGGCCGAGTTACAAATTCCACAACACAGGGTGCTCACAACCTCACAACAACACATCTGTAATTCCATGCACAGTTAAGGGAGAAAATTATACCTCCGGGAAAGCCTCAGAAAAATCTCAGAAAAATACGGTCATAATCCTCACGACGCGTAGATGCAAAAAGTGTATAGGAGAGTCTCAATCCAATGTCCGAGCGCGGAGATAAAATTCCATCAAGGTGCTGCTGTCAAGACAATAACCCAGCGGCAAAGAGGGTTAAAAACGTACTAGGAACCCCCTTAAAAGCTCAGATACGAGGAAAGTGGACAATACGAAAATCATAGGTCTACCTCTCTTGAATCCAACGCCGCAAAAATCGTCCAAAAACACTGTCGGGATAGCTCTGTGGACCTCTCAGACCGAAGTACGACGATCACAAACCTCCGATGAAAGTATGTCGCTCAGCGCTACGATGCCGAAGTCGCCGATGATGCGGCCTCCAAAAAATCCGGGCCTTCTCCATGAGATGCACAGCGAGGAGATCAACAACTTTGGTGAAGGGTGCTGGGTCAAGAGAGCTCGGGAAAAGCCTCTACACGCAGGGAAAGGGGCCTTTAAATAGGCTTCACTCGAAAAAATCCCAAAAATCAACGAAATTGGGCTTTTGGGCCGATTTTCCGGGCGCCCGCACCAACCGAGCGGCTACAGTGTTGGGCCCGGCCCAACACTGTGGGCGCCCGGATTAACCAGGTGATGCCACGTCAGCTCACAACAGGCAACAGCCAACGCCACCCACTCACACGGCGCCGCGTGGCTCCATGCGGAAGCCGACACGTGGCCGCCCACGCGCGGGAACCGCGCGTCAACGCGCCCACGTGCGCGCCTGCGCCCGCCGCCTGCGTCTCTGCACGCATGCATCCCAAGGCACTCCCCAGCCAGCTCCGTGGACCGAGCGTGTTACACCTCACCAACCACACGCCGCCACGTGTCACCCTCCGGTCCACCGTACACCGTGCTTTTCTCGTGGACCGCGCCTGCTGCACCGGCCAACCGGGAGACGCGACGTGGCCCGCGCCCGGGTGCACGCTCCCGCTGTGGACCGAGCGGCTGCGCCTCAGCTGGCCGCCGCGCTCCGCCGCCTGCCGCCGTCGCCGCCGCCTCTCCGGCCGCCGGAACAGTGTCAAGGTGCCTCGAAATCCGTGCGCGTCATTCGGGCTCCGAAAATAACAAGTAAATAGTCCATTTTAATCGTTTACGCGCGCTGAATCCAAATCCAAAGTCCGTTCTGCCCAATTCCACTTCTAAAATTTCCCAAATACCTCCGGTGATGCAAACTTAATCCCAAATTGCACCACAAATTCATTTCTTGGGCCCGACACGCGCACAAACACTCCCAAAGGCCACTAATCCATCAGTAATCTCTTAAGTGGGGATTCGGGTCCTCACATCCTCCCCCACTAAAAGAAAGTTTCGTCCTCAAAACTAACACGGCTCAAAAGGGAGTCTCAAAGCCAGAGGTAAGTATCCATCAACACCATCTCCAGCTCCCCAGTCGTTACGCACACTCCGCGAAGCGAGTCCACACGGGAAAGGAGTCCAAAAGCTGGGAAAACCTCAAGAATTCCAAAAGACAGGGGACAAGGAAGAATGACCAACTCTACTCGTCCGAAACTACACGAATTACGCCAACACAACCAACAAGAAGGGTAAAGGCCCCACCAGCAGGAAAGTCGTCAACCCTAACTCTCAATTTAGAAAACGACTGAAATTAACGAAAAGTCCGAAAATTCCGAAAGGACCAGTGCCTTCGCCCCAATCAAACAAGAACAGGTTCGGACACCGTCTCCATTTCTGGAGCAGTCTTTCGAAGTTTTCGTCCTGTTCAAAAATTTCAGCACAAGGGCGAGAAAAGGGAGAGAAGTGTTGAAGTCGTTCCTGCCGTGGCTACAAAACGGAAGCTACGATCTAACCGTGACCCTAAGGACACAACCTCACGTCCTAATCGTCACCTACGCTCAAAGAGTAGCACCTAACCAAAACCGCTGAAGCCACAACTGCAGGAAGGATACCCCGGTGATCTGAGAGAATGAACTCCTATTGTCCAACTCACGAAAAGGTCACTGTTCTCATTCCACAATCAGTCGTTGCTTGATACCGCACCAACTGGTCCATCCTGTGTGCTCAATCCGAGTCGTGGAGCTGTCACTGAACTGTAACACCTGCCGGTATAATTCCAAGTCTCAACTGTACTGGACACGATCCACAAGGCTCCCCCACATGCATAACACCAACATGAACATGTACCTCTAGTGTACGTGGTAACAACTCTACCTCCAGTCCAGACAGGAAGGCCAAATACACCAATTCAGACTGCTGTAAAGAAATCATGCCGGTGACAACCCGATCCGCTGCTGTGGCGCCCACCAACCGGGCGGCACAGACCCATCCGCTCGATGTAGGAGGTCGTCGCTCAGTCTGCCTCGACGTCAATGTCTAGTCTGTCAGGAAATATCTAGACCATCCACATAGGGAGCATGGTCTCTACCTCTGCTCACACTGGGGTGACAAATGCGGTCCTCCGTAGATCACCAATCCATGCTACCGTTGCGCCACTCAGATGTAGGTGCTAATGCTGCCATCGGGGTCCACCCGATCTCTGGCATCTCAAAAATCCACTACTCTGGAAAAAGAAATCAGCAATGTCTCTGCCGACCAATCTACCCTCCATCACCCGGCGCGAAGCACCAAAATCCAGAACTCGCTTCTGGCGGCAGATCCCTATCCAAAGGAACTGCAACGCCACGCTCCATACACCACGCCTACTCCATCGAAGCGTCAATAATCCGTAATGGAGGGACCAACTAAACTGGAAGGTATCCTGGCGCAACCCACTCCCAGTCACACATATCCTATGCGCCTCGTCCCTCGAAACCTGGAGCGCGCCGTTCAACAACTTCATAAACTCCCTAGCACATGGAGGCTCTCAAATAGTCTCTCCATCACCACCAACCCCAATTCTGCCTCCAAAGGCTCCCACTCAAACCTATGAATCGGGATGGTTCAGACTGCCGGGACTGGCTCCATCGATCGATGATGTCCCAAACTCATCTACTAACCGCTATCCACCCTGCCTCGGTGCCTCGTCACTACTCGTCGGCACGGAGGGGGTTGCTCGCTCCATCGATGCCGCTGGTACAACTGAATATGCCACTGCATAGGAAGAAAGTGTTGGAGGACACTCAAGTAGTACTGCAACTGGCTGTGCTCTCTGCTCCAACAAACGCATCAACGTTCCATGGCCTCCTCCGGGCATCGGATAGCCTCCGACAACTGTGCCTTCTGGATCCATAACTCCTGGGTCTCGCTCTGCTCTGATAGCTCTGCCTCCCGCTGCTCGGGTTACTCATCAGATGCGGAAAGTGCCCTCTTCACTACACGACGTCTCAGGGGCATCGTAGTCCACTACACAATAACAAACATCAGGACACAACAACCATACGACCCAATCCAGCGAAAGTCTAAGACATGTTATCCATTCCATAGCATTATGTTGTTTGCAGCCAACATAATCGCTTAGGAGAATAAACATGCCAATCACTCATCCCGTCTATTGGCAGAGGTATAAAACTCAATCAGGACTCTCGCTAAAAGTCACGACTCTCACGTAGTCATCCTAATGTCCAACCACAAGCCTAGGGTTTCTAAGTCCACTATGACCTACAAACTAGGCTCTGATACCACTCTAATCAGTCACGCCCCGGCATCGAAACTGCGACCCGGGCTCGCCAACAGACCCGCCGCCCATACGGAAACCCCGTATAGACGAAGCGACTAACCTGCAAAAAAGAGTCAACTATACTATACAGATATCAGAGCTGAAAGTAAACTGCTAGAAATAAAATATATACAATCCAAGTCCTCACCAAAATACAAAAGTCTCTCTCAGCAATAAAAGGAAAGTACAACTCTATACCTCACTACAAAGTCTCTCAACAAGAAACTCTCAAAAAAATAAGGGTACATCTACTCTCTGGACGACAACTGGTAGGGATCTAGCTCGCGACTCCCTTACCTCGATCTGAAGAAGCAGCAACTGGAGCAGCAGGAACAAGAGCAAACATCCCTGGGGAAAAAGACACCACGACGGGTGTGAGAACTACATCCCACAGTAGTTCTCAGTGGGTGCCGCCAACAAGTCCAACGGTCTGCCCACTAAGTCTACTAGAGGCATAAAGTAACAATATAATACTGAAATGAAAGGGCTGGAAAAGTAACTCTACAGCTACTATGCCTCTATCTAGATGCTCAAAAAGTGGAACAGATGGAAACATGATGCATCTACTAACCCTCAAGATCCAGATCACCCAATCTACCAGACTGCCTCCTCGGGTCCAGTCAAACCTCCGCCTACCTACTGCCATTACATCCCGGAGGACCGGACTGACGTAGGGCGTCCGTAGCTGCCAAAACTGGGCCAGCCAGAGGGACTGTGTCCGTAACTGCCAAAACTGGGCCAGTCAGAGGGACGGCGTCGACAAGTCGCGATACCAAAGTGCAGACCCACCCCGGACGTGGCACTCGAGGGGAGCGACCCCAACGAGGACAAGGGTATCCGCGCACTCTGTCGAGCTCATGTGGCACTGCAGGCTATAGTCCAAAATCCACGCTCATGCTCTAAACGGAAAGACTCAGAATCCTCAAACATCTCGCACAACGGTCGGAGCACTCTCGACGACTCAGCTGATCAGCTCTCACGAACACGAGACACTAGCCTCTCCAACAGCTCACAGCACAAACAAACTGGCTGGAGATACTCCACAGCCAGGATCGACCCACAACACCAATGCTTACTCACAGGCTGGAAAACTGCACAGCCGGGACCGCCATCCACCAGACGGCTCCCACAACAAAACAGTAAACTCACAGGAAAGACCGACACCATTAGGGTTTGGAAACCCGATAGGCCGGTGCTTAGAACCCTATCAAACAAGAACAGACTCTAGGCTCCGCCTATCGAAGTTCCCGACCCCTTATAGTTCGGGAACACAACAACCTCGGTACAAAACGCAGAAGACACCAACCAGGGCCCGAAAGTTCCGGGAGACCTACACCTACAACCCTATCAAACAAGAACAGGTTCCAGGCTCGGCCCCCGTGGCTTTCGTCCTAACAAAGTAACGGCCCCTAGAGAAGGAACGGCCCCTACAGACCACTCGAATCCTTTCGAGTGGAGAAATTTACAGGAAAAAGGTGTCATTTGTTACTGAAACCTATTTTTACTCAACCCACGCAGGGTGAGGACTAAAAGTAGTTCCCTTTTCGAAAAACTATCTTCATTTGAGAAGAAACCCATTTTAATGATTTTTAGTTCTTTTAGGAAAAACAGTTAGAAAACAAATATTTATACCCAAACCCCGAAGGACTGATGCCTTTGTCCAATCAAACAAGAACAGACTCCAGCGGCCCTTCGATGCTTGGAAGAAAACATTGGTAGAATAAAATCATGTGTATGTCGAAAAGGGTTCTGGGTTCTAGGTCCTGCTAACACTGGTACACAACTGCCACTAACACAGTGGCGATAAACCCAACAGGGGAACAAGACCTCCCGGGTTCACCGTTTACCCCAAACGGTTCCCGGCACAGACAAGCGATCAACTACATCTACCAGGCTCCACTCTGCTCCCAAGCACGAGTGCACATGCATCCCACACTAAAAAGAAGTCTCAACCGCTCGACCCACTACCCGGGCGAGGATAACACTAAGTCCAGGAATGAAACACAATGTGTGGATGTCTAAACATAATTAACCCTAGTCCAAGTGAGGGTTTTCTACTGGTCTGGTTACATATGCAACATATGACGGGGGTGCTAGGTCAAGTTCCAAGATAACAATAATTTAACAGGTGGTAGGAAGCAAAAGAGATCACCAGATCGACAGATAATACTAGGAATATCAATTCCTACATTCTAGCATGCTAAAAAGCACTACCATGTATGATCCTACATCAATAGAATTACTGAACAGTCCAAAGGTCATGAAGACGAGGCCACCCACCTGAAGGCGCTATCTGTCCAAAGTCCCACAGCTGATGATACCCATAAATCAATATATCCAGATCCAACGGGTCCAGCAATACACGCAAACTCTCCTGGGTACAACACAGGGCTCACAGTTACACTTTAATCCAACAATTAACCAAATACACGCAGTCTGAAAAATCAGTCCCAAAGATGTAATTATTTCACCTGCTGATAGGGCTCAGAAAAATCCGATAAAAATACCGCAGCGATCCTCGCGTCGAGACCTTCAAAACGGGTACCTGCACGCCCAATTCCGAGCCCCGTAGGCTGAGTTACAAATTCCACAACACAGGGTGCTCACAACCTCACAACAACACATCTGTAATTCCATGCACAGTTAAGGGAGAAAATTATACCTCCGGGAAAGCCTCAGAAAAATACTAGAAAAATACGGTGATAATTCTCACGACACGTAGATGCAAAAAGTGTATAGGAGCATCTCAATCCGATGTCCGAGCACGGAGATAAAATTCCATCAAGGTGCTGCTGTCAAGACAATTACCCAGCGGCAAAGAGGGTTAAAAACGTACCAGGAACCCCCTTAAAATCTTAGATACGAGGAAAGTGGACAATACAAAAATCATAGGTCTACCTCTCTTGAATACAACGCCGCAAAAATCGTCCAAAAAGACTGTCGGGGTAGCTCTGTGGACCTCTCAGACCGAAGTACGACGATCACGAGCCTCCGATGAAAGTATGTCGCTCAGCGCTACGATGCCGAAGTCGCCGACGCTGCGGCCTCCGAAAAATCCGGGCCTTCTCCACGAGATGCATAGCGAGGAGATCAACAACTTTGGTGAAGGGTTCTGGGTCAAGAGAGCTCGGGAAAAGCCTCTACACGCAGGGAAAGGGGCCTTCAAATAGGCTTCACCCGAAAAAATCCCAAAAATCAACGAAATTGGGCTTTTGGGCCGATTTTCCGGGCGCCCGCACCAACCGGGCGGCTACAGTGTTGGGCCTGGCCCAACATTGTGTGCGCCCGGATTAACTAGGTGATGCCACGTCTGCTCACAACAGGCAACAGCCAATGCCACCCACTCACACAGCGCCGCGTGGCTCCATGCGGAAGCCGACACGTGGCCGCCCACGCGCGGGAACCGTGCGTCAACGCACCCACGTGCGCGCCTGCGCCCGCCGCCTGCGCCTCTGCACGCACGCTCCTAAGGCGCTCCCCAGCCAGCTCCGTGGACCGAGCATGCTACACCTCACCAACCACACGCCGCCACGTGTCACCCTCCGGTCCACCGTACACCGCGCTTTTCCCGTTGACCACGCCTGCTGCGCCGGCCAACCGGGAGACGCAATGTGGCCCGCGCCCGGGTGCACGCTCCTGCTGTGGACCGAGCGGCTGCGCCTCAGCCGGCCGCCGCGCTCCGCCGCCCGCCGCCGCCGCCGCCGCCGCCTCTCCGGCCGCCGGAACAGTGTCAAGGTGCCTCGAAATCCGTGCGCGTCATCCGGGCTCCGAAAATAACAAGTAAATAGTCCATTTTAATCGTTTTCGCGCGCTGAATCCAAATCCGAAGTCCGTTCTGCCCAATTCCACTTCTAAAATTTCCCGAATGCCTCCGGTGATGCAAACTTAATCCCAAATTGCACCATAAATTCATTTCTTGGGCCCGACACGCACACAACACTCCCAAAGGCCACTAATCCATCAGTAATCTCTTAAGTGGGGATTCGGGTCCTCACAAAGATAAGTCACCAACCCCTAATCGAGCTAAGATCCTCGAATCGCGGCCTCACTATCGTCCCGTACCCCACCCTTGACCGAACCTGTCATAGTGTGGGAAGTCAGTGACCGAAGAGTAAGAGGTAGATGTAAAACATAAAAGCTGATAAAGTACTGAAAGGAAAGCAAATCGATAAACTAGAGCATCCAAAACTCCCCCTCATGAATCCACAATACCCCTGTAAGTAAGAACAGAACACCTGCCAGAAGGTCTAAGGACCCCCAGCGAAACGTACACCTTGCTCTCACCATGTTACCTCCAACCCCACCACGGCACTTGTGTAGCACCTTAAGTAACTGTGAGGGGTCCCCACTACGTCACCTTGTGGGGTGCACGGGTCAACGTACCACAGTTCCGAAAAAGTACACCATTGCGGTGGCCAAACCGCTGGTGTGCGTGTAAGCATCTATGAGCATAATGACCGAAGTCCATGAGTGATATAGAGCACCGCGACACCAGTCGCTACAGATAGTAATTAAAAGGGATACTCATGCGAAAAGGGGTTAGTTGAAAGCCATTAACACATCTACTTTACCTTACATAAGACATGACGAGACCTCACTTTAAAAAGGACGCACGATAAGGGTACCCACCTTGAATCGCGTTGAACAGAACACTTGAAACCGTCCTGCGCCCTCGCACAATTCCCGGACCCTATAAGTCCCCAACCAAAACATCAGTAACACTTAACATAAAAACCAAGACCACCCGAGTAGAAAAACCAACTAAAAGATGCACGGGTGTACACAGAGACCGGGCGGCGGAGCTTAACTACCCTGCGCGGGCGATTTCCCCGCGCATCGCGCGTTGCGGAGCAACCCTGCGCGGGCACCAGCCCCGCTGAGCAAGTTCCCCGCGCGGCGCGCGCTGCAGAGCAGCCCCGCGCGGACACGCGCTGCCTGCGGTCAGCGCCCCGCGCGGCACCAACCAGCGCGGGCGCGCGCTGCCTGCTAGCAGCGCTCGCGCGACACCAGCCTGCACGGACACGCGCGCTGCCTGCGGGCAGCGCCCCGCGCGGCACCAACCCGCGCGGGCGCGCGCTGCCTGCGGGCAGCGCCCGCGCGGTGCGTGTGCTGCCTGCTTGCAGCGCCCCACGCGGCACCAGCCCGTGCGGCGCGCGCTGCCTGCGAGCAGCGCTTGCTAGGCACTGCGCCGCGCGCTGCCTGGGGCAGCGCCTGCTAGACTCCGCGCCGCGCGCGCGGTGCGGCCCCACACGGGCGGCGGCCCCGCGCGGCGTGCCGCACCGTAGGTGTTGCGGCTCCGCGCGGCGGTGACCCGTGCGCGGCACGCCGCACCATAGGTGGTGCGGCCCCGCGCGGCAAGAGGTGCGGCGGCGGCGACGACGCGACGAACGGCGAAACCCTTTAAACCCACGAAAACCCAATCAAGAACGACGAAAACCAAAAACTAACGTCGCTTACCTTGATCAATCGGAGAAGACGACCCGATCTAATTCCTCGCGGTAGTGAGAATCCGGCTCCGCTCCCCGTTGACGGTAACGCTCCGATCCCGGCTTCCGGCACGTTGATCGAAGAAGATGGAGGATCCGATCTCTTTTTCCTCTCCGAAATAGGGTTTCCGCTTTCTCTTTTCTCTCCGATTAGGGTTTCCGCTTTCTTGAAAAATAATAATTAAATATCTATTTCCCTATCGTACGTACAGAGTAAAACCCTTAATCGGCAGATATAACAGAAAGATTCCTATCTCCTCGAAAAGCGTGCTGATCACGCGGCACAGATTCCGGTGCACCCCAAAGCACCGAACCTTCAAAATCCCATTCCGGGAGATTCGCAAATCGAATTTCAGATCCGATCGCTTTGTCGTTCCCCGTTTTTCGAGCTCTAACACCGAAAAATACCCGCACGCACCAACGCTGTACCCAAGATGTGACGCCCCACTTCCCAGGGGGTCACCCATCCTAGAACTACTCTAGCTCTAGCACGCTTAACACTCATAACCTCTTGGATCTTGCTACCATCCAAAATGCTATAGTCGGGTTAAGAGATTTAGTCCTATTATATCATTTATATATAGGACTAATCCAAATTCCGGGAGTGTCACATTCTTCCCCCCTTTAAGCCATGACGTCCACGTCAGGCTCAAGCACACTCACAAGCACCAGGCGATGTGAGACTCGTCTCACTAGCCTTAGCCGACCTTGTGAGGAACTGCACTCCACTCACAACGGTCATTAGCCGGGGAGCCTCGCTCTACCCGCTATATAACCCTGGCTCAGCCGAGACTCATCTCACATTTCCGGCTGGTGAATGTCTCTGATACCAACTGTGACGCCCCACTTCCCAGGGGGTCACCCATCCTAGAACTACTCTAGCTCTAGCACGCTTAACACTCATAACCTCTTGGATCTTGCTACCATCCAAAATGCTATAGTCGAGTTAAGAGATTTAGTCCTATTATATCATTTATATATAGGACTAATCCAAATTCCGGGGGTGTCACACAAGAAATCCCGCTAATTTAATCCCTTAAACAACTAATTTATTCAAAAGTGATTAAAAGAAACCCAAGACAGTTCGTGATATTACATCCCGTGTTCGGGACATGTGGCGCGCTCGGAGCGATCCGGGTGCTGCGCGGATCGGGGTTTGGCGCCCGCTGTTCGGCGCCCGAATGGTTCGGGCGCCCCAATGTGTCCCCCAAACCCTTTTTTTTTGGGATTTTGGGATTTGCCTATAAATAGGCCCTTGCACTTACCCTTTCGGTTCTTTTGGAGGCTTTTTCGTGGGAGTTTCTTAGAAGAGCTCTCATTCTCTCAATCCTTTACTCTCTCAAGGATTTTGAGGATTTTTTGTGGCCACGGCATCGGCGATTTCTGTGATTCGACGCACTGCGACGTTCCTCTTTCGGTGACTATTTCCGTCGCATTTCAGTCCACGAGCTCTACTGGGCTACCCCGTACGAGTTTTTAGCCTATTCTTGCGGCAGCGGTTTGATGACAGGTAGGCCCACATTTTTTGTATTTGGCACTTTCGTCTGTTTCGAGTTTTTACTGGGTTTTCTGGAACATCTTTAGACCCCCTTTTTCTACGACAATTTTTGGACAGCGGAGCAGTATTTATGGGTTTTCTCAGTCTACGAGTGTCAGAACGGGGCGTATAAATACTCGATTTGCATCTACACTTTGAGTGGATCGCAACGGTGATTTTTCTGGAATTTCTGGAGGACTTTTCGTAGGTGAAAATTAGCCATCTTTGTGACTAATTGTGTAGACAACATAGTGCAGTTTTGTTGGGACTAAGTTTTGCACTGTATTCTACTTTGTTGCAGTTTTTGCTGGGATTTCGGTGCTGCGCGGGAAAAGGGAAAGTTGAAACTTGTCATCACAATCGGGGTGAGCATTTTACTTACTGGTCCCGGACAGGAACTGTGCGTGATTTCTTATCTGCACCTTTGTAGCATGTCCGCTGATATTTGTGGACAGCACTTCACTGTTTTGCTCGCCACCGCTGATCCAGGAGGAGTTTTTAGGAGATTCTTGTTTCGTTGGGACCATAGACTCTGTGGGAACGCGCGCGCCATACTTTCGGCCGAGGGACTTCGAATTTGCCCATTCCAGGTGGGTTGGATTTTCCTCCAAATTGACGGACTGTTTTCTAATTCTATCTTGTAGTGGACATGCATGATAGATGTGAGGACCCGAAATTCCCACTTATGGATTACGGTTACATCTGCAGCTTCTGGAGGCCTACAAGGTGTGTCGGCGGCGTTTGTGCACGATTTGGACACAAGTGATGGACTTCGGGCTTAAAATGGATCACGTGAGTGATCGGAGGACCCCGTCGGATGTTTAGAAGTGGTTTCGCGAGAAACGGATATTAAAATTGGACTCAGCGCGAAGTTTGGACAAAGAACACCTTTCCGGATGCCTTCGGCAATTTTTAGAGTTGGAATTTGGCAAAACGGACAGCGGATTTGGATTCAGCGCGCGAAAACGATGAAAATGGACTATTCACTTGTATTTTTCGGAGCCCGGATGCCGCACACAGATTTCGAGGCAAGGGGGCACTGTTCCGGCGACTGGGGCAGCGCCGGCGATGGCGGAGGGCGGCGGCGCGGGCTCGGGCAGGCACAGGCGCGGCGGCGGGCAGGCACGGGCAGGCGCGCGGGCGCGCGGGCAGGTGCGCGGTCCACGGGGCCGGCGTGCACCGGAGGGCAGGACGCGTGGCAACTGGTGGTAGGCCTGTGCAGTGGACCGGGTCCACGGAGCTGGTGCAGCCCGCCTCGGGGCACGTGCGTGCAGGGTTGGCAGGCGCGCACGTGGGCGCGGTCGGTTGACTGAGTGCGCTCCTAGTGTCGCCGCCACAGTGCGCCACGTGTCGAGCAGCGGATGGCCGGTGTGGCTGTCCGCTGTTCGGGTGAGACGTGGCGACCTGTGGGCATTTCGGGCATGCACAGTGTTGGACCGGGCCCAACACTGTAGCAGCCCGGTTCGTGCGAGTGCCCTGATTTGGGGCCCAAAAGCCCAATTTCGGGATTTTTTTGGTTTGGGCCTATTTAAAGCCTCTTCACCTTCGAGTTTGGGCCATTTCCCGAGCCCTCTTGACCTTGGACCCTTTAGCAAAGTTGTTGCTCTCCTCGTTGTGCATCTTGGGATGGAGCCTCAGAATTTTTGGAAGGCGCGACATCAATAACTTTGGCATCGTAGCGCAGAGCGACGTTCTTTCACCGGAGGCCCGCTATCGTCGCATTTTGGTCTGAGAGGTCCATAGATCTACCCCGACAGTGTTTTTGGACGATTTTTGCGGCGTTGGATTCAAGAGAGGTAGATCTACGATTCTTGTATTGTCCACTTTTCTCAGATTTGAGTTTTGTTTGGGGTTCCGGGTACATTTTTAACCCCCTTTGCCGCTGATGGAATTTCTGGATAGCGACACCTTGCCAGATTTTTATCTCCGTGCTTAGGCATCGGATGGAGAAGTTCCTGTACACTTTTTGCATTTACGCATCGCAAGGATTACCTTCGTATTTTTTTGGGAATTTTCTGAGACTTGCCCGAAGGTATACTCCTTCCCCCTTTACTGTGCAGAGTATTACAGTTGTGTATGTTGTGGAGTTTCGCGCTCATCGCGTTGTGGGATTTGTAACTTGGCCTCCGGGACTTGGATTTTGACGTGCGGATACTCGTTTCGAAGGTCTCGACGCGACGATCGCGACAGTATTTTTGTTGGATTTTTTCGAGTTCTTGCTGCAGGTGAAAAATCCGCATCTTTGGGATTGTTCCAACAGATGGTGTATACTTGGGTATTTTTAGCATAAAGTGTAACTTTGGACCTTTTGTTGTACCCAGGAAGGTTCGCGAGTGTTTTTGGAACACTACTAGGAGCCGAGGTTTGCGCGACATGTACCGTGGATACGGGTTCAGCAGATATGGTTAGCAAGTGGCCACGCTCTTCACCGACCCCAGGTTTGCCTTGGATTGAGCACTTCAGGTGGGTAAGCTTAATATTAGTAACTGTATAAGGCAATGATAAGATCTTCATGGATGATTATGTTATGGTGAATGTAAGTGCACTTGTGGGAATGTCACCCCAACATGACTGATAGCATGCATGTTTAATGTACAACCCATATTTAGCATCGAGAGGAAAAGCTTGAGGAATGGCCTAGATCATACAGATTGGTATACTTTAGTAATGATCTTTTAGCATGCCAGGTTGCACATAGTCTTTTATGTCATGATTACTCGATGGAGTAGGAGGCTATATCTATGTGCGGGTATTATCCTGATCTTTCTTTTGACGGACCCTGGATTGTGGACAGGTGTAGTTCTTTAGGGATTCTGACATGTTGTTTATTCCCAGTGGATCTATTATATGCTTTACTCCCTTTCATTTCCTTGAGGACATTTGCATGCTTGTATGGTCATCTAGTTAGGGCATCTTTTACTGCTACACTACATATTGGAACTTGACTTAGGAGAAACCATGTTATCCTTTTCTCCTTCTTTATTAGTCAGGTGGTCTGTGTTGCTCGGGTGCGAGTAGGGGTCTGGGGTAGTGTAGCCGGGACATTGGTGTCAGGGACAGGTTGTGCTGGATTGCGGTTGGCAGGGTTTTGCGGTGACCGCGGACTTTGGGCGGTTGACCGGAGGTCGGTTATAGGACTTGATTATAGACGGCAGGGTATTGCGGAAACCGCGGATATTGGGCGGTTGACCGGATATTTATTTATGCATCAGATTGGGTATCAGATTTCTCTAGTGGACGGAGTTTCCCACTATTTGAGTATTTTGCATCTGATTGAGGACCAGGGTCTTCTTTAGTGGTTGGGCTTTCCCACTTTGATCATAGTCATGATCTAGTCCTGCTATATAGAGATACTTGTGATACTGATGACAGAGATACTTTACTCGTGTGGGTCGCTCCCCTCGAGTGCCACTCCGGAGTAGGCTTTAGACCGTGTTGGGTTCCGGTCAGACCGTGTTGGGTTCCGGTCATTTGGACAGTGGAGATACTGAGTTCGTGAGATTGACGACAAAGCAGGCAGTACCGGGTTTTATACCGGTTCATTCGATTGGGTTTGTTCGGTTAGATACTTTTATTGTTGCACTCGTGCCTGGGGGCCGAGCGGAGTCTAGTAGCTGTGTTTAGACCAGTGCTAGTGTTGTTGGGAACCGTTTGGGGATTGACGGTGGTCCCGAGGTCGTTGTGAGTTGTCGACCGTTGTGCGAGAGGTTTGGTGATCTTGAGTCTATCCGTTCTGAGAGAGAGCGTGGATTTTGACTATAGCCTGCATGAGTCACTATTCGATAGTGAGTTAGTCCGTTTGGACATCCTACGTAATTCCTGCCCAGCAGTGGGAGGTGGTTGTAGGTGGGCACTGGTTTGACTGGACCAGATGTGGCAGTCAGCTCGATTGGGTCGATTGTGCACTTCATGTGCTAGTGGTTGCATACCATTCTTTGGTTTCCCCCTTTTTGAGCATATAGATAGAGGCATGATAGCTGACGAGTGTCTTCAGCTCTCTTGTTCAGTGTTACTGCATTGATTATTTTATGTCTCTTGAGGACTTAGTGGGTAGACCGTCAGGCCTGGCGGTGGTACCCACTGAGAACTCCCTTTTTGGTGTAGTTCTCACACCCTTTGGGGGTTTTCCCCCTCCTTTTTCCTTCCTCTCCTTTGTTTTGCAGAGTCTTAGCGGGTGTTGCTGATTCTGCGGTTGTTGATCGAGGCGAGGGAGTCACGAGCTAGATCCCTACCCGTCGTTGGAGAGTAGTGGTACCCCTTCAGAGGAGAGCTTCAGTAGATTAGCTATTTTATTTTCCTCTTTTGAGAGACTGATGTAGTGAGGACATGATATGTATTGAGAGCCTGTACACTGATGTATTTATTGGAGATACCTCCCTGTTGAGTTCTGATTTTTGTATATGAGGATATTGTACGATTATCATTTTGGGAGATGGACATTGTTGTATTATTTCCAGTTGTACAGTGATTGATTTTAGTTTTACAGCAGATTTTCATTTATAGCTCTGATATCTGTTAGCTGTAGCACTTTTCTTGCAGGTAGGACGCTTCACCTATGCGGAGTTTGGCATAGGTGGCGGATCTGTTGGCGAGCCCGGGTCACAGTGTGACGCCCCACTTCCCAGGGGGTCACCCATCCTAGAACTACTCTAGCTCTAGCACGCTTAACTCTCATGTTCCTCTTGAATCTTGCTACCATCCAAAATGCTATAGCCGGGTTAGAGATTTAGTCCTATTATATCATTTATATAGAGGACTAATCCAAATTCCGGGGGTGTCACATTCTTCCCCCCTTTAAGCCCTGACGTCCACGTCAGGCTCAAGCACACTCACAAGCACCAGGCGATGTGAGACTCATCTCGCTAGCCTTAGCCGACCTTGTGAGGAGCTGCACTCCACTCACAACGGTCATTAGCCGGGGAGCCTCGCTCTACCCGCTGTATAACCCTGGCTCAGCCGAGACTCATCTCACATTTCCGGCTGGTGAATGGCTCTGATACCAACTGTGACACCCCACTTCCCAGGGGGTCACCCATCCTAGAACTACTCTACCTCTAGCACGCTTAACTCTCATGTTCCTCTTGGATCTTGCTACCATCCAAAATGCTATAGCCGGGTTAGAGATTTAGTCCTATTATATCATTTATATAGAGGACTAATCCAAATTCCGGGGGTGTCACACGCAGTTTCGACCCCGGGGCGTGACAATAGATATGTTAATTGAGATACATGCAGGGTAGAGTTAGTGACTTATTCATTGATCGACATATATGCATGATATCGTGGGGGATTTATTTATGGATGTAGGATGATGCATGATAGTACCAGTCAATAATTGTTGAGTAAAATGATTACATGCTAAAGTTAGCATTTTGAGCATCGGTTATGTTATATATTTAATTGTGGATCCTTGACTAGCACCCTGTCATATGTTTGCATGTTTAACCAGACTAGTATAAAACCCTCACTTGGGCTAGATTCTTTTATGCTTTAGTCTTCCTACACATTGCATGTTTTCCCCCGGACTTAGAGTTTTCTCCTCGCCCGGGTAGTGCGCCGAGTAGTCGGGACAGTGTAGGACGCATGTTACACTCGTGCCGGGGCGCCGAGTGGAGTCTGGTGGTAGAGGTTAGTTTGGTGCTAGTGTCGGGAACTGTTTGGGATGACGATGATCCCGGGTTGTTGGGTTTTCCTCTGATTTTGGGTCATCGCCACTGAGTGGTGGCGATGTTGATCTTATGATTGCTGGACCTTGAACCCAGAAATACTTTTGGACACACATGATTTTCGTAAACTAATGTTTCTTTCCAAGCTTCGAGGGGCGCTAGAACCCGTTCTCATTTGATTAGGGCAAATGTACTAGTCCTTCGGGACTTGGAAAAATAAAACCGTTTTTAACTGATTTTCTTACAAACTAAATGATATTAAAATTGGGGTTTTCCCTCCAAGCAAAATGGTTTTCTAAAAAGCAGTTACTTTTGTCCTCACCTAGAGAGGGGTCGAGCAAAAAGGGGGTTTTCGGAAACAAATGTCATCTTTTATATAAATCTCTTCACCCCGCCGAGGGTTCGAGTGATCTGGGTTCGAAGGGCTGCCTCTTTTTGGGACGAGAGCTACGGGCGGCTGTGCCTGGAACCTGTTCTTGTTTGATTGGGGTTGTAGGCGTCAGCTTCCCGAAATTCTCGGTCGATGTTGGTCTATTGGGTTCGATGTTGGGCCGATGGGTGTACCGGTCCCGGTGTTGTTAGTCGGTTGGGTTCGTTGTTTTGGGTCGGTGAGTTCTTTCGATCTGTTCAATCGTGGTTTTGTTTACAGCCTGCATGCGCTTTAGTTCTGGTTCTCGATCTCTGCTCAGTTCTTTTCCTTAGTGGGGTCGCTCCCCTTGAGTGTCGCTTCGGATGCGATGGTATGTTGGTTCGTGGTACGCCCTACGTAAATCCTGCCCCATGCGTGGGAGGTGGTTGTAGATGAGCGTATATCAGCCCGTTGGGATGCCTACATGAATCCTGCCAATGCTTGGGAGGTGCTTGTAGATTAGCGCAGGCTTGACTGGCCCTTTTGGGCAGTCATTACGATTGGGTCTTTTGGGCACTTCGATGTTAGAGTGGTTGCATATCATCATCTGTTTTACCCGCCCATTTAGCATGATATATAGAGGCATGGTAGCTGTAGATTTCTTTTCCAGCTATTTTATTCTTATTTACAGTATTCCTATTATCTTATGCCTCTAGTAGACTTAATGGGCGGACCGTAGGATTGGAGACGGTACCCCCTGAGAACTACGTGACGGTGTAGTTCTCACACCCTCTGTTGGTGACAGTTTTGCAGAGGCTTTCCTTCCGTCCCTGCTTCAGTTGGCTCGACGGACCGTGGTGAGGGAGTCGCATGATAGATCCCTACCAGTGTTGTCTTTTGGTGAGATAGATGTATCAACCCGAATTGTGGGTTTCACTGTATACTGTTGTATTTATGATTTTAGTATATCTCCCTTTTGTGCTAATAGATGATGTATAGGTGGATTTTATTTGTATTTTGTTTTGGTGGACCAGATTGTTGTATTACTTTTTGGGAGATGGATATTGTACTTTTATTTCAGTTGTACAGTGGGTTCAGATTTTTATTATAGCAGTTATTTTTTTCAGCTCTAATATCTATATAGTTGGTAGTTGTTACCTTTTGCAGGTTGGACGCTTCGCCTATGCGGGGTTTCCCGTATAGGTGGCAGATCTGTTGGCTAGCCCGGGTCGCAGTTTCGACGCTGGGGCGTGACAGGAATTGGGAGTTTAAATACTCGATTTGCATCTACACTTCGCGAGGATCGCAACCGTGATTTTTCTGGAATTTTTAGAGGACAATTCGCTGGTGAAAAATGGTTCTTTTTGGGACTTTTGCGCAAACAGCATGATGCAGATTTTCCGGGATAAGTTTTGCACTGTGTTTGGCTTTTGCTACAGTTTTCGCTGAGATTTTGGTGTTATTGGTGGAAGAGGGAAGTTGGAACTTTTCATCACGGTCGAGGTGAGCTTTTTACTTATCGGCCCCGGACAGAAATTATGCGTGATTTCTTATCTGCACCCTTGTCGCGCGCCCGCTGATATTTGTGCACCGCATTGTTGGACAGCACTTCACTGTTTTGCTCGCCACCGCTGATCCAGGAGGAGTTTTTAGGAGATTCTTGCTTCGTTGGGACCGTAGACTCTGTGGGAACGCGCGTGCCATACTTTCACTCGAGGGACTTCGGATTTGCGTGTTCCAGGTGGGTTGGATATTTCTCCAAATC
Source organism: Tillandsia leiboldiana (assembly GCA_029204045.2). NCBI lineage: Eukaryota > Viridiplantae > Streptophyta > Magnoliopsida > Poales > Bromeliaceae > Tillandsia > Tillandsia leiboldiana. The sequence goes on along the minus strand of CM055060.1, from coordinate 41,430,487 downwards.
GACGGGCTGTTTTCTAATTCTATCTTGTAGTGGACATGCATGATAGATATGTTAATTGAGATACATGGAAGGTAGAGTTAGTGACTTATTTATTGATCGAGTTATATGCATGATATCATGGGGGATTTATTTATCGATGTAGGATGATGCATGATAGTATCAGTCAATAATTGTTGGCTAAAATGATTACATGCTAGAGTTAGCATTTTTGAGCATCGGTTATGCTGTATGTTTAATTGTGGAACCTTGACTAGCACCCCATCATATGTTTACATGTTTAACCAGACTAGTAGAAAACCCTCACTTGGGCTAGGTTCTTTTATGCTTTAGTCTTCCTACACATTACATGTTTTCCCCTGGACTTAGAGTTTTCTCCTCGCCCGGGTAGTGGGCCGAGTGGTCGGAACAGTGTAGGACGCATGTTGTGCTCGTGCCGGGGGGCCGAGTGGAGTCTGGTGGTAGAGGTTAGTTTGGTGCTTGTCACGCCCCGGGGTCGAAACTGCGACCCGGGCTCTCCAATAGATCCGCCGCCTATACGAAAACCTCGCATAGGCGAAGCGTCCAACCTGCAAGTAAAAGCTACTACAGCTAAAAAGATATCAGAGCTGTAAAGGCAAGTGCTGTAAAACTAAAATCCAACCATTGTACAACTGAAAATAATGATACAATATCCATCTCCCAAAAATGATCAAATACAAAATCCTCAGATACAATAACCCAGAACTCAACAAGGAGGGTAACCTGAAATAATACATCAGTGTATAGGCTCTCAGTAAAAGTCAAATCCTCACTACGATAATCTCTCAAGAGCAGAAATAAAACTAATATACTGACTGTACTACAAATCACCAATGTGGGGGTACAGCTAATCTCCAACGACAAGTAGGGATCTAGCTCGCGACTCCCTCACCTCGAACAGCAACAGCAGAATCAGCATCTCCCATAGATGACTCTGCAAAACAAAGGAGAGGAAAGAAAAAGTAGGGGGAGAACCCCCCAACGGGTGTGAGAACTACATCAACACTTAGTTCTCAGTGGGTACCGCCACCAAGCCCGACGGTCTGCCCACTAAGTCTACTAGAGGCATAAGAAAACAATGCAGTAAAAACTAAACAAGAAAAGCTGGAGATACTCTACAGCTACCATGCCTCTATCTAAATGCTCAATTGGTGATACAGATGAAAAATATGCAACTACTCGCACCCAAGGTGCTCAATCGACCCAATCGAACTGACTGCCTCATAGGGTCCAGTCAAGCCTGCGCCTCCCTAGTGTATCAACATAGGGTTCTACCGGTACTCCAACCCGGTCCAAAACTCAATTTGACCGCCCGGTACACCAACCCGGTCCAATCAGAATAACTCGCCCCTCGCGCGAAACTGCCTCAATAGGCCAAACATCGCATCCACTACGGCATCTCACGGGGAGCTACCCCAACTAAGGAAAAATGGCACGGCATAGAGTATCGAACAGTGGCACATGCAGGCTCTAGTCAAAATCCACGCTCTCTCTCTCAGAACGGATAAACTCAGGGTCCTCAACATCTTGTACAAAGGTCGGAGTACTCTCGACAACTCAGCTAACCAGCTCTCACGAATATCGAGACACTAACGAACTCAACCAACTCGTGGCACAAAACACACTGCTGGAGATACTCCACAGCCGGGACCGACCCATAACTCAGGGCCAACAAAACTGGTCGGACGACACTCCACGACTCGGGACCACCGTCAACCCGAACGGTTCCCAACAACACTGACCGGAAGATACTCGACGGCCTGGGTCCACCGTCTACCCAAACGGTTCCCAACAACACTAGCACAGGTCTAATCTCAGCTACCAGACTCCACTCAGCCCCCAGGCACGAGTGCAACAATGTCCCACAGTAACCTGACCACTCGGCCCACTACCCGGGCGAGGAAAATCTATATCCAGGAAAAGATGCAAAGTGTGGGATGTCTAAAGCATAAAAGAACCTAGCCCAAGTGAAGGTTCTCTACTAGTCTGGTTTCAATATGCATCATATGACGGGGTGCTAGGTCAAGTTCCAATAATTGCATTTAAAGAAACTGAATCATAAGCATGGAACATTAACAGATATGATCACCAAAATCAATCAAAATAAGCCTCATCTCCCTAAACATGCTCTCAACTAGCATAGGTGAATACAACCATTAAATATATATAATATCTCGAAGGTACCCAACATGTACAATAAATCATGTCAGCCTCAATCCACATGAACTATATCATTCTTATGCTTACATCTCAATCCTATAGGTTGTATATTAAATTATGCATGGTATCAATCACATAATGTAATGCTTCCCTTAGGTAAGCTTCTATTAATCATCATCATGACATCCACTATCGCAATTCTCATAAAACTTAATATGGAATACTACTCATGCGATTCTCAAATAATTACCGATACTGAGCTTACCTCTCCATCACATACATGGGTACACTAACATGCAAATATTCTATCAGATAGAATTAGAGAACCGTCCATCGATTCTGGAGACGAAGCAACCGACCTGAAACGCTTTCCGCAGGCAAAGCCGAAGTCGGTGAAGTGCGCCGTCACCACAATCGAAAACCGCCGAAACCGCACCCTCGGTACTCGGTCGCACAAGCCTCTGCGTGTAGTCCTCCGAAAAATCCAGTAAAATCACGGTTGCGATCCTCGCGACGAGTAGATGCAAATCGAGTATTTATACTCCTCGTTCCAACACCTGCAGGCCAAGATAGAAATAGAACATCGCTGTACGCCAATCATTTCACAACTCACATTTATGCAGAAATCAGTCCCAAAGAAGCTTAAACATCACCTTTGAAAAGACGTCCAAAAATTCTGATAAAAATACGGGTGCGTTCCTCTCGAAGCGTAGATGTCGATCGAGTCCTCATACGTCTTGTTCCAATGTCCGTAGGCCGAGAAATCTTAACAATACTCCACCGCTGTCCAATACCTCGCAGTGGTACAAGGGGTCAAAAGATACCTTGAGAACCATGCCAAAAACACAAAATGAGGCAAATTAATCAACACGAAAATCAAAGGCGTACCTCTCGTGAATGTGTTGCCATAAAAATTAGCTCAAAATTCCATCGGAGTAGCTCAGGGGGTCTCGCGCACTAAAAAGCGACGGAAGGAGCAACAAATGAAGGAGCGTCGAAGTGCGTCGCGTCGCAGAAAACGCCGATGCTGCGGCCTCCAAAAAAATCCGGGAATCCACCACAAAATGAAGAACACAAGGTAGAACAACTTTGCTAAAGACCTCACAGGGAGAGGAGCTCGGGAAAAAGGCCCAAACGCGCAGCAAAGGAGTCTATTTATAGCCCAAACAAAACAATTCCATAAATGCCACTTGTGTCCCCAGTTTCGGGCGCCCGAATCCTTCGGGCGTCAAAAATGCACCAAAATCCGCAACCGTCCATTAGCGCCGGGATCGTCCAGGAAACGCCACGTCGCCCACAACAGCAAACGGCGGCGCCGACCTATCCGTTCGCGACACGTGGCCGCGCCCACACGCCCGCCTCCCCATGTCAACACCTCGGTCGGCACGCCCACGTGCGCGCACGCCACGCTACCGGCGCCCACGCCGCACACGCTTCCCGAGGCAGCAGCCGCACCCGCTTCGTGGACCGAGCCCAGTGCACCATCCAATCGAAAAGCTGCCACGTGTCCACACCGCGCCAATAGGAAGACGCCACATGGCACACCACCCTCGCTGCACTGCGCCAGCTCCGCTCCTCACGTGGACCAAGCGCACGTGGACCGGACAACCAGCGGCCGCCACGTGGCCCCGCCCTGGTCCACGGCTCCCTGCGCTCTCTCGTAGATCGCGCCTCGCGAACCGGCCAACCGGAAGCCGCCACGTGTCCAACCCCCGGTACACGCCAAGCCCGTGGACCGAGCGGCCCGCGCCTCTGCCCGCAGCCGCTGCCCGACGCCGCGCCGCCGTGCTCCGCCGCCTGCCCGTCGCCGCCGGCGCTGCCCCGGCCGCCGGAACAGTACCCCTTGCCTCAAAATTCATGCTTGGGCATCCGGGCTCCGAAAAATACAAGTAAATAGTCCATTTCCATCGTTTTCGCACGCTGAATCCAAAACCGATGTCTGTTTTGCCCACTTCCACTTCTAAAATATGTCGACGGCACCCAGCTATGTAATCTTAATCCAAATTTTGCGCTGGGTCCAATCCTAAGGTCCGATATGGGCACAAACACCTTCGACAAACAGCCTAGGCCTCCAGCAGCTGCCAATCACACTGTAAAAGCTTTGTGGAGTTCTGGGTCATCACAGTGCTAGTGTCGGGAGTCGTTTGGGATGACGGTGATCCCGGATTGTCGGGTATTCCTCTGATTTTGGTTCATCGCCACTGAGTGGTGGCGATGTTGATCTTATGATAGTAGGATCTTGAACCCAGAGATACTTTTGGATACACATGATTTTAGTAAACTAATGTTTCTTTCCAAGCTTCGAGGGGCGCCAGAACCAGTTCTCATTTGATTAGGGCAAAGGCACTAGTCTTTCGGGACTTGGGAAAATAAAATCATTTTTAACTAATTTTCTTAGAAACTAAATGATATTAAAATTAGGGTTTTTCCTCCAAGCAAGATGGTTTTCTAAAAAGCAGTTACTTTTGTCCTCACCCAGAGAGGGGTCGAGCAAAAAGCGGTTTTCGGAAACAAAAGTCATCTTTTATATAAATCTCCTCACCCCGCCGAGGGTTCGAGTGATCTGGGTTCCAAGGGCTGCCTCTTTTCGGGACGAGAGCTACGGGCGGCTGTGCCTAGAACCTGTTCTTGTTTGATTGGGCGGCTGTGCCTGGAACCTGTTCTTGTTTGATTGGGGTTGTAGGCGTCAGCTTTTCAAAATTTTCGGTCCCGGTGCTGTTGGTCGGTTGGGTTCGATGTCGGGCCGATGGGTGTACCGGTCCCGGTGTTGTTAGTCGGTTTGGTTCGTTGTTTTGGGTCGGCGAGTTCTTTCGATCTGTTCGATCGTGGTGTTGATTATAGCTTGCATGTGCTACAGTTCTGGTTCTCGATCTCTACTTGGTTCTTTTCCTTAGTAGGGTCGCTCCCCTTGAGTGTCACTCCGGATGCGATGGTATATTGGTTGTGGTACGCCCTACGTAAATCCTGCCCTATGCGTGGGAGGTGGTTGTAGGTGAGCGTTTGTTAGTCCGTTGGGATGCCTACATAAATCCTGCCCAATGCTTGGGAGGTGGTTGTAGGTTAGCGCAGGCTTGACTGGCCCTTTTGGCAGTCATTACGAGTGGGTCTTTATGGGCACTTCGAGTTAGAGTGGTTGCATATTATCTTCTGTTTCACCGCCCATTAAGCATTGTAGATAGAGGCATGGTAGCTGTAGATTCCCGTTCCAACTATTTTATTCTTATTTACAGTATTCCTGTTATCTTATGCCTCTAATAGACTTAGTGGGCAGACCGTAGGGTTGGAGACGGTACCCACTGAGAAATACGTGACAGTGTAGTTCTCACACCCTCTGTTGGTGACAGTTTTGTAGAGGCTTCCTTCCGTCCCTGCTTCGGTTGGCTCGGCGGATCGTGGGGAGGGAGTCGCGCGATAGATCCCTACCAGTGTTGTTTTTTGGTGAGATAGATGTACCAACCCGGATTGTGGGTTTTACTGTACACTAATGTATTTATGATTTTAGTTTATCTCCCTTTTTGGATTTATAGATGATGTATAGGTGGATTTTATTTGTATTTTGTTTTGGTGGACCAGATTGTTGTCTTACTATGTTGGGAGATGGATATTGTACCTTTATTTTAGTTGTACAGTGGGTTCAGATTTTTATTACAGCAGTTATTTTCAGCTCTGATATCTGTATAGTTGGTAGTTGTTGCCTTTTTCAGGTTGGACGTTTGCCTATAAAGGGTTTCTCGTATAGGTGGCGGATCTGTTGGCGAGCCCGGGTCGCAGTTTCGACGCCGGGGCGTGAAAAATTAGGGTGGTATTAGAGCCAAGGATGTATGTCATTGTGGACTTAGAGACCCTAGGCTTGTGGTTGGACCCTAGGCTGACTTCGTGAGAGAGTCGTGATTTATAGCGAGAGTCCTGATTGAGTTTTATACCTCTCCCAAGGGATGGGATGAGTGATTGGCATGTTTATTCTCTTAAGTGATTATGTTGGCTGCAGATAACATAATGCTAAAGAATGGATGGCATGTTCTAGACTTTCGCTAGATTGGGTTGAGTGTTTGTGGTGTTATGTTGTTTGGGTTTTATCGCAGGCGAGCACGATGCCTCCCCGACGCGGTGTGCCAACGCGTTCGCACTTTTCACCTTCCGTTGAGTTTGAGCAGGAAGGGCCTGGGCAGGCCCGACTGAGCGAGATTCAGGAGTTGCGGGCCGTGGTGGTTCAGTTGGCAGAGAGCAGTCGCAGGCAGGGGCGGCGCATTGATAAGTTGTTAGCCCAGAGAGGCGAGCCGCCTTAGTCTGTTCAGGGAACCCCTACACCGCCTGTGGTACCCCCTTTACCGGCAGTGCCTTTTTCTAGCTGTGGAGCTTTAGGAGTGGGTCGACCTTGGACCCTGGCTGAGGAGGAGCAGGTTGTTACACAGTTGCTTCAGTTCCGCAGTTTGAACCCACCCAGATTTACTGGTTGTGATACAAAGCCCTGGGAGGTGGAGGCTTGGATCGCCGCACTAGAGATGCTCTTTAGGGACTTCTTTATCCCTGAGAGCATGAGAGTTCACATGGCGGTCCATTGTTTGGACACGGAGACGCAGATGCGTGGTGGCGGAGAGTGGAGCCCGCTGAGTTTCGGATTACCCGTCAGATGCCTTGGTAAGAGTTTCGCCGAATGCTGTTTGTGGCTTACTTCCCAAACAGTGTAAGGCAGAAGCTTGAGGAGGACTTGAACAACCTTTAGCAGGGGGACAGAACAGTTCAAGAGTACCGTCGGGAGTTCACACAATTGCTTAGCTGCGTACCCTTTGTCGCCCGGGATGAGTCACACCGAGTCTACTTGTTTGAGAGTGGCCTTCGCCCAGAGATTTACACCTTGGTGCATGCCCGGAGATTGCAGACCCTGGATGAGGCCATCGAGCATGCACTATGGGTCGAGAGGGGCAATGTTGTTGTTGCTAGGAGGGCTGGGATGCTAGGATTGAGTTCAGTGAGGGAACGCCTCGCTCTTGAGGATGGGAGACAGGCCAGTGGATGGAGACCGCTTAGCCCACATCGGCCTCAGTTCCTGGGCCATGATAGTTCAGACCAGCAGTGGTCTGGGGGACCCTGACAGCGACGGCAGCGACCGGGGCGACGGCAGCGACAGCAGTTTCAGCAACAGCAGCAGGACATGTGTGTCATCTATGGTGGGCCCCATTCACCGCCGCAGTGTGACCACAGGCAGGGGCTGTGACGCCCCGGGGTCGAACTGCGACCCGGGCTCGCCAACAGATCCGCCGTCTGTACGGAAACTGCCGCACAGACGAAGCGTCTACCCTGCAAAACATCTATAGCTAAACATGTATCAGAGCTGAAAAAGAACTAATAGCTACAGAAAACAACTGAACATCTGGATAAATAAAAAATCCTCAATACAAGTTTCTCAACTAAGAAAGAATAAATACAATCCTCACCGATCTCTCAGAATATCCAGTACAAAAGTGGAAACATAAAATATACCGGGTACATCTACCTCAGACTCTCAATGCTGGTAAGGAACTAATCGGCCACGTCCTCACCTGGAACTGCTGTCTCCGCGCGAACCAGCCGGAACAGCTACCTCAAACCTGTCACCGCAGCGGGTGTGAGATCTACTGCAGAAGGCAGATCTCAGTAGGTACCGTCCCAATATCCACGGTATGCCCACTAAGTCTACTGGAGGCAAAACAGATAGGTATGCGGATAGATAGATAAAGGGTAAGATGAAAGAAAACTACAGCTAACATGTCTCAATCATAAAGCTCAAGAAACTCTACCAATAACATGATATGCATACACTCTCTACTGCTAAGATGCCTCAGTATCAATGCTCAAAGGAAGGAAACCCATCTAAGATCATAATATGTAATCACCCGCTCATATCACCCAATCTCAATGACTGCCTCATAGGGTCCAGTCAAGCCTGCGCCAACCTACTGCCACTACGCCCAAAAAAGACTTGATCTTACGTAGGGCGTCCCACACGGACTATCACAATCTCATGCAAAGTGACCCCATGGTAACTCGGCCAGGGGTATCAAGCGACCACTAGTATATCAACTAGGCCCATCATCATCTCATCATCAACACGCACCCGGGGCGTAACTCGAGGGGAGCGACCCCAACGTGCTCAAGTATCTCATCAGTCTCAACTGTCTTAATAAGTGGCACATGCAGGCTATGATCACGATCAAAAGATCGGAAGCTCAATGCTCACAAAGACCAACTCAGTCGGAAAAGACTCCACGACTCAAACAGGAAAAGCCCAAATCCTCACATGATCTGTCGGAGAACCCTCAACGACTCAATCTGATAATGCACGACCCATGGCTAAGCCGGGAAACCTCCACGACTCGATCTGCCAAAACCCCAAAACTCTCATAACTAAGTGGGAGAACCACCTCCACTATCAAATCAGAGATACATAACCCATGATCTAGAATAATCTTATTAGAAGCTCAAAACTCAAATGACACTATAACTCAACTCAAAAACTCGAAAAGAGACTCAAGCACCCTGAACCTATGCCATACCTCTGGCGAACTCCTGATTTAAAAACCACGTTTAAAAAGCTGATTTTCCTTAAAATGGGTTTTCTCAATTTTTAAAACAATCAGGGTGCAAAATAAATGCCAAAAGAATATGAAGTCTAGTGTCATATAACATCAGGAGTCTACTAAAAATGAGCAGGGGTTCCAATAAATTTTACAGAAAATTCCAGGCAACTATCAGATTTAAAACAGTGAAAATAGCATGATAAATATGATCAAATTGCATTCAGGAGCATTAAAGGGCATTCCATACATTTTGGAGAAATTCCAACCCACCTGGAATGCTTTCCGCAGGCAATTGCTGAAGTCGGTGAAGCGCCGAAACCTCGAACTGATGAAACATCGAAAATCGCGCCGCGCGCGCGCTCACTGTTGCGTACTCGAAAAAAATCCCCGGAGGTTCGAATAAAATTCGCGAGTCCTCTACAAAAAAAATTCTGCAGCCAACAACTCACTCCCCAGCCAACAAATAACACTCGGTCGCTCTCCAACAGCCACGAACACACAGCCCACCAAAGCTTCAGCCCAAATTAATTCCCACAACACAAACTCTTATGCTCCCAGCAAAACTGAAATACATGTTCACATAAACCCAAATTACATAAATCCAAGTCCATCCTCTTATAGGAACTCACAACACATAATGAAACACACATATACTTAAAAGCTTCATTTACATCTGCACACTAAAGTATAAGCTCACACAAACACAATTACCCAAATCCACCCATACTCTTAAGTTACATCTCCCCAGCACACACCACACTCTCAAGTCCTCAACAGGGCCACCACCAAGTTTCAGCCACCACAATCTGCAAGAAAAGATGAAAAGCCCAAAAATCAGCGAAAATCCGGCCAACACGCGCGATCGCCGACGAAAATTAGTCCCAGGCCATCGAAAACGCCGCGGCGCCGCGTGAAAGAAAATCCAGCACACGCGCCCCAGCAAGCTGCCCAGCCGCTGCCCGCGCGGCATTCGCGCGCTCGCAGCCCGTCGCTGCCACGCTGCACCAGGGCCTGCCGCGCGGCAGCCTAGCCCGCTGCGCGCGCCTGCAGCGTGCAGCGCAGTCGCTGCGCCCTGCGCGCGCCCGCAGCGCGCAGCCGCTACCGCGCTGCGCGCTGCGCGCCTGCGCTGCGTGTTGCGCGCCTGCGCTGCGTGCCGCGCGCCGCGCGCCCCTGCTGCGCGCGCCACTGCAGCGCGGCGCCCGCTGCGCGCTGCCACCGCTGCGCGGCGCCCTCCCGCGCGCCCCGGCAGCACCCTGCGCTTGCTGCGCGCGGCGCCTAGGTGCGCCCGCGCAGCCGACCAGCGCCAACCGCGCGCGCAACCTTGCGCGCCCGCGCGGTCACCTCCTCTCCGCAGCGACTACACCACAGGACAGCAGTCCAAAACCCACACCAAAACTTCCTCAGGTTCCCACTCCAACCAACCAAAACCAAAAAACCAAGCTTCTTCAAAAAACTGCAAAAGCCACATACCTCGCTCAAGGCTCGACGGGCGCTCCGCTCGGCTCCACAAGGCCTCTAATAGCAAGTCCTCACGACACTCCTCTCATTTCCACCTTTTACTTCCTCTCTTTTCAACTACTTCTTCTCCTTCTTCCACCTTCTTTCTTTCCTCTGTTCTTTCTTTTTTCCTCTGTTTCTGCAGGTGTAGGAGATGATGATGTGGCCCGAATTAATTAGTGGCAGGCTAATTACGGGTGGTGGATGGCAGCCATTAATAAGGGAAAAAAAGACCATAATACCCCCATCAAAATATCTAAACCCCCTTATTAAAAAAAATCCACCTTCCATCCACACTTCTCTTTCTTGCATTCATTCCTCACAGGCTAAAAATACCAAATAAATTAAATAATTTAATAATCCATAATTAGCCAACTCCAACTCACTTTTTGCCTTCGGGGCCTCCGCACTGGTCCGAAACCTCCCGAACTCCGCTGTAATATGAAAATACACATGTCCAAAGTTTTTTCCCCTCAAAAAGCTCAACCGTGGAGTCGGTGTGCTCAATCCAAAAACCGGCTCCAAAATTGCCGACTCTAACTCACTTTTTGCCCTCGGGTCCTCCGCGTCAGTCCAGAACCTCCCGAACTCCGCTGTAATCATAAAGTACACCTGTTCCAAGTATTTCCAAATTTTCTGCACACCACTGTGGAGTCGAGGCTTTCCCAAAACTAGTCCTCAATCGGCGCACAATGCCCGGAAAACTCAGAATCAAGCTGGGGCTTCCGCGTTGATCCGAATCAACCCGAACTCATCTGAAGACACATATGGAACATGCCCGAGGCAATTTTCTCCGCACCACGCCATCTTGCGAGGTCGGTGCGCCATCCGAAATCCTGGTATTCTACAGGGGCGGTGCTTTTCTTATGGGCAGTCAGGACATCTCCAGGCAGTGTGCCCCCGAGTGGTGCTCACGGTATTACCGCTGGCGACGGCGCCACCTTTACCCATTCAGGAGGCGGAAGCTCCTTCGATTTACCGACGGGCAGATAGGGCCACGATGTCGAGGCAGACTGGGCGACGACCACCAGCACTGTGCGGATGAGTCTGTGCTGCCCGGTTGGAGGGCACCACGACGGTAGACTGTGTTGTCGCAGGTATGATTTCCTTTACAGCAGTCTGAGTTAGAGCATTTTGCATTCCTGCATGGACTAGAGGTAGAGTCGTTACCACGTGCACTTGAGGTGCGGATTCCTGTTTAGGTTGTGCATATGGAGGAGAATTAGTGGATATTGTCTAGCACAATTGAGGCCATGGATTATACCGGCGGGCTTGCTAGTCCTACGACAGCCCTAGGATTTTGACCTTCTACGAGCCGGATAGGAGGAGTTGGTTATAGGGGCAGCCAGAGTACACTGTATGCAGCGACAGTTTCATCCGCGAGGGTTAGGCAGAGGATGAGTTGAGGTTGTATCGCCGTTATGCGACGGTGATAAAAGTGCCTACGGCGGCACCGGGACTCAAGGATATTCCCATTGGTCCGCAAGTTCTATGGTGTGATTTCACCTAAGCTGACGATGGTGCCGCCGGACAGGGAGATTGAGTTTGTGATTGACGTGGTTCTGGAAATCGCGACGATCTCAAGGGCACCTTATTAGACGGTACCAGTACAGCTGCGAGCTGATGGTACAATTATAGAGTTTGATGGAAAGGGGTTGTGAGACCTGGTGTTTTACATGGTGGAGGAGATGATGGATCTTTCGACCTATCAATAGAGGTTGATTTGTAGTGTCGCTCCCACAGTGGCTTGGATGTGTGCAGATGTGTTGGACTAGAGTACAGTATGAAGATTAAGCAAGGTTTGTGCGGTATGCATTATTACTGGAGTAGATGAGATGATTGGGGCTAGAGATTGTGCCTAGAGCGACTTCTTTCAAATGGTGGTCTATGGTTGAGCAGCCCACCCTGATGGATGAGATCAGAATGTGTTAGATTGAGGACCCCGACTGCGGAACGAGATTAGATTGATAGCCACAACAGGAACAACTTCAACCCTTCCCTCCCTTTTTCACTCTCTCATGCCGTGGCTTCGCGAACGGGCCGAAAATACCGAAAGGTGGCTCCAGAAATGGAGACGGTGTTGGAGCCTGTTCTTGTTTGATTCGGGTGAAGGCACTGGCCTTTCGAGATTTTCAGACTTTTCGCTATTCTTCGGCGGTTTTCTAAATTGAGGGTGGTGGCCGGTGATGTTCCTGGTGTTAGGCTCCGTCCTTACATGGATGGTTGTGGGAGTGCTCTTCAGGGTTCTTGGATGAGTGGGTTGTGAGGATGAGAGTTGCAGAGTGTTTCGGTTCAGTGACTACTGGTTCGTTTCTTTTTCCCTCAGTCTTGTTGGAGTCCTGGATGTTTCCATGTTTCAGCTTAGAGGTGATATGTTTTGGATTCCCCGCCATAGATTCTATCATCGTTTTAGATTCAAGATTGTATACTCGATATGCTCTACTATTTGTAGAATAACCCAGAAAAATTCTTTCGTCACAACGAGAGTCGAATTTTCTAAGATTTTCACGATCGCGCAAAATGTAGCAACGACTCCCGAAGATGCAAAAATACTTGATATTAGGTTTTCTACTAAACCATAGCTCATATGGAGTGTTTAATGTTCCTGGGCGCAAATAAATACGATTGATCACATAGACCGTGGTGCTAACTGCTTCAGCCCAAAAATATAAAGGGAGTTTCCGGCTATGAAGCATAACACGATCACCTCTATTAATGAATTCTCCACCTCTATCACTCCGAACACGAACGATCTTTTCATTTTTCTCAATCATAATACGTTGACAAATCTCATTAAAAGAATCGAAAATATCCGCTTTCTCTTTTAAAAATGCTACCCATGAATATCTAGAGAAATCATCAACCAAAAGAAAAATGTACCATTTACCACCCAAGCTTGGTTGACGAGGAGTCGGCTCCATTAAGTCCATATGTAATAATTCTAGCGGCCGTTTGGTTCCCACGTGGTTCAAGTTCCGGTGCGTTGATCTGGATTGTTTTCCCTTTTGACAACCTCCACACACAATGTTTTCCTTAAAAATTAATTTTGGAACACCTCTAACCACGTCTTTGTTAGATATTCTAGATAGTTCCTTAAAATTTATATGACCTAGTCTTTCATGCTAAAGAGTTTTATTGTCAAGTGACATTAGGTTACAATAATCTAGAGAATTATTAGGAACTACATAGCAATTATTTTGAGATATAACCCCTTTCAAAAATAATGAATGGTTTTCGTCAGTTACAATACATTCAACAGAAGAGAAATTAACTGAAAAACCATCATCACACAAATGGCTAATGCTTATGAGGTTAGTCTTAAGGCCTTCAACAAATAACACATTGTTCAAAACCGGGCCATCTGGAATAGTGATTGTTCATTTTCCAAATATTTTTGATGATCGTCCATCTCTAAAAATAACAAGTTCTCCGGAGGTTTTCTCAAATATTTTAAAATAGTTTTTATCTCAAGTCATGTGCCGTGAGCAACCACTATCCAAATACCAAGACGTATTGTCGTATGCATGTAGTGATGTGTGAATGACAAGACAAAGGAATAGTTCACCTTTGCGCACCCGAACCTTATGAGTTTTGGAATACTTCGGCAATGATCGTGAAGTTGAGCTCCTTGGTGAACGCGTCTTGTTTGGTTGATCACTTTTCTTTGATTTCCATGACAATATTGTCTTAATGAATGTACTACCATTATTCTTGACCTTTGGTCGATTTCTTCTTGAATTCCGGTCTTTGTTCTTGATGGTAGTTGGTGCAAGTAGCGCTTGATTTGTTTGTTTGGCTCCATACTTGCAATTTGGTCTTATGTGCCCTGCAAAACCACAACGATGACATACCTTGGCAAAAGTTGAACCTGAAGAGGATGAGGTAGGCTTGTCAACGTTGGTTGCGTTGATTTCCGTCGGAGGAGGTGTGGTGTCCCGGAATCCCCGTGCGTCTCGACAATGTGCTTGGTGGTGGGAAAACACCTAATTTTGGTGTATTGAGTCCGTTGTGTGTCGAATGGATGCCAAAAACAGACTCAGCGCACGAAAACGTTTCGACCGTGTGCTTGGTGGTGAGAAAACACCTATTTTTGGTGTATTGAGTCCGTTGTGCGTCGAATGGACGCCAAAAACAGACTCAGCGCGCGAGAACGTTTCGACCGTGTGCTTGGTGGTGAGAAAACACCTATTTTTGGTGTATTGAGTCCGTTGTGCGTCGAATGGATGCCAAAAACGGACTCAGCGCGCGAAAACAGTCAAAATTGGCTATTTCCGGACTTAAACGGGCGAATGTGCGCGAATCCCGAGACGACGCGGATTCCGAGGCGATGGCACGCGGCTCGAGGCATGGTGGCGTGCTGCGCAAGGCGGGCAGCTGGCGCGCTGGGGAAGCGCGCCTTCCTGCGCGGGTCAGCGCGGGGGCCGCCACGTGGCGGGCCCCCATTTGCGCCCGCGCGGACGCGGGGGGCGCGCGCCCGTGTGGCGCGCGGGGTGTCCCGCGCCTGTGTGGCGCGGTGTAACGCGCCCGTGTGGCGCGCGGGCTACCACGTCCACATGGCGCGCGGGGGCGCGCGCCTGTGCAGGTGCGCGCCAGCCCTGTGGGGTGGACCGCCAGGTGGCGGGCCCCCATTGGGGGGCTCCGTGGGGTGGGTCCAATGGACCACCCCCTCCCCTCCATTTTCCTCTCTTCTTGTTTTCTTCCTTCTCCACCCACGCACCCATCTCCTCTCTTTTTCCTTTTCTTCTCTAACAGAGAACCAAGAGGGAGAGAGGGAGGGGATTTCGTGGGGTGCGGCGGTGCGCCGTGGACCTCGCGGAGCGCGCGAGGTGTTCCAAAAAGCCAGATGGGCGGCGCGACGTTGTCGAGGTAGGTCCCGCGTGTTGATTTTTGCGGTGTTTTAGGCACAGTTTTGAGGCGTCCTTTTGGACATTGGATTTGACCCCATGCACTTATGCGTCTTAGGGACCGTGTTTTACTGCACCGTTTTGCATGAGGACTCCTGCAGCGTGCTCCGTTTTGCGTGCGGACTCCGGCACCGTGCACAGTTTTTCGTGCGGACTCCGGCACCGTGCTCTGTTTTGCGTGCGGACTCCGTTTTGCGTTCAGACTCCGGCACCGTGTTCTGTTTTGCGTGCAGACTCCGTTTTGCGTTCGGACTCCGGCACCGTGCTCCGTTTTGCGTGCGGACTCCGGCGGCGTGCTTCGTTTTGCGTGCGAACTCCGTTTTGCGTGCGGACTCCGGCACTGTGCTCCGTTTTGCGTGCGGACTCTGGCGGCGTGCACAATTTTGCTTGCGAACTCCGTTTTGCGTGCGGACTCCGGCATCGTGCTCCGTTTTGCGTGCGGACTCTGGTAGTGTGCTCCGTTTTGCTTGTGGACTCCGGTGGAGGCAAGGAATCGCGTGGAGGCCAATTGCAAGTGTCTACGAGCAATTGGTGGCTTACCGAGGTGGGTTGGATTTTCTCTAAGTCTGCGGACTTCCTTCTAATTCTATTATGATAGGATTCAGCATGCTAGAATAAGTGTATTATTGGAACCTTGACTAGCACCCCTGTCATATGTTGCATGCGTTTAACCAGACCAATAGAGAACCTTAATCTGGGCTAGGTTCTTTTTTGCTTTAGTCATCTCACACATTGCATTTCTTTCTGGACATAGAGTTCCTCGCCCGGGTAGTGGGCCGAGTGGTCAGGGCATTGTGGGACGTATGTTGCACTCGGGCCTGGGGGCTGAGTGGGGTCTGGTAGCCGTGGTAGGCCAGTGTTAGTGTTTTGGGAACCGTTTTGGGAAAACAGTGGCCCGGATCTTTGGGTATTTCTCTGGTTGGTTGTCACCACCAAGTTGTGATCGTGGTGAGCGTGTGTTATCAGGACCTTGAACCCAGAATGTTTTTTTGGACACTCATGATTTTAGTAAACCAGTGTTTTTCCTTCCGAATTCTAGGGGTCGCCGAAGCCTGTTCTTGTTTGATTGGGCGGAGGCATTAACCTTTTGGGGTCCGGAAAATAAACTTGTTTTCAACTGTTTTTCTCAAGAACTAAAATCTATAAAAGTTGGTTTTCTCAATTCAAGACGGTATTTTATAATAAAGGTCACCTTTTCTCCTAAATTGTTCCTCACCCGACAGGGGTGAGTGATCTGGGCTCTAAGGGCTGATTTCTTTCTGGGGACGAAAGCAACGGGAGGCTACGCCTATAGCCTGTTCTTTTTTGATTGGGGTCGTAGGTATTAGTCTCCCGGGGTTTTCGAACCCTTCGCGGATCTGGCTGTAGAGCATCTCCAGCCCGTGAGTTTTGTAGGTTGAGATGGTTTCCCACTTTAACCGAGAGGGGCCGAATCCCTGAACGGTAAAGGATCGAGAACTTCGATAGGCTGAGCTTAGAGTCTGTTCTTGTTTGATTGGGGTTCTAGGCACCGGCCTAACAGGATTCTCGGACCCTTGCTGCGTCAGACGGTTCTTCTCGTCTATAAGTGGGGTGTCGTTTTGGGAGCCGTTTGGGCTGACGGCGGTCCCAGTGGTTGTGTACTTTCTTTTAGTGGGTTAGCTTTCTGAGATTGAGTCGTGGAGGGTTCTCCGACTGAGTGATGGTTTCCCACTTTAACCGAGGGAGCCGAATCCCTGAACGGTAAGGGATCGAGAACTTCGATAGGCTAAGCCTAGAGTCTGTTCTTGTTTGATTAGGGTTCTAGGCACCGGCCTAACGAGATTCTCGGACCCTTGCTGCGTCAGACGGTTCTTCTCGTCTACGAGTGGGGTGTCGTTTTGGGAGTCGTTGGGCTGATGGCGGTCCCAGTGGTTGTGTACTTTCTTTTAGTGATGGTTATTTAGGTGTTCGAGTTTCCGATCTGTTTGATCGTGGATTATAGCCTGCATGTGTCGCTTTGCCAGATGAGACACGCTTGAGCTCGGTGGGGTCGCTCCCCACGAGTCACGCTCCGGATGCGATGATGATGATGCGCCTAGTTGATACACTAGAGGTCGCTTTGCGTGATACTGAGATAGTCCGATGGGACGCCCTGGTTGATACACTAGTGGGCGCAGGCTTGACTGGACCCTATGTGGCAGTCACTGAGATTTGGGTTACTGTTAGTGAGTGGTTGTATAGCAGGTGTATTAGTAGTATCGAGTGGATGCATACCATCATCTGTGTTTTTCCCATTGAGCATAGTAGATAGAGGCATGATAGTTGTAGTTACTTTTCCAGCTTAGTTTTCATTATCACATTCTTTTTCTATTATCTTTGCCTCTAGTAGACTTAGTGGGCAGACCGTGGGTCTTGGAGACGGTACCCACTGAGAACTACTGTAGGATGTAGTTCTCACACCCTCTGTCGGTGACAGGTTGCTGAGGCTTTTCTTTCCGTTCTTGCCCGAGCTGGCGCAACGGACCGAGGACAGGGAGTCGCGAGATAGTTCCCTACCAGCATAGTTCTTTTAGAGTGAGGTAGATGTACCATCCCGGACTGTGGGATTCACTGTGTATTGTTATATTTCTAGTTTTTAGTTATCTCCCTTTTTGGATTCGTAGATGTTGTATAGGTGGATTTTTATTTGTATCTGACCTTGTATTATTCATGTATTTGGGAGATGGACTTTGTATTTATTTTCAGCTTTATAGTAGTTTGATTTTATATTACAGCTTTTATTTTCTGCTCTGATATCTGTGTAGCTGTAGTTCTATCTTTTGCAGGTTAGATGCTTCGTCGGTGCGGGGTTTCCCGTGTCGACGGCGGATCTGTTGGCGAGCCCGGGTCGCAGTTTCGACCCCGGGGCGTGACAGGAGGAGTGACCGACTGTGGCACAAACTTCGTACCGCTCGAACTTGGAACCTCACCAGTTCGATTGTATCCAAGGCCCAAATGATTCGTTTGACCAAGACCAAGCAATTTATCCAACTTGCTCCTTCCTGATGAAAATCTCTTCAAATCTTCTTTAAGTTGGAATATGGTCTTTGTCATCTCCATTTTTTCTTGTCGAGCCTCGGAATAGAGCTTCAAGAAGTAATTAGCTTTATCCACCAATTTAATATGTTCCTTCCTGAAATGCTCATTCTTCTCTTGAAGGGAAGTGTTTATCTTGATCAAATTATTCCTTTTCTCTTCAAGAGCGTTTGAGAGAGAAGTTGCCTTTTTTAGATTGTTCTTCAAGATCCCACAACCTTCTTCTCAAACTTTTGTTTTGCTTTGCCAATTTCTTAGAATCCTTTAATAATTTATGGTAGGCAAAAGCAAAGTCTTCATGTCACGCCCCGGGTGTAAACCAGAATCCGGGTGTAGAATACCGGGTTTTCGGATGGCGCACCGACCTCGCAAGATGGCGTGGTGCGGAGAAATCACCTTGGGCATGTTCCATATTTGTTTACAGTTGAGTTCGGGTTGATTCGAATCAACGCGGAAGCCCCAGCTTGAATCGGAGTTTTCCGGGCTTGTGCGCCGTTAGAGGACTGGTTTGTTAGAGCTTCGGCTCTGCAGTGGGGCACAGGAAATTGGAAAATGCTTGGAACAGGTATACCTTATCTTTACAACGGAGTTCGGGAGGTTCCGGACTGACGCGGAGGACCCGAGGGTGAAAAGTGAGTTGGAACTGGCGATTTTGGAGCCGGTTTTTGGATTGAGCACACCGTCTCCACCGTTGAGCTTTTTGAGGGAGAAAAGCTGTGGACATGTGTATTTTCATATTACAGCGGAGTTCGGGAGGTCTCGGGCCGGTGCGGAGACCCCGAAGGCAAAAAGTGACTTGGAGTTGGCTTATTTGGATTAATTAATTTATTTTTTTAATTAGTGGCATTGGTGGATTTTGGTCTGTGTTGTTTTTTAATGAAAGAAAAAAATTAAAGAAAGGAAGGTATTTGGATGAGAGTGTGTTGGGTTGTGGTGTATAGATGGATTTTAGTGTTGGTGTTGGGAAAGTGTTGGAGGAGTATGGGCTCTTTACACCATGCACCATGCACCATGCACACACTAATTAATTAAACGCCATGTCATCACCTTCTCCAATTGTGAAACAGAGAAAAATTTGTTAAACAGAGGAATTGGTAATTGAGGAAGAAGGAGAAGAAGAGGATGAATTAAAGGGAAGTAAAAGAGGGTTTTGATCGTCTTGACGGCACGAATCCATCGCTAGTAGCCGCGTCGAGCCGAGCGGAGCGCACGCGCGTCGAGCCTCATGGAGGTACTATGCAGTTTTTTAGTGAGAGAAAGAGGAAGCTTGGTTTCAATTTTTGGAGCTAATTTGGATCTTCCTAGTTGGTGAATTGGTTGTTTTTGCTGTCCAGGAGTGAAGGTGTGCCCAGCAGAGGGTGCCGCGCGGGCACGCGGAGGCGCCGCGCGCGGCCGGTGAGGTTGCTGCAAGCGGCGCGCGCATGCGGGCGGCGCGGGCATGCGGGTGCGCGCAGCAAGCGGCGCGCGCATGCGGCCGCGCGCATGAGGGCGCGCGCTGCAAGCGGCGTGCGCTGCAAGCGGCGTGCGCTGCAAGCGGCGCGCGCATGCGGGCGCGCGCAGCAAGTGGGCGCTGCGCGTGTGGTGGCTCGGGCGGGCATGTGGTTTTTTCTGGCTTGCTGATTGCGTTGATTTGGTGATTTTTTTTTTTAACAGGGCAATTTGGTAAATTCACTCCCCACCACCTGTTGACCCGCTCTCTTCTCTATAAATAGACACCACCTCCTCCTCCTCTCCTCAGGGGAAATAAAAGAAAAGAAAAGAGAGAAAAAAGATGAAAGAAAACAAGAAAAAAATAAAAGAGAAGGAGAGAAAGAGCCTCTCCTCAAGGGAAATAAAAGAAAAGAAAAGAGAGAAAAGAGATGAAAGAAAACAAGAAAAAAAATAAAAGAGAATGAGAGAAAGAATGTGAGAGAGGTTGTGTGAGGGTGCAGCTTGTGGTCTGCTGCTTGGAGCTGGACGGAGCCGCGCGCACGACGGCTATGCAGGAGGTGAGTTGGCAGATTTTTGTGTTTTAGTTTTTGAATTTCTTAGATGGATTAGAGTGAGTTTTTGAGTTGGAAATTGGTTGGTTTCCTTCTCTTTTTCATCTTGCCCATTGAGGATCAACTTGAGAGTTTTCGGCTGTGAGCTTCGGATTTACACTGTGCGGAGACGAGGGCGCACGCACGCAAGCACTCGTACGGTGGGTTGACAGCGGGTGAGCCGAAGCGCGCCGGGATTTTTGTTAGAGGACTCGAGAAGGTTGTGCGAGCTTCCGGGGATAGTTCCGAGATCGCGACAGTGTGCGCGCGCGGCGCGGTTTTCGTTTTTCTGACAGTCTTCGACTGTGAGCAAGTTCGGCGCTTCATCGACTTCAGCAATGCCTACGGAAAGCGTTCCAGGTGGGTTGGAATTTCTTCAAGATTTATGGAATGCCCTCTAATGCTTCTGTAAGCATATTGATCATGTTTAGCTTAATTCTTGTATATTGATAATCTGATAGTTGCCTAGAAAATTGTAGAAAGACTTCTATGAGCCCCAGACATTTTTAGTGTGATCTAGAGGTTATTTGACACTAGACTGTGCATTCTTTTGAGTTTCAGGTTGCATCTGGACCTTCAAAATACTTTAGTACCCCGCTTTAAATAAAACTTCGCTTTAAAAGGATTTTTAAATATTGAGAACACTATGAATGGTCCAGATTGTTCGAGTTGCATGAGTACTCGTACCAGAGGGCCGAGTATATTTTTAGAGCATCATGTGTTGAGTTTCTAGTGTCATGAGAGTTTTCTTCCTTGTTGGGATGATTCTAGATCCTGGGTTGTGTTTCTGATTTAGTGGTAGAGGTGGTTCTCCCACTTAGCTTTGAGGATCTTGGGGTTCTGGCAGATCGAGTCGTGGAGGTTTCCCGACTCAGCCACGGTCGTGCATTATCAGATTGAGTCGTTGAGAGTTCTCCGACATAGCTGTGAGAGTTGTTGGGCTATTCCTGATTGAGTCGAGGTTCTTTTTCCGACTGAGTTGTGCTTTGAGCTTTGAGATACCGATCTGTTTGATCGTGGACTATAGCCTGCATGTGCCGCTTATTGAGACAGTGAGACAGATGTGATACTTGAGTTCGGTGGGGTCGCTCCCCTCGAGCTACGCCCCGGGTGCGATGATGATACCGAGCCTGACGAGGCTGCGATGATGCGCCTAGTTCATATACTAGTGGTCGCTTGATACCCCTGGCCGAGTTACCATGGGGTCACTTTGCGTGAGGTTGAGATAGTCGGTTTAGGACGCCCCACGTAAATCCCGTTCTCTTGTGGATGCGTGGTAGTGGGCAGGTGCGTTCCTAAACGACAGGCGCAGGCTGGACTGAGCCAGTTTTGGCAGTCATTGAGATTGGGTGTTATGAGCGGGTGGTTACATATTATGTTCTTAGATGGTTTTTTTCCTTTGAGCATTAGTACAAAGGCATTTTAGCAGTAGCGAGAGTATGCATAGCATGTTTATGATAGAGTTTCTTTTGAGCATCATGTTGAGGAATATTAGCTGTAGTTTTCTTTCAGCTTACCCCTCTTTTATATATATATCTGCATACCTATCTGTTTTGCCTCCAGTAGACTTAGTGGGCATACCGTGGATATTGGGACGGTACCCACTGAGATCTGCCTTCTGCAGTAGATCTCACACCCGCTGCGGTGACAGGTTTGAGGCAGCTGTTCCAGCTTGGTTCGCGCAAGGACAGCAGATCGAGGTGAGGACGTGGCCGACTAGTCCCTTACCAGCATTGTGAGTCTGTGGTAGATGTACCCGGTTTTATTTTTATGTTTTCACTTTTGTACTGGACATTCTGAGAGATCAGTGAGGATTGCTTGTACTTTTTATAGCTGAGAGACTTGTATTGAGATTTTAATTATATCAGATGTTCAGTGGATTTTTGTAGCTATTAGTTCTTTTCTAGCTCTAATACATGTTTAGCTATAGATCTGATTTGTAGGGTAGACGCTTCGTCTGTACGGCACTTTCCGTACAGATGGCGGATCTATTGGCGAACCCGGGTCGCAGTTTCGACCCCGGGGCGTGACACCGGGCCCGTCCACAAATCCGCCGTGCACACAGAATTTCCTGTGTACACGAAGCGCTGGTAACCTGCTCAGATACAAGAGATAATATAAAGGAGCATAAAAACAGAGCTGAACTAAAACTAATACATCTCAGACTAAAGCTGAAAAATAAAGTACAACATCTCTCACAAAATAATACAAGTGTCTCTCCCAGCTCACCAAAAAATATACAACTAGCGGGCCGAAGCCAAACCCAAAAGAAATAGAAAATACAACTGTCTGAGTGTACAAGGGGATACATCAGAAACTGCTATGCTCTCGAACAGGGTAGACGGCTATCTAATCCGCTATCCTCTTACCTCGATCCGCCGAGGAAGGTCCAGCAACTCCCGTAGAGGACTCTGCAAAACATAGGGGGGAAAAGGAAAAAAGTACAATGGGGGTGAGAACTACTATAAAAACAGTAGCATCCCCTAGTGGGTTAAGCCTCAAACTCTGACATGCCCACTAGGTCTACCAAAGGCGAAAAGGAAACAAAGGTGGTATGCTATGAAGATAACTAATGATGAAAAGCTACCACTAGTATGCCTCTAAAATACCAAGCTAAAAGAATAGCTAAATGTAAGCATCATAATATAAATGCCTGCCTGAATAAACCCAATCTAAACACCAGTAAACACCGGTACTGCCTGCTGTGCCTGCCAAATCGGGTATGCTGGCCAACGCATAACACCGATAGGGAAAATGAGTCTCAAGGACTCAAAGCCTGTCTGTCGCACACTCCGGAGTGGCACTCGAGGGGAGCGACCCACACGAGTAAAGTAAGTAGCCATAAGTAACCTGATATAGCAGGACTGGATCACGACTCTGATCAAAGTGGGAAAAACCATCCATTAAGGGAAAGCCCCATCCCTCTCCCACAATCTGATGCAATGATAACAGTCCGGTCAACCGCCCAAAGTTCGCGGTCGCCGCAATACCCTGCCATCAAGCCCTGCCTATCCAAAATCCCCAGAAACCTGACTACACTATCCCAGCCTCCGCTCGAATCCGAGCACACTATCCCCTAAGTTTAGATAACGGGAGGAAGAAATAAAAGCATGGTTTCTTCTATGTCAGTTCCAGCATGATAGTGTAGCAGAAAATAGTGGTCTAACTAGGTGTCCATACAGCATGCAAGGTCCTTTACATAGCAAAAGAAGTACAAGTTTCCAAAATGTTGGCTTGCATAGAAATGATCATTGCAAATGATTGTGACCATTAAAATACCCGACTTGCTAATCAATCATAAACTGGCCTAGACATATAAATAAAATCCCTTAAATTAAATCACAGTCCCTCTTTGTATAATTATCAATTTTGTGATCTTTTCACCTAGCATGCATGTTCTAACATGGCCCCCTTTTTCCCCAAGCATACAAATTGTACATAAAGTGAGCAATCGCCGTTTCATCATAAAGAACATTCTGTTAGGCCTAGTGAGTAGTCAAAATGAGGAGTACACAACAACACCCACCTCGATCGCTAAATCCCCGTCCAAACAATGTCCTCGCCCAAACAGGTCAACCACCACAATCACTGTACAAAATACCCCAATATACACACAATTAAACATACAAGTGCCCTCAAGAACATGTTGTCACTAAATAAACAGTCCAGAACTGTGCCATTTTCACCTGCGAGATAAGCTCAGAAAATTCCAGAAAAAATACTGCCGCGACCGTCACGGCGTGTCGATCGAAACGAGTACCTGCACGTCCCAAACCGAGTTTCGTACATCAAGATAAAAATTCGACAAGGTGACGCTCTCAAAAGAATCCTGTACAAAAATCTGTAGCACTTTGCTCTGGAAAAAGGGATTTTTCACCTTCGGCAAAAACTCAGAAAAATCCAGGAAAAATTGAGGACGTTCCTTGCGATGTGTAGATGCAAAACGACTAGGGGCACGCCTCCAACCGATGCCTGAGCGCAAAGATATCACCGAAACACTGTGGTATTGTCCAAAACTTCGCCAAAGAAAATGGGTCAAAAGAAAGCTCGGGAGGCTCCAAGAAAACTCGAAAAAAGGGGGAGCTCAAAACACGAAAGTCGTAGCCCCACCTGTCGTGAAGCCAATGGCGCAAGAATCGCCGGAAAAGATGGTCGGAGTAGGCCGGGGGAGCGTGCACACCAAAACGCGACGAAACGGGTCGCCGGTGGAGGAGCATCGCTGTGCGCCAAACCGCAGTTAATGCCGGAGTCGGGTGCTCCAAAAATCCCAGAAGTCTCCCAAAAGATGCAGCACTGCCTAAGGAAGAAACTCCATGAGGGGCCTTCTATGAAAAAATATCCAGAAAAGTGTCAAAAGGGTGGCCTAAGGGGCCTATTTATAGGCCCAAACCGCAAACCCGCTTGGGGCCGGATTCGGGCGCGGATTCCGGGCGCCCGAATCCGTGGGTCACAAGAAACGCGCCCGATCCCACGGTACGACCAACGCCCAAATCAACCCGCTCCCGCCAGGCGTCCCGCACAGCGGACAGCGTGTGCGGGGTGGCTCAGGCGCGGCCACCTCGCCCCTCCCGGTCAACCCGAGTAGGTAGGGACCGCGAATGGCGGTGCGCCACGTGGCCCGCACTCGAGCGTGGGTCACGTGCGCCCGACCGCGCTGCCTGACCGCCTGCTATGCACGCGCCCCGAGGCACTCCTCCGTGCCCCCGTGGACCGCGACTACGTGAGCTGGCCAGCGCCAGGCCGCCACGTGTTCCTGCGCCCGGTCCAAGGTAACCGCGCGGGTTCCATGGTCTGCACCGCATGCGCCAACCATTCTGGAAACGCCACGCATCCCGCCCTCTGGTCCATGCACCCCTCCGCGCCTCCCCGTGGACCGCGCTGCGTGAGCCGGCCAATGACAGGCCGCCACGTGGCTCCAGGCCGGTCCACGGTCTCCCCCATGCGCCCGAATCCACAGAAAACTTCTAGGAGTCGGCTTTTGGGCATCCGGACTCAGATTTTAACAAGCAAATAGCCGTTTTCGAGCGTTTTTCCGCGTTGAATCCAAATCTAACCTCTGTTTGGCCCAAAACCTTTTCAAATATTCGGCAAAAGAAGCCGAAGGCCAATCCAGCTAAAGATACTCCTCTGGGTCCATCTCTGGCATCCCTTTGATGCTCTATGGGCCAGACACACCATCAATAGGTGTTTTACTCAGTGGATTCACGGAAAAGACTGCATGGGGACCTAGACCACTACATCCTCCCCTACTAGAAAAGTTTTGTCCTCGAAACAAAAGACATACCTTAAGCCGGGGCCTCGAACAAGTGGGCGTAGGCGTCCATCATCGTCGACTCTAGCTCCCAGGTAGCCTCGCGCTCGCCATGGTTGCTCCACAAGATCTTCACATAAGGAATGGCCCGACTGCGTAGCTCCCTCACCTCTCGATCTAGCACCCGCAACGGCCGCTCAACATAGCTCAAGTCCTCGGTGATCTCTAATGGGGTGAAGTCGATAACGTGTGACGGATCATAAACATATCTCCTAAGAGTGGATACATGAAACACATCGTGAACACCAGCAAGTATGGGAGGAAGTGCAAGCCTGTAGGCAACTGGCCCTATACGCTCCAATACCTCGAAAGGTCTAATATAACGAGGGCTGAGCTTCCCGCGAATGCCAAATCTCCTTATCCCCTTGGACGGCGAGACCTTCAAAAAGACATGATCTCCAACCAAGAACTCCAGGTCTCGTCTCCGCACGTCTGCGTAACTCCTCTGCCTGCTCTGGGCGGTCTGTAGGTACTATCTGATTACCCTGGCCTTTTTCTCTGCCTCTCGCAGTAACTCTGGCCCCAGAGTCCGCCTTTCACCCACATCGCTCCAATAAAGCGGGGATCGACACTTGCGTCCATACAATACTTCAAACGGAGCCATCTGAATGCTCGCTTGAAAGCTATTGTTGTACGCAAACTCTGCTAGTGACAAGTGTCGAACCCAATCCCCACCAAAGTCCAAACTGCAAGCTCTGAGCATGTCCTCAAGATTCTGTATAGTACGCTCTGACTGCCCGTCTGTCTGTGGGTGAAACGCTGTGCTGAAACTGAGCTACGTCCCCAAAGTGGCCTGTAGGCTCCTCCAAAAGCGTGAAGCGAATCTCGGGTCTCGATCAGACACAATGGAGGCGGGTACTCCGTGTAACCTCACAACCTCATCTAAGTACAACTGCGCCAGCCGCTCAAGTGACCAAGTAGTCTGCATCGGCAAGAAGTGAGCGGACTTAGTGAGTCGATCAACAATCACCCATATGGCATCAGCTCCTCCCTGGGTCCTCGGTAATCCGACCACAAAATCCATCGTGATGTGGTCCCATTTCCACTCAGGGATTGGGAGACTCTGTAACTTACCAGCCGGCACACGGTGCTCAGCTTTTACCTGCTGGCAAGTTAATCACTGAGCTACAAATCTCCCAATATCCCTCTTCATACATTTCCACCAAAAATGTGCCTTGAGGTCCTTATACATCTTAGTCCTACCAGGATGGAGGGTGTAAGGTATATAATGGGCCTCTCTCAGTATCTGCTGTCTAATCTCTGGATCCACTGGCACACACACTCGGTCCCTGTACCGTAGTACTCCCGAGGCATCAACTGTAAAGTCCCCAGGCTGATCACTCAAAATCTGATCTCTAATCCGGGTCAAGTGGGGGTCCTCACTTTGTCTCTCTCTGATCCTATCCAGCAGAGTGGGCTGCAC
This sequence comes from Tillandsia leiboldiana, assembly GCA_029204045.2. Classification (NCBI taxonomy): domain Eukaryota; kingdom Viridiplantae; phylum Streptophyta; class Magnoliopsida; order Poales; family Bromeliaceae; genus Tillandsia; species Tillandsia leiboldiana. Next base: position 41,403,560 of record CM055060.1, on the reverse strand, counting down.
GACCATAGATGTTAGTCGACTAGAGACCCCAAGGGACACAACCTCTAGCTCAAGCCGCCTCATCTCCTCAAGTAGTGGCGCCTGGTCAGTATTCATCATGGGTAGGCTCTGCACTGCTCTCCTACTCAGGGCATCAGCGACCACGTTGGCCTTGCCAGGATGGTAAAGTATGTCCACATCATAGTCCTTTAATAGTTTCAACCATCAGCGCTTCCTCAAGTTGAGCTCCTTCTGTGTAAACAGGTACTTCAAGCTCTTTTGGTCGGTGTAAATCTCGCAGTGTTCCCCATACAGGTAGTGGCGCCACAACTTCAGTGCAAAAACCACAGCAGCAAGCTCCAAGTCATGGGTAGGGTAATTTTTTTCGTAATCCTTAAGTTGTCGAGATGCATAAGCAATTACCTTACCCTCCTGCATCAGCACGCAACCAAGTCCACTATGCGATGCATCACTGTAAACCACATATCCTTTCCCCATAATAGGGAGGGAAAGGATAGGAGCCGACATCAATCTGTTCTTCAAGTCCTCGAAGCTCCTCTGGCAATCCTCACTCCAGATAAACTTAATCCCTTTACGCGTCAGACGAGTAAGGGGTGTGAAGAGTTTCGCAAAACCCTCCATAAATCGACGGTAATATCCGGCCAAACCCATAAAACTGCAAACCTCTGATACCGTCGTCGGTCGGGGCCAATCCCGGACTGCCTCAATCTTCGCCGGGTCCACTGCCACTCCTGCGGCTGAAATCACAAGGCCCAAAAAGACTATTTCCCGAAGACAAAACTCGCATTTTGACAACTTGGCATACAACTTCCTCTCTCGCAGAAGTTGCAGCACGATCCTCAAATGCTCCACATGCTCTGCATCACTCCGGGAGTATACTAGAATATCATCGATGAATACTATGACAAACCAATCCAAGTAAGGTCGAAAGATCCTGTTCATCAAATCCATAAAAGCGGCAGGGGCATTAGTCAATCCGAAAGGCATGACGGTGAACTCGTAATGCCCGTACCGTGTCCTGAACGCCGTCTTTGGAATGTCCTCGGCCTTCACCTTCAATTGGTGGAAAGCTGACTGTAGATCGATCTTGGAGAAGACACAAGACCCTTGCAGCTGATCGAATAAGTCATCAATGCGCGGCAAAGGGTACTTGTTCTTGATGGTCACTTTATTCAACTCTCGATAATCCACACAAAGCCGAAGCGCTGGTAACCTGCTCAGATACAAGAGATAATATAAAGGAGCATAAAAACAGAGCTGAACTAAAACTAATACATCTCAGACTAAAGCTGGAAAATAAAGTACAACATCTCTCACAAAATAATACAAGTGTCTCTCCCAGCTCACCAAAAAATATACAACTAGCTGGCTGAAGCCAGACCCAAAAGAAATAGAAAATACAACTGTCTGAGTGTACAAGGGGATACATCAGAAACTGCTATGCTCTCGAACAGGGTAGACGGCTATCTAATCCGCTATCCTCTAACCTCGATCCGTCGAGGAAGGTCCAGCAACTCCCGTAGAGGACTCTGCAAAACAAAGGGGGGAAAAGGAAAAAAGTACAATGGGGGTGAGAACTACTATAAAAACAGTAGCCTCCCCTAGTGGGTTAAGCCTCAAATTCTGACATGCCCACTAGGTCTACCAAAGGCGAAAAGGAAACAAAGGTGGTATGCTATGAAGATAACTACTGATGAAAAGCTACCACTAGTATGACTCTAAAATACCAAGCTAAAAGAATAGCTAAATGTAAGCATCATAATATAAATGCCTGCCTGAATAAACCCAATCTAAACACCAGTAAACACCGGTACTGCCTGCTGTGCCTGCCAAATCGGGTATGCTGGCCAACGCATAACACCGATAGGGAAAATGAGTCTCAAGGACTCAAAGCCTGTCTGTCGCACACTCCGGAGTGGCACTCGAGGGGAGCGACCCACACGAGTAAAGTAAGTAGCCATAAGTAACCTGATATAGCAGGATTGGATCACGACTCTGATCAAAGTGGGAAAACCCATCCATTAAGGGAAAGCCCCATCCCTCTCCCCCAATCTGATGCAATAATAACAGTCCGGTCAACCGCCCAAAGTTCGCGGTCGCCGCAATACCCTGCCATCAAGCCCTGCCTATCCCAAATCCCCAGAAACCTGACTACACTATCCCAGCCCCCGCTCGAATCCAAGCACACTATCCCCTAAGTCTAGATAACGGGAGGAAGAAATAAAAGCATGGTTTCTTCTATGTCAGTTCCAGCATGATAGTGTAGCAGAAAATAGTGGTCTAACTAGGTGTCCATACAGCATGCAAGGTCCTTTACATAGCAAAAGAAGTACAAGTTTCCAAAATGTTGGCTTGCATAGAAATGATCATTGCAAATGATTGTGACCATTAAAATACCCGACTTGCTAATCAATCATAAACTGGCCTAGACATATAAATAAAATCCCTTAAATTAAATCACAGTCCCTCTTTGTATAATTATCAATTTTGTGATCTTTTCACCTAGCATGCATGTTCTAACATGGCCCCCTTTTTCCCCAAGCATACAAATTGTACATAAAGTGAGCAATCGCCGTTTCATCATAAAGAACATTCTGTTAGGCCTAGTGAGTAGTCAAAATGAGGAGTACACAACAACACCCACCTCGATCGCTAAATCCCCGTCCAAACAATGTCCTCGCCCAAACAGGTCAACCGCCACAATCACTGTACAAAATACCCCAATATACACACAATTAAACATACAAGTGCCCTCAAGAACATGTTGTCACTAAATAAACAGTCCAGAACTGTGCCATTTTCACCTGCGAGATAAGCTCGGAAAATTCCAGAAAAAATACTGCCGCGACCGTCGCGGCGAGTCGATCGAAACGAGTACCTGCACGTCCCAAACCAAGTTTCGTACATCAAGATAAAAATTCGACAAGGTGACTCTCTCAAAAGAATGCTGTACAAAAATCTGTAGCACTTTGCTCTGGAAAAAGGGATTTTTCACCTTCGGCGAAAACTCAGAAAAATCCAAGAAAAATTGAGGACGTTCCGTGCGATGTGTAGATGCAAAACGACTATGGGCACGCCTCCAACCGATGCCTGAGCGCAAAGATATCACCGAAACACTGTGGTATTGTCCAAAACTCCGCCAAAGAAAATGGGTCAAAAGAAAGCTCGGGAAGCTCCAAGAAAACTCGAAAAAAGTGGGAGCTCTAAACACGAAAGTCGTAGCCCTACCTGTCGTGAAGCCAATGGCGCAAGAATCGCCGGAAAAGATGGTCGGAGTAGGCCGTGGGAGCCCACGCACCAAAACGCGACGAAACGGGTCGCCGGTGGAGGAGCGTCGCTGTGCGCCAAACTGCAGTTAATGCCGGAGTCGGGTGCTCCAAAAATCACAGAAGTCTCCCAAAAGATGCAGCACTGCCTAAGGAAGAAACTCCCTGAGGGGCCTTCTATGAAAAAATATCCAGAAAAGTGTCAAAAGGGTGGCCTAAGGGGCCTATTTATAGGCCCAAACCGCAAACCCACTTGGGGCCGGATTCGGGCGCGGATTCCGGGCGCCCGAATCCGTGGGTCACAAGAAACGCGCCCGATCCCGCGGTCCGACCAACGCCCAAATCAACCCGCTCCCGCCAGCCATCCCGCACAGCGGACAACGTGTGCGGGGTGGCTCAGGCGCGGCCACCTCGCCCCTCCCGGTCAACCCGGGTAGGTAGGGACCGCGAATGGCGGTGCGCCACGTGGCCCGCACTCGAGCGCGGGTCACGTGCGCCCGACCGCGCTGCCTGACCGCCTGCTATGCACGCGCCCGAGGCGCTCCTCCGTGCCCCCGTGGACCGCGACTATGTGAGCTGGCCAGCGCCAGGCCGCCACGTGTTCCTGCGCCCGGTCCACGGTAACCGCGCGGGTTCCATGGTCTGCACCGCATGCGCCAACCATTCTGGAAACGCCACGCATCTCGCCCTCCGGTCCATGCACCCCTCCGCGCCTCCCCGTGGACCGCGCTGCGTGAGCCGGCCAATGACAGGCCGCCACGTGGCTCCAGGCCGGTCCACGGTCTCCCCCATGCACCCGAATCCACAGAAAACTTCCGGGAGTCGGCTTTTGGGCATCCGGACTCAGATTTTAATAAGCAAATAGCCGTTTTTGAGCGTTTTTCCGCGTTGAATCCAAATCTAACCTCTGTTTGGCCCAAAACCTTTTCAAATATTCGGCAAAAGCAGCCGAAGGCCAATCCAGCTAAAGATACCCCTCTTGGTCCATCTGTGGCATCCCTTTGATGCTCTATGGGCCAGACACACCATCAATAGGTGTTTTACTCAGTGGATTCACGGAAAAGACTGCATGGGGACCTGGACCACTACATCCTCCCCAACTAGAAAGTTTCATCCTCGAAACAAAAGTCATACCTTAAGCCGGGGCCTCGAACAAGTGGGGGTAGGCGTCCATCATCGTCGACTCTAGCTCCCAGGTAGCCTCGCGCTCGCCATGGTTGCTCCACAAGATCTTCACATAAGGAATGGCCCGACTGCGTAGCTCCCTCACCTCTCGATCTAGCACCCGCAACGGCCGCTCAACATAGCTCAAGTCCTCGGTGATCTCTAATGGGGTGAAGTCGATAACGTGTGACAGATCATAAACATATCTCCTCAGAGTGGATACATGAAACACATCGTGAACACCAGCAAGTATGGGAGGAAGTGCAAGCCTGTAGGCAACTGGCCCTATACGCTCCAATACCTCGAAAGGTCTAATATAACGAGGGCTGAGCTTCCCGCGAATGCCAAATCTCCTTATCCCCTTGGACGGCGAGACCTTCAAAAAGACATGATCTCCAACCAAGAACTCCAGGTCTCATCTCCGCACGTCTGTGTAACTCCTCTGCCTGCTCTGGGCGGTCTGTAGGTACTGTCTGATTACCCTGGCCTTTTCCTCTGCCTCTCGCAGTAACTCTGGCCCTAGAGTCCGCCTTTCACCCACATCGCTCTAATAAAGCGGGGATCGACACTTGCGTCCATACAATACTTCAAACGGAGCCATCTGAATGCTCGCTTGAAAGCTATTGTTGTACGCAAACTCTGCCAGTGACAAGTGTCGAACCCAACCCCCACCAAAGTCCAAACTGCAAGCTCTGAGCATGTAAGACCTGGCCTTTCCTTGACCCTTCCCGTTACCCCTTTTCTTATGACTGTCCGACTGTGGGACAATTTTTGGTGTTTTTCCGGAAAGTCCGTCGGGACTCGCGGACATTTTTAGGCGGAAGGGCTCGCGAAACGGAGAACGGGGACGCGATCGGTTTCGGATTTCGACTCCCGGTTCTCCCAGAATAAAATTTTGAAGTTCGGACCCCTTTAGGCGCTCCGGGATCCGTGCGAGTGGATGACACGCTTTTCGAGACAATCTTAGCCGCCGGTTGTTTTTAGGGTTTCCTTAAAACCGAGGGTCGTAGGGTTTTTTTTTCCCTCTTGGTTTTCTCTATTGACGGCTAGGATTTAAGCCGGCGCTTTTAAGAAAGAAAAAGAGGAACCCGAATCGATATTTCCTCTCTTTTCAAGAAGCGGCGCAAACGAGACGAGAGATGGGGAGATGCCTTCCTGCGAGATTGATCGAGCGAGGAACGGGCGACCCTCTTTCCTCCTTCTCCCCCACCGGCGAAAACAAGGTGAGCGGTTCGGGTCTCCCCGGTTATTGTTTCGATGTGAGGTTTTCCTTTTGTGGTTGTCTTGGGCATTACATGGTGTTGAACGGGAGGCCGCCGCCGCCGTCGTTGAACGAGAGGCCGCCGCCGCCGTTATCATGCCCCCGGGGTCGTCGCCGGAGTCGCACGGGAGCGGAAACGGAGTTGAAATCGCGAAACCGGAGCTGCGGGGGGGCAAAATTAGGGTTTACTGTTCCCTTCCGTACGGCTTCAGGCCGTGCGGTCCACCAGGCCACCCGTGCACCCGCCGCTGCACGCCCGCACGGCCAGGAGGGGCGGACCCGGCGCACGGGCGCGTGCACCAGCCCAGCCCAGGCTGCGCGGTGCACGCGCCAAGCGTGCACCCGGCGCACGCCCCCGCAGCCCGGTAGTGAGGACCCGGCTCACGGGCGCGTGCACCAGCTCGGCCCAGGCCGCGCGGTGCACGCGCCAGGCGTGCACCCGGCGCTGCCGCCTCTGCAGGGAGCGCGTGAGCCCGGTGCGCGCTCTGTCGTGCACCGGCCCGGCCCATTCCGTTTGGTGCACGCCCCCGGGGTGAGCCCGGTTTACGCTGCCGCTTCCTCTGAGCCGTGAACCCGGTCCACGCCTGGACCCGTGCACCAGACTGCAGCCCGGAAGCCCGGGAGCTCCGTTTTTGGCCCGATTCGCCCCATTTTTGAGTGTTTTTTACCACGACGATGTTTTTAACGTTACTTTTCCTTCTTTAGTTTTCCGGGCGCAAGGTGGGAGGACTTCTGACTGGAATTTTTCCGCACACCCTTTTCTTCGCGTCCCAGGTGGGTACCCCTTAGAACCTCTTTATGCACAGTTTTGTTGTTGCTATGTTTATTTTGTTAAGGGGTTTGGTGGGTGATGCGGACCTCCGGATTTACGACTGTCGCGGTAGAAGACCGGGCGGGCAGTTCGCCCTCCCCGAACAAAGGTAGGGTTGTTCGGGGCATACTAGCGTTGGGGACGGGGATCGACGTGACCTTTCAGAATATTAAAGCTATTGTGTGGATATTTGATTGCCGAGGCAGGTGCTCGGTCTGGTTATGGGAAAAGGTGTAAAATCTTAGTAATTGCATGTTTACATTTGCTAACCCTGTTAAAGCTATTGTGTGGATATTTGATTGCCGAGGCAGGTGCTCGGTCTGGTTATGGGAAAAGGTGTAAAATCTTAGTAATTGGATGTTTACATTTGCTAACCCTGTTAAAGCTATTGTGTGGATATTTGATTTCCGAGGCAGGTGCTCGGTCTGGTTCGCCGAGGTTGGTGCTCGGTTGAGGCTCGAGATTGCTACACGCACACCAGCGGTTTGGCCACCGCAAGGGTGTGCTTTTCCGAAAAAGTGGTACGTTGACTCGTGTACCCCACGCAGCGGTGGCGTTAGGAATGGGGGCCCCCGTGGGTGGGGGGTGTGAGCGGTGCTGCCGAGGTGGGTGCTCGGCGGCCGAGGCAGGTGCTCGGCAGGGGTTCCGAGGCAGGTGCTCGGTGTGGTTGCCGGGGAAGGTGCCCGGTTTTGTTTGCACAAGGTTCTGCGTTGTATTGTCTGCACGAGGTTCTGCATTGTATGGGTTTGCTCATGGTGCTTCATTGTTGACTGCTCGGGTTCCTATCGTGGTTTGCCTGACTTTAGCCCTTTTTGCATATTATGTTATTTCTAGTCACTGACTTCCCACTCCGTGACAGGTTCGTCCAGGGGCGAGCGCTAGGGCACCGGAGAGGCCGCAAGGGGGCTGTTCTGACTTTGATCGAACTTCAGACACAGTGACTCTTCTTTTTCTTTATCTTTTATTACTCATGTTAGTTAGTCGTGGATTGCGATACCCCCGTGGGGTCGAAGTGGATGTTGCCTCTTCCTTTTTGAATAAATGAATGATTGTTACATTCTTTCTTATTTGGCCGTTTCAAACAATGAAAAGCAAAGAAAACCGGTTGCGAAAACTACTTTTAAAACGTGGGTGTCGTGTGGGCACCGAATTTTCAAACCCTGTGGATTTATGTGGCTTTCAAACGGACTTTCGTAAAACGATGGCATCGTGTGGATGCCGCTTTCAAAAACCTTGTGATTGTTTATCCTTTAAAAACATCGGCCTCTATGTTCTAAGTGAATATTAGAATATCATGTGAGTTGTTTGGTTGTATGTGAACGAGACCCCAACTGATGTGGTTAGAGATTGTATGTGCTACACCTTGTGAGACTTTTTTGTAATTGAGACGCCGTGCATATACAAAGGAGACTCTGCCCGGTTGCAGAGTGAATTTGTGTATGCGGCGGGTCTGGACACGCACCGGGGAGCATTGGTTTACACAAAAAAAATATATGGCTGAATTAGGAGCATCGGTGGCTCCCCTTCCGCGCGATTCGAACCCCCGGGGCGTGACAGAGCATGTCCTCAAGAATCTGTATAGTACGCTCTGACTGCCCGTCTGTCTGTGGGTGAAACGCTGTGCTGAAACTGAGCTATGTCCCCAAAGTGGCCTGTAGGCTCCTCCAAAAGCGTGAAGCGAATCTCGGGTCTCGATCAGACACAATGGAGGCGGGTACTCCGTGTAACCTCACAACCTCATCTAAGTACAACTGCGCCAGCCGCTCAAGTGACCAAGTAGTCTGCATCGGCAAGAAGTGAGCGGACTTAGTGAGTCGATCAACAATCACCCATATGGCATCAGCTCCTCCCTGGGTCCTCGGTAATCCGACCACAAAATCCATCGTGATGTGGTCCCATTACCACTCAGGGATTGGGAGACTCTATAACTTACCAGCCGGCACCCGGTGCTCAGCTTTAACCTGCTGGCAAGTTAAACACTGAGCTACAAATCTCCCAATATCCCTCTTCATACCATTCCACCAAAAATGTGCCTTGAGGTCCTTATACATCTTAGTCCTACCAGGATGGAGGGTGTAAGGTATATAATGGGCCTCTCTCAGTATCTGCTGTCTAATCTCTGGATCCACTGGCACACACACTCGGTCCCTGTACCGTAGTACTCCCGAGGCATCAACTGTAAAGTCCCTAGGCTGATCACTAAAAATCTGATCTCTAATCCGGGTCAAGTGGGGGTCCTCACTTTGTCTCTCTCTGATCCTATCCAGCAGAGTGGGCTGCACGACCATAGATGTTAGTCGAGCAGAGACCCCAAGGGACACAACCTCTAGCTCAAGCCGCCTCATCTCCTCAAGTAGTGGCGCCTGGTCAGTAATCATCATGGGTAGGCTCTGCACTGCTCTCCTACTCAGGGCATCAGCGACCACGTTGGCCTTGCCAGGATGGTAAAGTATGTCCACATCATAGTCCTTTAACAGTTCCAACCATCTGCGCTTCCTCAAGTTGAGCTCCTTCTGTGTAAACAGGTACTTCAAGCTCTTTTGGTCGGTGTAAATCTCGCAGTGTTCCCCATACAGGTAGTGGCGCCACAACTTCAATGCAAAAACCACAGCAGCAAGCTCCAAGTCATGGGTAGGGTAATTCTTTTCGTAATCCTTAAGTTGTCGAGATGCATAAGCAATTACCTTACCCTCCTGCATCAGCACGCAACCAAGTCCACTGTGCGATGCATCACTGTAAACCACATATCCTTTCCCCATAACAGGGAGGGAAAGGATAGGAGCCGACATCAATCTGGTCTTCAAGTCCTCGAAGCTCCTCTGGCAATCCTCACTCCAGATAAACTTAATCCCTTTACGCGTCAGACGAGTAAGGGGTGTGTAGAGTTTCGCAAAACCCTACACAAATCGACGGTAATATCCGGCCAAACCCATAAAACTGCAAACCTCTGATACCGTCGTCGGTCGGGGCTAATCCTGGACTGCCTCAATCTTCGCCGGGTCTACTGCCACTCCTGCGGCTGAAATCACAAGGCCCAAAAAGACTATTTCCCGAAGACAAAACTCGCATTTTGCCAACTTGGCATACAACTTCCTCTCTCGCAGAAGTTGCAGCACGATCCTCAAATGCTCCTCATGCTCTGCATCACTCCGGGAGTATACCAGAATATCATCGATGAATACTACGACAAACCGATCCAAGTAAGGTCGAAAGATCCTGTTCATCAAATCCATAAAAGCGGCAGGGGCATTAGTCAATCCGAATGGCATGACGGTGAACTCGTAATGCCCGTACCGTGTCCTGAACGCCGTCTTTGGAATGTCCTCGGCCTTCACCTTCAATTGGTGGAAACCTGACTGTAGGTCGATCTTGGAGAAGACACAAGACCCTTGCAGCTGATCGAATAAGTCATCAATGCGCGGCAAAGGGTACTTGTTCTTGATGGTCACTTTATTCTACTCTCGATAATCCACACAAAGCCGAAGTGAACCATCCTTCTTTTTCACAAATAGCACTGGCGCTCCCCAAGGCGATACACTTGGCCTCACAAATCCTTTGTCCATCAAGTCCTGAAGTTGCGACTTTAACTCACGCAATTCAGCCGGTGCCATTCGGTAAGGAGCCTTAGAGATTGGCGCAGTTCCTGGGACTACGTCAATCAAAAACTCGATCTCCCTATCCGGCGGCATGCTAGTCAGCTCCGGTGGAAACACATCTAGGAACTCGCGAACAATAGGGATATCCCCGAGTCTCGGTGCCGCCGTAGGCTCCTCAATCACACTAGCCAAAAAGGCCACGCATCCACTGCGAATCATCTGCCTCGCACGAGAAGTTGAAACTACCGAGGCGAAGAAAGCACTCTGGCACCCTCTATACACAAACACCTCCTGGCCTGGCTCGCTAAAGGTCACAGTCCTCACGGCACAATCAATCGTCGCGAAATAGCGAGCCAGCCAATCCATCCCAAGTACTATGTCAAAGTCTCGCAGCTGACTCAGGACCATCAGGTCCGCTGGCAAAATCCACGACTCAACCTGTACTGGGCAGGACCAACAACACTCCTCTACATGCAAAGTATGATCAGGAATCTGGACCTCTAATGCATGTGGCAACCGACCTACCTCTAATCCATGTAATGATGCAAACACTCTACTAATGAGGACTTAGAAACCCTAGGAATATAGGTCGTTGAGGACTTAGAAACCCTAGGCTATTGGTTGGACATTAGGATGACTGTCGTGAGAGACGTGACTTTAGCGAGAGTCCTGATTGAGTTGTACCTCCCCCAGAGGATTGGGGTGAGTGATCTTACATGTTATTTCTCTAAAGACGATTAAGTTGGCTGCAGACAACATAATGCTTTAGTATGGGTAACATGTTATAGACTTTCGCTTGATTTGGTCGAGAGAATTTTGGGTCCTAATGTTTGTTTGTTGCAGTGGTTTTCGATGCTTCCGTGACGCCGTGCAGCGGCGAGGGCGTGTTTGACCCTGGATGAGGAGCCCGAACAGCGGGAGGCTGAATGGACAGAGCATGATAAGGTCTGTGAGTTACAGGCCCAAGTAGCCCAGACGTTTGAGGCGATGCGGCTCCAGGAAGAGAACATGGAGCGCGTGATACGCATGCTTGAGCTGAGAGCATCTCCCGGGGTATCGCCAATAGTACTTCCGGCCGCGACATCGTCGATTTCGACCCTGATTGCACCACGGATGGCGTAGAAGCAGCGAGAGGTTGCTGACCGGTTGTCGCACTTCATCCAGTTCCATCCCCTGCAGATTTCGGGACCGAGTTGGAGCCTTAGGAGGCCGAGAACCGGATTGCTGCTATGGAAAAGTTATTTGAAGATTGTTCACCCTGGAGAAGCATCTGGTGCACTTGATTATGCACTTTTGGATAGGGACGCCGAGAGTTGGTGGCGTCGGGTTCGTCCCGCTGGACCACCGGGAGTGCAGTTGATGACCTGGAGCGAGTTTCTGCGATTGTTGAGCAGTGTGCCTCGTGTTGCCCAAGATGAGACCCAGGAGGTTGATCTGATTGAGTGGGGACTGCATTGGGATATTTATCACTTGGTGTAATCTCGGCGAGCGCCGACTTCAGACACAGGGATTGTGTCTGCTCGATGGATTGACCAAGGATCAGTGATGATGTTAGAGAGGAACGGTGAGCGAGAGACGTCCAGCATCATCGAATTTTGAGATAGTTAAGTGGATCGAGGTTGCCATGATTCCAGTCTCAGGGTCATGGGTCTCAGAGGACACAGAGACCAAAAGGTTTTCGACAGGCGAGGTACCAGCAGAGTGTCCCAGAGTAGGGCTTATGATTTTGCCGTTGTGACGGTACCCCCACTACCCCTTCAGGATGAAGAGGTTCATCCGACTTACCGGTAGGCTGATTGAGCTGTGACGCCGAGACAGATCGAGCGATAGCCACCAGCATCCAGAAGATGAGATTGTGCAGCCGGTTAGAGGGCACCAGGATAGTGGTTTGTATCTTACCTAAGGTGGTCTTCCTTATAGTCATTGGATTTGATTCCTTGAGTTGTTAGTCCTACTTCAGCTGCGGGATGTTGTTTTGGGGTTGGGTAGAATTTAGCTATCCCAATTTATGCTATTATGGATTGTCGAGAGAGGACAATGAACCTCCGTGGACCTGGGCAGAAGGAGTGTGTTTATTGAGGGAGCTAGACCATGGCAGAGTTGAGTCGTGGTCGTATCGCGTTGCTAGCGACTGTAGAAGAGGTGCCTACGGCGGCGCCGGGACTAAGGAATATCCGTCTAGCCGTGTGATCCCGGGAGAGAGTCTACTTGATCGAATAGTAAAGCCGCCGTTTAGTGAAATGGAGATCGAGACGGTGATTGACGTGGTTTGGAAACTGCGCCAACTTCGGTAGCACCTCTTGGAGTATCACTTGAGCCAGAGAGTGAAAGCGGATAGAGCAGTTGCGGGATCTGATGGATCGAGCGGGTTTGAATGACCGAGAGCCACGTCGTGGGTATATGATTGTGGGGATCCTAAAGATTGATACTGGAATATGAGGCCACGTTGTGAGTACACATCGGTGAGGGTTCTATGATGGTTCGAGTACAGACTGTGAAGACCCAAAATTTCCACTTATGGAGCACTGTTGCATCTACAGCTTCTGGAGGCCTATGTGGCGCGTCGGCGGGGTTTGTGCACAATTTGGACACAAGTGGGGGACTTCGGGCTTAAATGGATCACGTGGGCGATCAGATGGCCCCATCGAATGCTTAGAAGTGGTTTTGCGCGCAATGGATATTAAAATTGGACTCAGCGCGAAGTTTGGACCAAGGAACACCTTTCCGGATGCCTTCGGCAATTTTTGCAGTTGGAATTTGGCAAAATGGACAACAAATTTGGATTCAGCGCGCGAAAACGATGAAAATGGACAATTCACTTGCTTTTTTCGGACCCCGGATGATCCGGCACGGATTTCGAGGCAGAGTTACTGTTCCGGCGGCGGCGGGCAGCGGCGGAGCGCGGCGGCGCGGACGCAGGCACGACGGCGGGCAGGCGCGGGCAGCGCACAGCGCGCGGGCTGGCACGCGGGCAGGCGCGCGGGCACGCGGGCAGGTGCGCGGTCCACGGGGCCGTCGTGCACCGAGGGCAGGACACGTGGCAGAAGACAATTGGCTGGTTCTGTGCACCGGGACCACGGTGCAGGCGTGGTGCCTCAGGAACCGCGCCTGGCAGGGACGCCAGGCGGGGGGCCTACGCGCGCACGTGGGCACGGCTGGCGCGTTGACCGGGAGTGGCGCCACGTTTCGCCTCCTGGTAGGTCCACGTGTCGTGCGGGGGATGGCCCCGCACGGCTGTTTCCTGTTTTGTGGGGTACGTCGGCTCCTGTGGGCGATCCGGGCTTGCACAGTGTTGGGCCGGGCCCAACACTGTAGCAGCCCGAACCTTTTCGGGCGCCCGGAAACCGGGACAAATCCGGTATTTCGGGAATTGTTTCTGGAGCCTATAAAAGGGACCCGAGCTTCTTCTTCTTCCCTTCTTTTCGCGTTTCTGAGCTTCAAACCGCCTGGAGGTCTTCAGTAAAGTTGCTCCGCTACTTGTTGCTCACCCTCCGGAGGATTTCTAGGATTTTTGGTGGCACGCTTATTGAGGTTTCCTTTTTTATGGCGTGGCGCGACACTCGTCCATTTGGGTTCCCCTTCGTCGCGTTTCGGTGTACGAGCTCCCCCGGCCTACTCCGACCTCCGTTTCAGGCGATTCTTGCGACGTCGGATCCGCGACGGACAGAGCTACGATCTAGGTATTTTCAGCTTTCCCTTGTTTCGCGTTTTTCGAGGAGTTTTTCCATGCTTACTGGGACCCCATTTTCTGTGAGGAATTCTGGACAGCGACACCTTGCCGGATTTTTATCTCCGCAACCGACATCGGATGGCGACGTGCTTATACACTTTTTTCATCTACTCGACGCGAGGATTGTTACAGTATTTTTATTGGATTTTTCTGAGGCTTGCCCGGAGGTATATTTTTCTCCCTTTATCTGTGCATGGAAATACAGATGTGTGGTTGTGTGTTTGTGAGCGCCCTGTATTGTGGAATTTGTAACTCGGCCTACGGGGCTCGGAATTTGACGTGCAGCTACTCGTTTCGAAGGTATCAATGCGAGGAACGCGACAGTATTTTTGTCGGATTTTTCAGAATCCATTCTACTGGTGAAAACTGCACATCTTTGGGGTTGTTTTCTGATGTTGTATATACTTGGATATTTTGGGGAATAAACTGTACCTTGGACCTTTTGTGTGGTGACCCGGATCTTTGCAGGGCTTCTACAGTGTGACCAGCAGCTTCTGGAAGCCTACGTGGCATGTCGGCGGTGTTCGCGCGCCAATTTGGACACAAGAGATGGACTCGGGGCTTAAATTGGGTCACGTGGGTAATCGGGGGACCCCGTCGGATGTTTAGAAGAGTTTACGCTCAGAATGGATATCAAATTTAGGCTCGGTATGAAATTCGGATTAAAAATACCTTTTCGGGAGCCTCCGGCAATTTTGGAACTGGATTTTGGCAAAATGGACGCCGTTTTTGGAATCAGCGCGCGAAAACGGTCAAGATGGGCCATTTACTTGCTGTTTTTGAGCTTGCGGTTACTGTTCACGCCGGAACAGTGTCTCCGGCGATCGCCGGCGGCAGCCGGCGGCGGCGGGCAACTCCGGCGGGCGGCGGCGCAGCCTCGGGCAGGCGGCAGGCGGCGGCACGCGGTGCAGGCAGGGCGCGGGCAGGCGCCCGGGCGCGCGGGCAGGCGCGCGGTCCACGGCGCCGTCGTGCGCCAGTGCGGAATGCCACGTGGCAGTGTTCAGTTGGGTGGTCCACGGCGCGCGGTCCACGGACCGTGGGCGCGGGTGCACGGTAGACCGGACGGACACGTGGCGGCTGTTGATTGGTGCGGCGTTGTGCGCGCGGTCCACGCAACGGGTGGAGCAGGTGACCGGGGGAGGTGCCGTACGCGGGGCAGGTGGCCGTACGCGCAGGGGGGGCAGGCGCGACGTGCGCGGTGCACGGTGGTTGGGGCCACGTGGCGCGCCGCCATTGGCGGGCGCACGTGCACCGGGCGCAGCGGGGCGCAAGGGACCGGAGATTTGGGCCACGTGGCGGGCCTGGGCCGTGTCGGGCTTGCACAGTAATGGGCTGGGCCCATTACTGTAGCAGCCCGAAAAATTCGGGCGCCCGGAAGTGGGGACATACTGGGTATTTCTCCAAAAGCTTTTCCTCAGCCTATTTATACCTAACCCGAGCCCTCTTCTTCAGCTTTTTCTCTCAACCCTCTCACCATCCGCCAGAGCCCCCTTAAGCAAATTTGTTCTTCTCTTGATGCTTGATCTTCCTGCCAAGTTCTAGGATTTTTGGAGGCTCGAATCACGAGGTTCCCCATTTTACGGCGCGGCGCGACGTTGCATTCCTGTGTTCTTCTTCGGCGCAGCGGCGGTGTTTTACCTTCCCTGGGCTACCCCGAGGTCCTTTTTCAGTGATTCTTGCGCCAACAGACTCCTAAGAGGTAGGGCTTCATCTTTCGTTTTGGTCGCACTTTCCCGTTTCGAGGTTTTGGCACGGATCCCGAGGAAAACAGTGACCCCTTTTTCTGTGTGGGTTTCCTGGACAGCCCTGTGGTATTCTGGCTGTATCTTCGCGCACGAGCGTTTGATGGAAACGATCTTATACAACTTTTTCATCTACAGATCGCAAGGAACGTGCTCGTATTTTCTTGGATTTTTCAGAGATTTATTTCTAGGTGAAAATCTCTGTTTCCCTGTGTACAGTGCTACAGTATTTTGATACAGATTTTGGTTGAGTGTACCACCTTGCCGAATTTATATCTTGACTTACTGAACTCAGATTTGGGCGTGTAAACAGCCGTTTCGAAGGTATCGACGCGCGGATCGCTGTGATGTTTTTCTGGGAATTTTCTGGGCTCTTGCTGTAGGTGAAAATTAAGCATTTCTGGGACTGTTGTTGTATGTGTGTGTGAGAGCAGATTTTGGAATGTATGTGTAATAGTGGACTTTGTATTGTGCCAGGAGAGTTACGGGTGTGCTGAACTTATTGGAGCAAGGGATTAGAGATTATCTGGTGTTTTCAGCTGTTGGGCTTTGGACAGTCAGCTTTTCAGGTGGGTGCTTTGTTCCGAGAACCGGTGGACGGTTCTCTAACTCTATATGTTAGAATTGCATGCATGTGTAGGGTACAATACCTGGGATTGATTGGTAAGCTTAACAATGTTGATTTATGGGAATTGCAAGTTAATTATTCATATTATGACAATGGTATTAATCAGACATTTATGTTGATGTTTAGTGGAAGCTTACCTAAGGCAAGGTTACCCTATATGATTAATTATCATGCCATGTTAGCACATAACCTTTTACGAGGCTGGTTTATGCAATGGGATAGGACCTTGTAGTTATGTCCAGGTTCTACTCTGAGGAGCGATTATGGATCGAGGATTATGGACAGCTATAGTCATTGATAATTCTGGCATGAGGTTTATTTCCTTTATTCTTCTTTGAGGACAAATGCATGCTTGTATGGACATATAGTTAGGCCATCTTTTACTGCTGCACTACATATTGGAACTTGACTTAGGAGAAACCATGTTATTCCTTTCTCCTTCTTGTTAGTCAGGCGGTCTGTGTTGCTCGGATGCGAGCAGGGGTCTGGGGTAGTGTAGCAGGGACATTGGTGACAGGGACGGGTTGTGCTGGATTGCGGCTGGCAGGGTTTTGGCGGAGACCGCGGACTTTGGGCGGTTGACCGGAGGTCGGTTATAGTACTTAGTTATGGACGGCAGGGTATTGCGGCAACCGCGGATATTGGGCGGTTGACCGGATATTTATTGATGTATCAGATTGGGTATTAGGCTTTCCTCTAGTGGATGGAGTTTCCACTTATCGTTTACTGTTGTATCAGTTTGGGGATCGGGTTTCCCTTTAGTGGATGAGTTTTTCCACTTTGATCCGAGTCGTGATCCAGTCCTGCTATCTCGTGATACTTGTTACAGTGAGACTTGTTAGAGTGATACTTTACTCGTGTGGGTCGCTCCCCACGAGTGCCACTCTGGAGTAGGCGAGACCGGGTTGTCGTACCGGCGTTGAGTTGAGCTTTTACCGGGTTGTCGTACCGGCGTTGAGTTGAGCTTTTACCGGGTTGTCGTACCGGCGTTGAGTTGAGCTTTTACCGGGTTGTCGTACCGGTGTTGAGTTGAGCTTTTCCAGTTCTTACTAGTCCATCATTTGGGTTTATTCAGGAGATACTTTTTGTTACACTCGTGCCTGGGGGACCGAGTGAAGTCTAGTAGCTGTGTTTAGACCAGTGCTAGTGTTGTTGGGAACCGTTTGGGGATTGACGGTGGTCCCGGGGTTGTTGCGGGTTAGTCGACCGTTGTGCGAGAGGTTTGGTGATCTTGAGGCTATTCGTTCTGGGAGAGAGAGCGTGGATTCCGACTATAGCCTGCATGAGCCACTACTCGATAGCGAGTTAGTCCGTTTGGACGCCCTACGTAATTCCTGCCCGTCAGCGGGAGGTGGTTGTAGGTGGGCGCAGGTTTGACTGGACCCGATGTGGCAGTCAGCTCGATTGGGTCGATTGAGCACCACGTGTGCGAGCGTTGCATATCTTTATCAGAGTTTCCCCATTTGAGCTTTTAGATAGAGGCATGGTAGCTGTAGAGTGTCTCCAGCTCCTTCTTTCAGTTTTACTACATTGGTTATCTTTTGCCTCTAGTAGTCTTGGTGGGCAGATCGTCGGGCCTAGTGGCGATACCCACTGAGAACTCCCTTTTTGCGTAGTTCTCACGCCCGTTGGGGGTTTTCCCCCCTTTTTGTCCTTTCTCTCCCTTGTTTTGCATAGTCTTGGCGGGTGTTGCCGTTTCTGCGGTTGCTGTTCGCGGTGAGGGAGTAGCGAGCTAGATCCCTACCTATCTTGGAGAGTAGCGGTACCCCCCCCCCCCTTGAGGAGATCTTCAGCATAGTCGGTAGATTAGTATTTATTTCCTCTTTTGAGAGACTGATGTAGTGACGATATGATGTATTAAGAGCTGGTACACTGATGTATTATTTGAGATATCTCCCTGTTGAGCTATGAGTTTTGTACTCGAGGTTATTGTATGATTATCATTTCTGGGAGATGGACCTTGTTGTTTTATCTTCAGTTGTACAGTGGTTGATTTTATTTCTATAGCAGTTTTATCTTTTAGCTCTGATATCTGTTAGCTGTAGCTCTTTTTGCAGGTAGGACGCTTCGCCTATGCGGGTTTGGCATAGGTGGCGGATCTGTTGGCGGGCCCGGGTCGCAGTTTCGATCCCGGGGCGTGACAGATTAGGTGGTATCAGAGCCTAGGTTGTAGGTCATGGTGGACTTAGAAACCCTAGGCTTGTGGTTGGACCCTAGGATGACTTCGTGAGAGTCGTGATTTGTAGCGAGAGTCCTGATTGAGTTTTACACCTCTCCCGAGGGACGGGATGAGTGATTGGCATGTTTATTCTCCTAAGTAGTTATGTTGGCTGCAGACAACATAACGCTGTGGAATGGGTGACATGCTCTAGACTTTCGCTGGATTGGGTCGAGCGTTGTTGTGTGCTGATTTGTGGTTTCGTCGTGGCGAGCGGTGTCTCCCCGACGCTGGGTTTGGGACCCTTGTGCATCCTGTCATGGCAGTTGAGCTTGAGCGGTTGGTTTTGGGCCGGATACCCGGATTGAGGTCAGAGAACTCCGGACCCAGATGACAGGATTGTCAGAGGCATATCAGCGGCAGAGTGAGCAGCTGGTCTGGGTGACACAGTTGTCAGAGCAGTGGGCAGCCCGACAGTACTTTTCTTCTGAGACCACCAGGATGTAGTACCCTCAGCGGCAGGGATTTCTGTAGTGCCAATGGAGCGAGTGGCCCCCTCCGTGCCAATGTTTAGTGTCGAGGCACCGAGGCAGGGTGGATATTTGACAGCAGAGGAGCTGTGGGGCATGTTTGATTAAGTGAGCCAGATTTGGCAGATGAACCACCCCGACTCGTAAGATTGAGCTTGGAGCCTTTGGAGGTAGAATCGTGGTTGGTGGTGATGGAGAGACTATTTGGCAGCCTCCTGGTGTCAAAGGGTTTACGCAGTTGTCGAACTGCGCGCTCTATGATTTGAGGGATGAGGCGCATAGGATATGCGTGGCTGAGAGTGGATTGCGCCAGGATACCTTTCCGTTTATTCGGACCCTCTTTGCAGGTTTTGGATTTTGGGGTGCTTCGATGGTGGAGGCTGTGTTTATGGAGCTGGCGCTGCAGTTCTTTTGGATGGGGATCTGCTGCCAGAGGCAAGTTCTGATTAGAGGCGTATGATGCCAGATGATGGAGGATAGATCGACCGGCAGAGACATTTTCGTTTTCCCTTCCAGGATGGTGGATATCCTTGTGGATGGATTATGTAAAGCTTACCCAAAGGGGATGTTACCCTGTGTGATTGATAACTGGCATGTTTAGGGTGCAATATATGTGATTGAGGGGTGAGCTTAGTAAGGATAATAGTATAAGGAATTGTATGAATCAATTGTGTTTGGTCGTATGGCGATGATATCCAGGTAGATTTCTGAGACGTCAGAGGTTGGGTGGACCTCAATGACGGCATCAGCCCTTTTATCAGAGTGGCGCAGCGATAGCGTGGATTGGCTGTCTGCGAGAGACCACATTCGTCACCTCAGTGTGAGCATGGACAGAGGTCGTGCTCCATTTGTGATTGGTCTAGATATTTTGGCAGGCTGAGCGACGACCACTTGCATCGAGTGGATGAATCTGTGCCGCCCGGTTGGAGGGCGCCACGGTAGTGGATTGAGTTGTCGCAGGGGTGATTTCATCACAGCAGTCGGAATTAGGACATGTTGCATTCCTGCATGGACTAGAGGTAGAGTCGTTACCACATGCACTTGAGGTACAGGTTACTGTTGGCATTGTGCAGGTGGGGGAGGCTTGTGGATCATGTCCAGTGCAGCAGAGGCCGTGAGTTATGCCGGCAGACTTATTGGTATTTGTGGCAGTTCAGTATTTTGACCCAGTGCTTGGGATCGGTCGGCATAGCGCCACAGGATGTTTGACTGCTGAGAGAAAGGACTTTGATTTTCTGCGAGGCAGATAATAGAAGGCTTGGTTGTTGAGACTGTTAGAGCACACAGGTTACAGCGACAGTGTGAGGGGTGCCTACGGCGGCAGCGGGACTTCAGGATATCCCTATTGCTCGTGAGATCCCGGGTGTGAGTCCATCTGAGCCGATGATTATGCCGCCAGATAGAGAGATTAAGATTGCGATTGACGTGGTTCTGGAAACCGCGCCAACTTTTGTAGCACCTCATTGGATATCGCCTTTAGAGTGGCGGGAGTTGATGTCATGGGTGCGTGGATTTGATGGATAGAGGGTTTGTTTGACCTAGTGCCGCGTCGTGGATACACGACGGTGAGAGCCCTTTGGGATTGGAGCCCAGGCAGGTCCAGGTATTAATTAGAATTTTTTTTGATGGAGCTATATTTCGGCTGTTATTGTATGATGCCTGCACCAATTTGGAATTTCAGCTGAGGACTTTGTCTAGATGGTGTTCAGGACACGATAGGGGCATTATGAGTATAGTGAGGCCAATGGAATGACTAATGCCCTGTTGCCGTTAAGATTGAAGAATTCTGTGTTTCAGTTGGGCTTGATCGGTTTGATAGCGGCATTCTCCGGGGATATTTTGGTTTTTTACCCCCTCCCCGAGTGATTTAGAGTTTGTGAAGCATTTGTAGATGATGCGATAAGGTCTGTGGGGAAGAAGCTTTGTGCCATGTCGTTGTGGTACGAGTTTAGCTTTGAGAGCACATCTTCCTGGATTACATATTCTAGCCGTAGGGGCGGCGGTGGAAATCCGGCCAAAATGGATGCTATTTAAGGCTGGCCGAGATCGACGGTTATTGTTGGGGTGAGGAGCTTTTGGACCGGATAGTGCCAGCAGAGCTTGACGAGCGGATGATGAGATTGGTACCAGCGCCGATTTTAACCTAGCCAGTGGTGGGAGATGGATTTGCGAGTTATAGTGATACCTCCCATAGTGGCTGTAGAGCTACCATTGGATTTTGTTGAGCATCCAGTATCACCCCGACAGTACTGTGGTGGCGGATACCTGGAGCATAAGAGCTTTTGGGGTTGAGTTTTTCGATTCTTTAGCTGGTGCTGTGTGGGGCCATTCTTGTGTGCAGGGTTTGAGTGGTGTCCCTGAGGATCCCTTTTGATGAAAGGCTGCGGCTGAGCAATCCACTTAGGTGGTTGAGTTTTGAGAGTGACTGAGTGTGAACCCCTGCTTCTTAGGGCCCCTTTTCTGTGCAGGTGTTTGTGTGGGTGTGTTTCGGGTCGCTTGGGTTGAGTTGGCTCTTAGGAGTGATGTTAGAGCGTGTTGCTCGGGCTATTTGTTCCTTTCCCCCCGTCTTTTGTTGGAGCTCTTGATGGTTCTTCCACGTCTCAGCTCAGGAGTGATAGGCTTGTGGATTTCTCGCCCGTGACGGACTTGTTTCCTTTGAGATCTGCGAGTATTTGTAGTACGAGGGACGCCCGTTGCGAATTCTGGCTCGTGAGATGAGAGAATTACGCAATTGGGTCATGCCGTACTGGTTGTTGTTCTTGCTGAGGAGTAGTCACGGGGAGTGAGTGGTGACCTGGGAGCTGGAGATGATGTTGCTGGGTACCTACCCTGGTTTTGGGAGACCTCCTTTTGTGTTGCTTTAGTTTCGAGGACGAAACTTTCTTTTAGTGGGGGAGGATGTGGTGACCCGGATCTTTGCAGGGCTTCTACAATGTGACCAGCAGCTTCTGAAAGCCTACGTGGCATGTCGGCGGTGTTCGCGCGCCAATTTGGACACAAGAGATGGACTCGGGGCTTAAATTGGGTCACGTGGGTAATCGGGGGACCCCGTCGGATGTTTAGAAGAGTTTACGCGCAGACTGGATATCAAATTTAGGCTCGGTACGAAATTCGGATTAAACATACCTTTTCGGGAGCCTCCGGCAATTTTGGAAGTGGATTTTGGCAAAATGGACGCCGTTTTTGGAATCAGCGCGCGAAAACGGTCAAGATGGGCCATTTACTTGCTGTTTTTGAGCTTGCGGTTACTGTTCATGCCGGAACAGTGTCTCCGGCGATCGCCGGCGGCGGCCGGCGGCGGCGGGCAACTCCGGCGGGCGGCGGCGCAGCTTCGGGCAGGCGGCAGGCGGCGGCACGCGGCGCGGGCAGGGCGCGGGCAGGCGCCCGGGCGCGCGGGCAGGCGCGCGGTACACGGCGCCGTCGTGCGCCAGTGCGGGATGCCACGTGGCAGTGTTCAGTTGGGTGGTCCACGGCGCGCGGTCCACGGACCGTGGGCGCGGGTGCACGGTAGACCGGACGGACACGTGGCGGCTGTTGATTGGTGCGGCGTTGTGCGCGCGGTCCACGCAACGGGTGGAGCAGGTGACCGGGGGAGGTGCCGTACGCGGGGCAGGTGGCCGTACGCGCAGGGGGGGGCAGGCGCGACGTGCGCGGTGCACGGTGGTTGGGGCCACGTGGCGCGCCGCCATTGGCGGGCGCACGTGCACCGGGCGCAGCGGGGCGCGAGGGACCGGAGATTTAGGCCACGTGGCGGGCCTGGGCCGTGTCGGGCTTGCACAGTAATGGGCTGGGCCCATTACTGTAGCAGCCCGAAAAATTCGGGCGCCCGGAAGTGGGGACATACTGGGTATTTCTCCAAAAGATTTTCCTCAGCCTATTTATACCTAACCCGAGCCCTCTTCTTCAGCTTTTTCTCTCAACCCTCTCACCATCTGCCCGAGCCCCCTTAAGCAAATTTGTTCTTCTCTTGATGCTTGATCTTCCTGCCAATTTCTAGGATTTTTGAAGGCTCGAATCCCGAGGTTCCCCATTTTACGGCGCGGCGCGACGTTGCATTCCTGTGTTCTTCTTCGGCGCAGCGGCTGTGTTTTAGCTTCCCTGGGCTACCCCGAGGTCCTTTTTCAGTGATTCTTGCGCCGACAGACTCTTAAGAGGTAGGGCTTCATCTTTCGTTTTGCTCGCACTTTCCCGTTTTGAGGTTTTGGCATGGATCCCGTGGCAAATAGTGACCCCTTTTTCTGTGTGGGTTTCCTGGACTGCCCTGTGGTATTCTGGCTGTATCTTCGCGCACGAGCGTTTGACGGAAACGAGCTTATAACTTTTTCATCTACAGATCGCAAGGAACGTGCTCGTATTTTCTTGGATTTTTCAGAGATTTATTTCGAGGTGAAAATCTCTGTTTCCCTGTGTACAGTGCTACTGTATTTTGATACAGATTTTGGTTGAGTGTACCACCTTGCCGAATTTATACCTTGACTTACTGAACTCAAATTTGGGCGTGTAAATAGCCGTTTCGAAGGTATCGACGCGCGAATCGCTGTGATATTTTTTTGGGAATTTTCTGGGCTCTTGCTGCAGGTAAAAATTAAGCATTTCTGGGACTGTTGTTGTATGTGTGTGTGAGAGCAGATTTTGGAATGTATGTGTAATAGTGGACTTTGTATTGTGCCAGGAGAGTTACGGGTGTGCTGAACTTATTGGAGCAAGGGATTAGAGATTATCTGGTGTTTTCAGCTGTTGGGCTTTGGACAGTCAGCTTTTCAGGTGGGAGCTTTGTTCCGAGAACCGGTGGACGGTTCTCTAACTCTATATGTTAGAATTGAATGCAGGTGTAGGGTACAATACCTGGGATTGATTGGTAAGCTTAACAATGTTGATTTATGGGAATTGCAAGTTAATTATTCATATTATGACAATAGTATTAATCAGACATTTATGTTGATGTTTAGTGGAAGCTTACCTAAGGCAAGGTTACCCTATATGATTAATTATCATGCCATGTTACCACATAACCTTTTACGAGGCTGGTTTATGCAATGGGATAGGACCTTGTAGTTATGTGCAAGTTCTACTCTGAGGAGCGATTATGGATCGAGGATTATGGACAGCTATAGTCATTGATAATTCTGGCATGAGGTTTATTTCCTTTATTCTTCTTTGAGGACAAATGCATGCTTGTATGGACATATAGTTAGGCCATCTTTTACTGCTGCACTACATATTGGAACTTGACTTAGGAGAAACCATGTTATTCCTTTCTCCTTCTTGTTAGTCAGGCGGTCTGTGTTGCTCGGGTGCGAGCAGGGGTCTGGGGTAGTGTAGCAGGGACATTGGTGACAGGGACGGGTTGTGCTGGATTGCGGCTGGCAGGGTTTTGGCGGTGACCGCGGACTTTGGGCGGTTGACCGGAGGTCGGTTATAGTACTTTGGTTATGGACGGCAGGGTATTGCGGCAACCGCGGATATTGGGCGGTTGACCGGATATTTATTGATGTATCAGATTGGGTATTAGACTTTCCTTTAGTGGATGGAGTTTCCACTTATCATTTACTGTTATATCCGTTTAGGGATCGGGTTTCCCTTTAGTGGACGAGTTTTTCCACTTTAATCAGAGTCGTGATCCAGTCCTGCTGTACAGTGATACTCGACACAGAGATACTTGTGATACTGATGACAGAGTTACTTTACTCGTGTGGGTCGCTCCCCTCGAGTGCCACTCCGGAGTGTGCGACTGGACGGATCGATGCCAGTCTGTTACTTACTTTTGTGTGCGATCGGACGGTTCGATGCCGATCTGTTACTTACTTTGGGATGCGACCGTACCGGTCCGAAGTCGGTCTGTATCCCGCGATTGAGATCTAGAGTTCCACAGCAGAGCAGGCGGTACCAGTGATTACTGGTCTATCGATTGGGTCTATTCAGGCAGATACTTTTTGTTACACTCGTGCCTGGGGGACCGAGTGGAGTCTAGTAGCTGTGTTTAGACCAGTGCTAGTATTGTTGGGAACCGTTCGGGGTTTGACGGTGGTCCCGTGGTCGTTGTGAGTTCTTTGACCATTGTGTGAGAGGTTGAGCATCTTGAGTCTTTCCGTTCTGAGAGAGAGAGGGCATGGATTTGACTATAGCCTGCATGAGCCACTACTCGATAGCGAGTTAGTCCGTTTGGACACCCTACGTAATTCCTGCCCGTCAGCGGGAGGTGGTTGTAGGTGGGCGCAGGTTTGACTGGACCCGATGTGGCAGTCAGCTCGATTGGGTCGATTGAGCACCTCGTGAGCGAGTGTTGCATATCTTCATCAGAGTTTCCCCATTTGAGCATTTGGATAGAGGCATGGTAGCTGTAGAGTGTTTCCAGCTTCTTCTTTCAGTTTTACCGCATCGGTTATCTTTTGCCTCTAGTAGTCTTGGTGGGCAGATCGTCGGGCCTAGTGGCGATACCCACTAAGAACTCCCTTATTGCGTAGTTCTCACGCCCGTTGGGGGTTTTCCCCCTTTTGTCCTTTCTCCTCTTTGTTTTGCAGAGTCTTGGCGGGTATTGCCGTTCTGTGGTTGCTGTGCGTGGTGAGGGAGTAGCGAGCTAGATCCAGACCCATCTTTGGAGAGTAGCGGTACCCCCTTTGGAGGAGATCTTCAGTATAGTCGGTAGATTGGTATTTATTTCCTCTTTTGAGAGACTGATGTAGTGAGGATATGATGTATTGAGAGCTTGTACACTGATGTTTCATTTGAGATATCTCCCTGTTGAGCTATGAGTTTTGTACTCGAGGTTAATGTATGATTATCATTTTTGGGAGATGGACCTTGTTGTTTTATCTTCAGTTGTACAGTGGTTGATTTTATTCTACAGCAGTTTTATCTTTTAGCTCTGATATCTGTTAGCTGTAGTTCTTTTTGCAGGTAGGACGCTTCGCCTATGCGGGTTTGGCATAGGTGGCGGATCTGTTGGCGAGCCCGGGTCGCAGTTTCGACCCCGGGGCGTGACAGAAGTTGCCTTTTTTAGATTGTTCTTCAAGATCCCACAACCTTCTTCTCAAACTTTTGTTTTGCTTTGCCAATTTCTTAGAATCCTTTAACAATTTATGGTAGGCAAAAGCAAAGTCTTCATGTCACGCCCCTGGTGTAAACCAGAATCCGGGTGTAGAATACCGGGTTTTCGGATGGCGCACCGACCTCGCAAGATGGCGTGGTGCAGAGAAATCGCCTTGGGCATGTTCCATATTTGTTTACAGTTGAGTTCGGGTTGATTCGGATCAACGCGAAAGCCCCAGCTTGAATCGGAGTTTTCCGGGTTTGTGCGCCGTTAGAGGACTGGTTTGTTAGAGCTTCGGCTCTGCAGTGGGGCACAGGAAATTGGAAAATGCTTGGAACAGGTATACCTTATCTTTACAGCGGAGTTCGGGAGGTTCCGGACTGACGCGGAGGACCCGAGGGCAAAAAGTGAGTTGGAACTGGCGATTTTGGAGCCGGTTTTTGGATTGAGCACACCGTCTCCACCGTTGAGCTTTTTGAGGGAGAAAAGCTGTGGACATGTGTATTTTCATATTACAGCGGAGTTCGGGAGTCTCGGGCCGGTGCGGAGACCCCGAAGGCAAAAAGTGACTTGGAGTTGGCTTATTTGGATTAATTAATTTATTTTTTTAATTAGTGGCATTGGTGGATTTTGGTCTGTGTTGTTTTTGAATGAAAGAAAAAAATTAAAGAAAGGAAGGTATTTGGATGAGAGTGTGTTGGATTGTGGTGTATAGATGGATTTTAGTGTTGGTGTTGGGAAAGTGTTGGAGGAGTATGGGCTCTTTACACCATGCACCATGCACCATGCACACACTAATTAATTAAACGCCATGTCATCACCTTCTCCAATTGTGAAACAGAGGAAAATTTGTTAAACAGAGGAATTGGTAATTGAGGAAGAAGGAGAAGAAGAGGATGAATTAAAGGGAAGTAAAAGAGGGTTTTGATCGTCTTGACGGCGCGAATCCATCGCTAGTAGCCGCGTGGAGCCGAGCGGAGCGCACGCGCGTCGAGCCTCGTGGAGGTACTATGCAGTTTTTTAGTGAGAGAAAGAGGAAGCTTGGTTTCAATTTTTGGAGCTAATTTGGATCTTCCTAGTTGGTGAATTGGTTGTTTTTCCTGTCCAGGAGTGGAGGTGTGCCCAGCAGAGGGTGTCGCGCGGGCACACGGAGGCGCCGCGCGCGGCCGGTGAGGTTGCTGCAAGCGGCGCGCATGGGCGCCGCGCGCTGCCGCTGCGGGCGGCGCGCGCATGCGGGCGCGCGCAGCAAGTGGGCGCTGCGCGTGCGGTGGCTTGGGCGGGCATGTGGTTTTTTCTGGCTTGCTGATTGCGTTGATTTGGTGATTTTTTTTTTTAACAGGGCAATTTGGTAAATTCACTCCCCACCACCTGTTGACCCCCTCTCTTCTCTATAAATGGACACCACCTCCTCCTCCTCCCCTCAGGGGAAATAAAAGAAAAGAAAAGAGAGAAAAAAGATGAAAGAAAATAAGAAAAAAATAAAAGAGAAGGAGAGAAAGAGCCTCTCCTCAGGGGAAATAAAAGAAAAGAAAAGAGAGAAAAGAGATGAAAGAAAACAAGAAAAAAAATAAAAGAGAAGGAGAGAAAGAATGTGAGAGAGGTTGTGTGAGGGTGCAGCTTGTGGTCTGCTGCTTGGAGCTGGACGGAGCCGCGCGCACGACGGCTATGCAGTAGGTGAGTTGGCAGATTTTTGTGTTTTAGTTTTTGAATTTCTTAGATGGATTAGAGTGAGTTTTTGAGTTGGAAATTGGTTGGTTTCCTTCTCTTTTTCATCTTGCCCATTGAGGATCAACTTGAGAGTTTTCGGCTGTGAGCTTCGGATTTACACTGTGCGGAGCCGAGGGCGCACGCACGCAAGCACTCGTACGGTGGGTTGACAGCGGGTGAGCCGAAGCGCGCCGGGATTTTTGTTAGAGGACTCGAGAAGGTTGTGCGAGCTTCCGGGGATAGTTCCGAGATCGCGACAGTGTGCACGCGCGGCGCGGTTTTCGTTTTTCCGACAGTCTTCGACTGTGAGCAAGTTCGGCGCTTCATCGACTTCAGCAATGCCTACGGAAAGCGTTCCAGGTGGGTTGGAATTTCTTCGAGATTTATGGAATGCCCTCTAATGCTTCTGTAAGCATATTGATCATGTTTAGCTTAATTCTTGTATATTGATAATCTGATAGTTGCCTAGAAAATTGTAGAAAGACTTCTATGAGCCCCAGACATTTTTAGTGTGATCTAGAGGTTATTTGACACTAGACTGTGCATTCTTTTGAGTTTCTGGTTGCATCTGGACCTTCAAAATACTTTAGTACCCCGCTTTAAATAAAACTTCGCTTTAAAAGGATTTTTAAATATTGAGAACACTATGAATGGTCCAGATTGTTCGAGTTGCATGAGTACTCGTGCTAGAGGGCCGAGTATATTTTTAGAGCATCATGTGTTGAGTTTCTAGTGTCATGAGAGTTTTCTTCCTTGTTGGGATGATTCTAGATCCTGGGTTGTGTTTCTGATTTAGTGGTGGAGGTGGTTCTCCCACTTAGCTTTCAGGATCTTGGGGTTCTGGCAGATCGAGTCGTGGAGGTTTCCCGACTCAGCCACGGTCGTGCATTATCAGATTGAGTCGTTGAGGGTTCTCCGACATAGCTGTGAGAGTTGTTGGGCTATTCCTGATTGAGTCGAGGTTCTTTTTCCGACTGAGTTGTGCTTTGAGCTTTGAGATACCGATCTGTTTGATCGTGGATTATAGCCTGCATGTGCCGCTTATTGAGACAGTGAGACAGATGTGATACTTGAGTTCGGTGGGGTCGCTCCCCTCGAGCTACGCCCCGGGTGCGATGATGATACCGAGCCTGACGAGGCTGCGATGATGCACCTAGTTCATATACTAGTAGTCGCTTGATACCCCTGGCCGAGTTACCATGGGGTCACTTTGCGTGAGGTTGAGATAGTCGGTTTAGGACGCCCCACGTAAATCCCGTTCTCTTGTGGATGCGTGGTAGTGGGCAGGTGCGTTCCTAAACGACAGGCGCAGGCTGGACTGAGCCAGTTTTGGCAGTCATTGAGATTGGGTGTTATGAGCGGGTGGTTACATATTATGTTCTTAGATGGTTTTTTTCCTTTGAGCATTAGTACAAAGGCATTTTAGCAGTAGCGAGAGTATGCATAGCATGTTTATGATAGAGTTTCTTTTGAGCATCATGTTGAGGAATATTAGCTGTAGTTTTCTTTCAGCTTACCCCTCTTTTATCTATCTATCTGCATACCTATCTGTTTTGCCTCCAGTAGACTTAGTGGGCATACCGTGGATATTGGGACGGTACCCACTGAGATCTGCCTTCTGCAGTAGATCTCACACCCGCTGCGGTGACAGGTTTGAGGCAGCTGTTCCAGCTTGGTTCGCGCAGGGACAGCAGATCGAGGTGAGGACGTGGCCGACTAGTCCCTTACCAGCATTGTGAGTCTGTGGTAGATGTACCCGGTTTTATTTTTATGTTTCCACTTTTGTACTGGACATTCTGAGAGATCAGTGAGGATTGCTTGTACTTTTTATAGCTGAGAGACTTGTATTGAGATTTTAATTATATCAGATGTTCAGTGGATTTTTGTAGCTATTAGTTCTTTTCTAGCTCTGATACATGTTTAGCTATAGATCTGATTTGTAGGGTAGACGCTTCGTCTGTACGGCACTTTCCGTACAGATGGCGGATCTGTTGGCGAACCCGGGTCGCAGTTTCGACCCCGGGGCGTGACACCGGGCCCGTCCACAGATCCGCCGTGCACACAGAATTTCCCGTGTACACGAAGCGCTGGTAACCTGCTCAGATACAAGAGATAATATAAAGGAGCATAAAAACAGAGCTGAACTAAAACTAATACATCTCAGACTAAAGCTGGAAAATAAAGTACAACATCTCTCACAAAATAATACAAGTGTCTCTCCCAGCTCACCAAAAAATATACAACTAGCTGGCCGAAGCCAGACCCAAAAGAAATAGAAAATACAACTGTCTGAGTGTACAAGGGGATACATCAGAAACTGCTATGCTCTCGAACAGGGTAGACGGCTATCTAATCCGCTATCCTCTTACCTCGATCCGTCGAGGAAGGTCCAGCAACTCCCGTAGAGGACTCTGCAAAACAAAGGGGGGAAAAGGAAAAAAGTACAATGGGGGTGAGAACTACTATAAAAACAGTAGCCTCCCCTAGTGGGTTAAGCCTCAAACTCTGACATGCCCACTAGGTCTACCAAAGGCGAAAAGGAAACAAAGGTGGTATGCTATGAAGATAACTACTGATGAAGAGCTACCACTAGTATGCCTCTAAAATACCAAGCTAAAAGAATAGCTAAATGTAAGCATCATAATATAAATGCCTGCCTGAATAAACCCAATCTAAACACCAGTAAACACCGGTACTGCCTGCTGTGCCTGCCAAATCGGGTATGCTGGCCAACGCATAACACCGATAGGGAAAATGAGTCTCAAGGACTCAAAGCCTGTCTGTCGCACACTCCGGAGTGGCACTCGAGGGGAGCGACCCACACGAGTAAAGTAAGTACCCATAAGTAACCTGATATAGCAGGACTGGATCACGACTCTGATCAAAGTGGGAAAACCCATCCATTAAGGGAAAGCCCCATCCCTCTCCCCCAATCTGATGCAATAATAACAGTCCGGTCAACCGCCCAAAGTTCGCGGTCGCCGCAATACCCTGCCATCAAGCCCTGCCTATCCCAAATCCCCAGAAACCTGACTACACTATTATCCCAGCCCCCGCTCGAATCCAAGCACACTATCCCCTAAGTCTAGATAACGGGATGAAGAAATAAAAGCATGGTTTCTTCTATGTCAGTTCCAGCATGATAGTGTAGCAGAAAATAGTGGTCTAACTAGGTGTCCATACAGCATGCAAGGTCCTTTACATAGCAAAAGAAGTACAAGTTTCCAAAATGTTGGCTTGCATAGAAATGATCATTGCAAATGATTGTGACCATTAAAATACCCGACTTGCTAATCAATCATAAACTGGCCTAGACATATAAATAAAATCCCTTAAATTAAATCACAGTCCCTCTTTGTATAATTATCAATTTTGTGATCTTTTCACCTAGCATGCATGTTCTAACATGGCCCCCTTTTTCCCCAAGCATACAAATTGTATATAAAGTGAGCAATCGCCGTTTCATCATAAAGAACATTCTGTTAGGCCTAGTGAGTAGTCAAAATGAGGAGTACACAACAACACCCACCTCGATCGCTAAATCCCCGTCCAAACAATGTCCTCGCCCAAACAGGTCAACCGCCACAATCACTGTACAAAATACCCCAATATACACACAATTAAACATACAAGTGCCCTCAAGAACATGTTGTCACTAAATAAACAGTCCAGAACTGTGCCATTTTCACCTGCAAGATAAGCTCGAAAAATTCCAGAAAAAATACTGCCGCGACCGTCGCGGCGAGTCGATCGAAACGAGTACCTGCACGTCCCAAACCGAGTTTCGTACATCAAGATAAAAATTCGACAAGGTGACGCTCTCAAAAGAATCCTGTACAAAAATCTGTAGCACTTTGCTCTGGAAAAAGGGATTTTTCACCTTCGGCGAAAACTCAAAAAAATCCAGGAAAAATTGAGGACGTTCCTTGCGATGTGTAGATGCAAAACGACTATGGGCACGCCTCCAACCGATGCCTGAGCGCAAAGATATCACCGAAACACTGTGGTATTGTCCAAAACTCCGCCAAAGAAAATGGGTCAAAAGAAAGCTCGGGAAGCTCCTAGAAAACTCGAAAAAAGTTGGAGCTCAAAACACGAAAGTCGTAGCCCTACCTGTCGTGAAGCCAATGGCGCAAGAATCGCCGGAAAAGATGGTCGGAGTAGGCCGTGGGAGCCCGCGCACCAAAACACGACGAAACGGGTCGTCGGTGGAGGAGCGTCGCTGTGCGCCAAACCGCAGTTAATGCCGGAGTCGGGTGCTCCAAAAATCCCAGACGTCTCCCAAAAGATGCAGCACTGCCTAAGGAAGAAACTCCCTGAGGGGCCTTCTATGAAAAAATATCCAGAAAAGTGTCAAAAGGGTGGCCTAAGGGGCCTATTTACAGGCCCAAACCGCAAACCCACTTGGGGCCGGATTCGGGCGCGGATTCCGGGCGCCCGAATCCGTGGGTCACAAGAAACGCGCCCGATCCCGCGGTCCGACCAACGCCCAAATCAACCCGCTCCCGCCAGGCGTCCCGCACAGCGGACAGCGTGTGCGGGGTGGCTCAGGCGCGGCCACCTCGCCCCTCCCGGTCAACCCGGGTAGGTAGGGACCGCGAATGGCGGTGCACCACGTGGCCCGCACTCGAGCGCGGGTCACGTGCGCCCGACCGCGCTGCCTGACCGCCTGCTATGCACGGGCCCGAGGCGCTCCTCCGTGCCCCCGTGGTCCGCGACTATGTGAGCTGGCCAGCGCCAGGCCGCCACGTGTTCCTGCGCCCGGTCCACGGTAACCGCGCGGGTTCCATGGTCTGCACCGCATGCGCCAACCATTCTGGAAACGCCACGCTTCCGGCCCTCCGGTCCATGCACCCCTCCGCGCCTACCCGTGGACCGCGCTGCGTGAGCCGGCCAATGACAGGCCGCCACGTGGCTCCAGGCCGGTCCACGGTCTCCCCCATGCGCCCGAATCCACAGAAAACTTCCGGGAGTTGGCTTTTGGGCATCCGGACTCAGATTTTAAAAAGCAAATAGCCGTTTTCGAGCGTTTTTTCGCGTTGAATTCAAATCTAACCTCTGTTTGGCCCAAAACCTTTTCAAATACTCGGCAAAAGCAGCCGAAGGCCAATCCAGCTAAAGATACCCCTCTGGGTCCATCTGTGGCATCCCTTTGATGCTCTATGGGCCGGACACACCATCAATAGGTGTTTTACTTAGTGGATTCACGGAAAAGACTGCATGGGGACCTGGACCACTACATCCTCCCCTACTAGAAAGTTTCATCCTCGAAACAAAAGTCATACCTTAAGCCGGGGCCTCGAACAAGTGGGGGTAGGCGTCCATCATCGTCGACTCTAGCTCCCAGGTAGCCTCGCGCTCGCCATGGTTGCTCCACAAGATCTTCACATAAGGAATGGCCCGACTGCGTAGCTCCCTCACCTATCGATCTAGCACCCGCAACGGCCGCTCAACATAGCTCAAGTCCTCGGTGATCTCTAATGGGGTGAAGTCGATAACGTGTGACGGATCATAAACATATCTCCTCAGAGTGGATACATGAAACACATCGTGAACACCAGCAAGTATGGGAGGAAGTGCAAGCCTGTAGGCAACTGGCCCTATACGCTCCAATACCTCGAAAGGTCTAATATAACGAGGGCTGAGCTTCCCGCGAATGCCAAATCTCCTTATCCCCTTGGACGGCGAGACCTTCAAAAAGACATGATCTCCAACCAAGAACTCCAGGTCTCATCTCCGCACGTCTGTGTAACTCCTCTGCCTGCTCTGGGCGGTCTGTAGGTACTGTCTGATTACCCCAGCCTTTTCCTCTGCCTCTCGCAGTAACTCTGGCCCTAGAGTCCGCCTTTCACCCACATCGCTCCAATAAAGCGGGGATCGACACTTGCATCCATACAATACTTCAAACGGAGCCATCTGAATGCTCGCTTGAAAGCTATTATTGTACGCAAACTCTGCCAGTGACAAGTGTCGAACCCAACCCCCACCAAAGTCCAAACTGCAAGCTCTGAGCATGTAAGACCTGGCCTTTCCTTGACCCTTCCCGTTACCCCTTTTCTTATGACTGTCCGACTGTGGGACAATTTTTGGTGTTTTTCCGAAAAGTCCATCGGGACTCGCGGACATTTTTAGGCGGAAGGGCTCGCGAAACGGAGAATGGGGACGCGATCGGTTTCGGATTCCGACTCCCGGTTCTCCCAGAATAAAATTTTGAAGTTCGGACCCCTTTAGGCGCTCCGGGATCCGTGTGAGTGGATGACACGCTTTTCGAGACAATCTTAGCCGCCGGTTGTTTTTAGGGTTTCCTTAAAACCGAGGGTCGTAGGGTTTTTTTTTCCCTCTTGGTTTTCTCTCTTGACGGCTAGGATTTAAGGCGGCGCTTTTAAGAAAGAAAAAGAGGAACCCGAATCGATATTTCCTCTCTTTTCAAGAAGCGGCGCAAACGAGACGAGAGATGGGGAGATGCCTTCCTGTGAGATTGATCGAGCGAGGAACGGGCGACCCTCTTTCCTCCTTCTCCCCCACCGGCGAAAACAAGGTGAGCGGTTCGGGTCTCCCCGGTTATTGTTTCGATGTGAGGTTTTCCTTTTGTGGTTGTCTTGGGCATTACATGGTGTTGAACGGGAGGCCGCCGCCGCCGTCGTTGAACGGGAGGCCGCCGCCGCCGTTATCATGCCCCCGGGGTCGTCGCCGGAGTCGCACGGGAGCGGAAACGGAGTTGAAATCGCGAAACCGGAGCCGCGGGGGGGCGAAATTACGGTTTACTGTTCCCTTCCGTACGGCTTCAGGCCGCGCGGTCCACCAGGCCACCCGTGCACCCGCCGCACGCCCGCACGGCCAGGAGGGGCGGACCCGGCGCACGGGCGCGTGCACCAGCCCAGCCCAGGCTGCGCGGTGCACGCGCCAAGCGTGCACCCGGCGCACGCCCCCGCAGCCCGGTAGTGAGGACCCGGCTCACGGGCGCGTGCACCAGCCCGGCCCAGGCCGCGCGGTGCACGCGCCAGGCGTGCACCCGGCGCTGCCGCCTCGGCAGGGAGCGCGTGAGCCCGGTGCGCGCTCTGTCGTGCACCGGCCCAGCCCATTCCGTTTGGTGCACGCCCCCGGGGTGAGCCCGGTTTACACTGCCGCTTCCTCTGAGCCGTGAACCCGGTCCACGCCTGGACCCGTGCACCAGACTGCAGCCCGGAAGCCCGGGAGCTCCGTTTTTGGCCCGATTCGCCCCGTTTTTGAGTGTTTTTGACCACGACGATGTTTTTAACGTTACTTTTCCAACTTTAGTTTTCCGGGCGCAAGGTGGGAGGACTTCTGACTGGAATTTTTCCGCACACCCTTTTCTTCACGTCCCAGGTGGGTACCCCTTAGAACCTCTTTATGCACAGTTTCGTTGTTGCTATGTTTATTTTGTTAAGGGGTTTGGTGGGTGATGCGGACCTCCGGATTTACGACTGTCGCGGTAGAAGACCGGGCGGGCAGTTCGCCCTCCCTGAACAAAGGTAGGGTTGTTCGGGGCATACTAGCGTTGGGGACGGGGATCGACGTGACCTTTCAGAGTATTAAAGCTATTGTGTGGATATTTGATTGCCGAGGCAGGTGCTCGGTCTGGTTATGGGAAAAGGTGTAAAATCTTAGTAATTGCATGTTTACATTTGCTAACCCTGTTAAAGCTATTGTGTGGATATTTGATTGCCGAGGCAGGTGCTCGGTCTGGTTATGGGAAAAGGTGTAAAATCTTAGTAATTGCATGTTTACATTTGCTAACCCTGTTAAAGCTATTGTGTGGATATTTGATTGCCGAGGCAGGTGCTCGGTCTGGTTCGCCGAGGTTGGTGCTCGGTTGAGGCTCGAGATTGCTACACGCACACCAGCGGTTTGGCCACCGCAAGGGTGTGCTTTTTCGGAAAAGTGGTACGTTGACCCGTGTACCCCACGCAGCGGTGGCGTTAGGAATGGGGGCCCCCGTGGGTGGTGGGTGTGAGCGGTGCTGCCGAGGTGGGTGCTCGGCGGCCGAGGCAGGTGCTCGGCAGGGGTTCCGAGGCAGGTGCTCGGTGTGGTTGCTGGGGAAGGTGCCCGGTTTTGTTTGCACAAGGTTCTGCGTTGTATTGTCTGCACGAGGTTCTGCATTGTATGGGTTTGCTCATGGTGCTTCATTGTTGACTGCTCGGGTTCCTATCGTGGTTTGCCTGACTTTAGCCCTTTTTGCATATTATGTTATTTCTAGTCACTGACTTCCCACTCCGTGACAGGTTCGTCCAGGGGCGAGCGCTAGGGCACCGGAGAGGCCGCAAGGGTGCTGTTCTGACTTTGATCGAACTTCAGACACAGTGACTCTTCTTTCCCTTTATCTTTTATTACTCATGTTAGTTAGTCGTGGATTGCGATACCCCCGTTGGGTCGAAGTGGATGTTGCCTCTTCCTTTTTGAATAAACGAATGATTGTTACATTCTTTCTTACTTGGCCGTTTCAAACAATGAAAAGCAAAGAAAACCGGTTGCGAAAACTACTTTGAAAACGTGGGTGTCGTGTGGGCACCGAATTTTCAAACCCTGTGGATTTATGTGGCTTTCAAACGGTCTTTCCTAAAACGATGGCATCGTGTGGATGCCGCTTTCAAAAACCTTGTGATTGTTTATTCTTTCAAAACATCGGCCTCTATGTTCTAAGTGAATATTAGAATATCATGTGAGTTGTTTGGTTGTATGTGAACGAGACCCCAACTGATGTGGTTAGAGATTGTATGTGCTACACCTTGTGAGAATTTTTTGTAATTGAGACGCCGTGCATATACAAAGGAGACTCTGCCCGGTTGCAGAGTGAATTTGTGTATGCGGCGGGTCTGGACACGCACCGGGGAGCATTGGTTTACACAAAAAAAATATATGGCTGAATTAGGAGCATCGGTGGCTCCCCTTCCGCGCGATTCGAACCCCCGGGGCGTGACAGATTAAGATGGTATCAGAGAGGTAAACTTTAACCACAACAGTCGGGGCCCAACATCCACGGGACGCAATACAATAACTACTGATTAATAAAGTGAACTTGGGGTAGACCAGTAGATCGTGAGTGTGCGAGGGAAAAAGGGGGATTTAATTTCGGTGCGTCTGTAGGTCGTGGTGCTAGACCCGTTAGGTCTGGGTTGACTTGGTTTCTCTGTATATAGCGAATAATGGCCCGAAATGGGTTATCAGCGGAGAACGCAGGGGCAGAAAGTAAGGTGCCAATAGCGGCGGAGTATCAGCTGCTCCGACAACAACTATAAGAGGTGGCCGGGCAGTTAGCAACCCTTATGGGACAAATGCGGCAGTGGGCGCAACAGTCGACAACGCCAGTGGAGGTCGCCCAGGCTTCTTTGCCCGGACCAACCGCACCAGTGACGAGACCGCCGGTGGCGGTCAGCGAGACTACGGTTGCCCCTTCTCCGACAACGGTGACCGAGATACCGTCGGTTCATCCGACGACGCCTTCAGTAGCACTAGCACCAGCAACTTCGGGACTTACGCCGGGAGCCACTGTTGGAGCCCCCTTGGGAGAGACCGTGGTGACACCTATCCCCAGAATGACCGCCGATGCTGCGGGGGAAGCCCTTATCCGGCAAACCGAATGGGATGGGGTGACAGCGAACTTGGCAAATTTCAAGAGGTACGACCCACCCGTGTTTGAGGGAGAGACGACCGACCCTTGGGTCGTGGAAAATGGGTGGATACCATGGAGAAGCTTTTGAAGACCTATTGATGGAGGAACATGAACGGGTCCCTTTGGCAGTCCACTTTCTTGAGGGAAACGCCCGCAGGTGGGGGAGGACGGTACGCCCGGACCCCTCGGAGGGCACCGCCCTCCCATCTTGGACCACGTTTCGAGAAAAAAAAAAAAACTGTTTGGGGCATTTCTCTCCGACAGCATCAAACAGCAGATGGAAGATGACCTGAAGCACATCAAGAAAGGAAGTCAGACAGTTACGGGATATCAACGGGCATTTGTGAGGTTGATCAAATGTGTTCCCCCTGTTATAAGAGATGAATCTCACAAAGCACGTCTTTTTGCGAATGGTTTAGGAAGCGACATCTACAAGGTGGTGCAAGCGGCGGATTTGCACACCTTCTAGGAAGTGGTCGATAGAGCCACCTCAGTGGAGCACGAATTTGCGATTTCACGGGCCCGACGGGAGAGCTCAGATCACAGCGGGGATAAGAAACGAGCTCGACCTTGTTTTGGAAAAGAGCATACCAAGAGGAGCCGGCCTCCTAAATACCTGAGATGGCAACAAGGAACCAAGAATGCGTCGACGGGAGGACAATGGCCGGTGGACAAGTCTTGCATCAATTGCGGTGGAATACACCAAGTGACCGAATGTCCCCAGAAGCAAGACCACTGTTTTCGATGCGGCAAACCGGGGCACTATTGTTTCAACTGCCCCTCGGAAACGGGGACATCACCCGTAGCAGCATCTCCACCTTCGTCTCCGCAATCGGGAGGAGGGAGAGTCTATACGAAGACCCACCAGGGGACGGACCCACAGAGCACGATGTAGCAGGTAATACTCGAGTTTCAGATCATCGTGCTAGAACGTTGTGTCAACACCTAAGCATCCCACTCTTCCACCTCGCTTCATGTTTTCTCCCTACCATAGATATTAGAAGAAATCCCATCGTAGAAATAAGTTCGGTCGGATCCTCCGGCTACCCCTCGAGGCAGGCGGCTGTACTCCTTCCTGCCCAGCGAGGGTGAGACGGGTTCTTAGTCTCTAAGAACTAATGAGGTTCCCGTTAAAGGTTAATGGCATAACGCTTGGGGTCGACAGTCGCGGCAATCTTTAAGTGGTAGTTGACTGCTTGAAGTTCCAAGTGCATCTCCGGGAACCGGACTTACCGAAAAATAGCCTTACGAACTCGGAGTGGTCGACATGAGTTCACGGTCATACCATTTAGACTCGTTAGCACACCAGCGGTATTCACGGGCATGATGAATAGGATACTCAAGCCCTTCTTAGACCAGCCGGTAATGGTCTTATAGTGGACGTTCCGATCTACTCTCACACAGACGAGGGGTATGGGGAACACTCGCGAGTAATCCCCTAGACCCTCCGGGATCAGCAACCATATGCCAAACTCATAAAGTGTGAGTTTTGGCTCCGTGAGGTGGACTTTTTGGGGCATGTCGTTTCGACGTCTGGAATTGCAGCGGATCCGAGGAGGATCGAGTCAGTGACCAACTGGGCTCGGCCAACAACGGTGACGGAGATCCGAAGCTTCTTAGGACGGGCAGCCTACTACAGACGCTTCGTGGGAGGCCACTTCTCTAAATCGACTAACCCAAAGAGGGTAGAGATTCGTCTGGACAGCCCAGTGCCAAAAGAGTTTCAAAGAACTTAAAGACAGACGCACACAGGCGCCAGTGCTCATACAGCCGAAGCCCGGAAAGGACTATAAGATCTAGTCTGACGAATCTCCAAGGGGATCTTGGGAGACCAAACGACGGACACGTAACTACAACTGGTGCGAGACAGAATGTCCTCGGAGCAAGGCAGAATTTTTACGAGCGACTCGGATGATGTAATAAGGTGCCGGGGACGAATTCGTGTGCGCGATAAGCTAGAAACGAGGGAGGTAGTAGCAAGGAAGACCTCTTACAAGAGAAATTTTGGCCACGACCCCAGAGGAACCCTTAGAAGTAATGCTTCGTACCCTCCTGCCCAATAAAGAGGTGAAGACTTAGTTGTCTTTTATGTTGGCTATTTAGTTAAGGGTTAAATAGGTCCAACTTTCGGCCTTGTGACAATAGACCCGAGGCGTTGTAACAGTACGCCTTAGACGTCCAGGTGAGGTGAGTCGGGCCAAGACCCGAGGCGTTGTAACAGTACGCCTTAGACGTCCAGGTGAGGTGAGTCGGGCCAAGACCCGAGGCGTTGTAACAGTACACCTTAGACGTCCAGGTGAGGTGAGTCGGGCCAAGACCCGAGGCGTTGTAACAGTACGCCTTAGACGTCCAGGTGGGTTGAGTCAGGTCAAGATCGGTGGCGGTGTGACAGAATGCCTTAAATAAATGGGTTGCGTATTTCTTATAATCCGAGCTTTTGGGATTGTTGGTTGGAGTCAATGACCCGATATTCGGGATTTTGGAGCGCGTAGGCCCGGTGACATACCGGTTGGCTTTACTGCCAAACCTCGATGCGGATCTTAGCACGAGAGGACAAAAAGGTTGCGCAACCGGACGATCCCCCTATGGGAAGGTGCTGTGAAGCAACCAGGAAGAATGTGAGGCAACTTGGGAACCAGAGTCAAAGATGGGGGAGTGCTACCCGGACCTCTTCGCCGCAGGCGGGAGTTAAGTTTCGGGGACGAAACTTGTTTTTATTGGTGAGTGGTGTAAGACCTGGCCTTTCCTTGACCCTTCCCGTTACCCCTTTTCTTATGACTGTCCGACTGTGGGACAATTTTTGGTGTTTTTCCAGAAAGTCCGTCGGGACTCGTGAACATTTTTAGGCGGAAGGGCTCGCGAAACGGAGAACGGGGACGCAATCGGTTTCGGATTCCGACTCCCGGTTCTCCCAGAATAAAATTTTGAAGTTCGGACCCCTTTAGGCGCTCCGGGATCCGTGCGAGTGGATGACACGCTTTTCGAGACAATCTTAGCCGCCGGTTGTTTTTAGGGTTTCCATAAAACTGAGGGTCGTAGGGTTTTTTTTTCCCTCTTGGTTTTCTCTCTTGACGGCTAGGATTTAAGGCGGCGCTTTTAAGAAAGAAAAAGAGGAACCCGAATCGATATTTCCTCTCTTTTCAAGAAGCGGCGCAAACGAGACGAGAGATGGGGAGATGCCTTCCTGCGAGATTGATCGAGCGAGGAACGGGCGACCCTCTTTCCTCCTTCTCCCCCACCGACGAAAACAAGGTGAGCGGTTCGGGTCTCCCCAGTTATTGTTTCGATGTGAGGTTTTCCTTTTGTGGTTGTCTTGGGCATTACATGGTGTTGAACGGGAGGCCGCCGCCGCCGTCGTTGAACGGGAGGCCGCCGCCGCCGTTATCATGCCCCCGGGGTCGTCGCCGGAGTCGCACGGGAGCGGAAACGGAGTTGAAATCGCGAAACCGGAGCCGCGGGGGGGCGAAATTAGGGTTTACTGTTCCCTTCCGTACGGCTTCAGGCCGCGCAGTCCACCAGGCCACCCGTGCACCCGCCGCGCGCCCGCACGGCCAGGAGGGGCGGACCCGGCGCACGGGCGCGTGCACCAGCCCAGCCCAGGCTGCGCGGTGCACGCGCCAAGCGTGCACCCGGCGCACGCCCCCGCAGCCCGGTAGTGAGGACCCGGCTCACGGGCGCGTGCACCAGCCCGGCCCAGGCCGCGCGGTGCACGCGCCAAGCGTGCACCCGGCGCTGCCGCCTCGGCAGGGAGCGCGTGAGCCCGGTGCGCGCTCTGTCGTGCACCGGCCCGGCCCATTCCGTTTGGTGCACGCCCCCGGGGTGAGCCCGGTTTACGCTGCCGCTTCCTCTGAGCCGTGAACCCGGTCCACGCCTGGACCCGTGCACCAGACTGCAGCCCGGAAGCCCGGGAGCTCCGTTTTTGGCCCGATTCGCCCCGTTTTTGAGTGTTTTTGACCACGACGATGTTTTTAACGTTACTTTTCCTACTTTAGTTTTCCGGGCGCAAGATGGGGGGACTTCTGACTGGAATTTTTCCGCACACCCTTTTCTTCGCGTCCCAGGTGGGTACCCCTTAGAACCTCCTTATGCACAGTTTCGTTGTTGCTATGTTTATTTTGTTAAGGGGTTTGGTGGGTGATGCGGACCTCCGGATTTACGACTGTCGCGGTAGAAGACCGGGCGGGCAGTTCGCCCTCCCCGAACAAAGGTAGGGTTGTTCGGTGCATACTAGCGTTGGGGACGGGGATCGACGTGACCTTTCAGAATATTAAAGCTATTGTGTGGATATTTGATTGCCGAGGCAGGTGCTCGGTCTGGTTATGGGAAAAGGTGTAAAATCTTAGTAATTGCATGTTTACATTTGCTAACCCTGTTAAAGCTATTGTGTGGATATTTGATTGCCGAGGCAGGTGCTCGGTCTGGTTATGGGAAAATGTGTAAAATCTTAGTAATTGCATGTTTACATTTGCTAACCCTGTTAAAGCTATTGTGTGGATATTTGATTGCCGAGGCAGGTGCTCGGTCTGGTTCGCCGAGGTTGGTGCTCGGTTGAGGCTCGAGATTGCTACACGCACACCAGCGGTTTGGCCACCGCAAGGGTGTGCTTTTCCGAAAAAGTGGTACGTTGACCCGTGTACCCCACGCAGCGGTGGCGTTAGGAATGGGGGCCCCCGTGGGTGGGGGGGTGTGAGCGGTGCTGCCGAGGTGGGTGCTCGGCGGCCGAGGCAGGTGCTCGGCAGGGGTTCCGAGGCAGGTGCTCGGTGTGGTTGCCGGGGAAGGTGCCCGGTTTTGTTTGCACAAGGTTCTGCGTTGTATTGTCTGCACGAGGTTCTGCATTGTATGGGTTTGCTCATGGTGCTTCATTGTTGACTGCTCGGGTTCCTATCGTGGTTTGCCTGACTTTAGCCCTTTTTGCATATTATGTTATTTCTAGTCACTGACTTCCCACTCCGTGACAGGTTCGTCCAGGGGCGAGCGCTAGGGCACCGGAGAGGCCGCAAGGGTGCTGTTCTGACTTTGATCGAACTTCAGACACAGTGACTCTTCTTTCCCTTTATCTTTTATTACTCATGTTAGTTAGTCGTGGATTGCGATGCCCCCGTGGGGTTGAAGTGGATGTTGCCTCTTCCTTTTTGAATAAACGAATGATTGTTACATTCTTTCTTACTTGGCCGTTTCAAATAATGAAAAGCAAAGAAAACCGGTTGCGAAAACTACTTTTAAAACGTGGGTGTCGTGTGGGCACCGAATTTTCAAACCCTGTGGATTTATGTGGCTTTCAAACGGTCTTTCCTAAAACGATGGCATCGTGTGGATGCCGCTTTCAAAAACCTTGTGATTGTTTATCCTTTCAAAACATCGGCCTCTATGTTCTAAGTGAATATTAGAATATCATGTGAGTTGTTTGGTTGTATGTGAACGAGACCCCAACTGATGTGGTTAGAGATTGTATGTGCTACACCTTGTGAGACTTTTTTGTAATTGAGACGCCGTGCATATACAAAGGAGACTCTGCCCGGTTGCAGAGTGAATTTGTGTATGCGGCGGGTCTGGACACGCACCGGGGAGCATTGGTTTACACAAAAAAAATATATGGCTGAATTAGGAGCATCGGTGGCTCCCCTTCCGCGCGATTCGAACCCCCTGGGCGTGACAGAGCATGTCCTCAAGAATCTGTATAGTACGCTCTGACTGCCCGTCTGTCTGTGGGTGAAACGCTGTGCTGAAACTGAGCTACGTCCCCAAAGTGGCCTGTAGGCTCCTCCAAAAGCGTGAAGCGAATCTCGGGTCTCGATCAGACACAATGGAGGCGGGTACTCCGTGTAACCTCACAACCTCATCTAAGTACAACTGCGCCAGCCGCTCAAGTGACCAAGTAGTCTGCATCGGCAAGAAGTGAGCGGACTTAGTGAGTCGATCAACAATCACCCATATGGCATCAGCTCCTCCCTGGGTCCTCGGTAATCCGACCACAAAATCCATCGTGATGTGGTCCCATTTCCACTCAGGGATTGGGAGACTCTGTAACTTACCAGCCGGCACCCGGTGCTCAGCTTTTACCTGCTGGCAAGTTAAACACTGAGCTACAAATCTCCCAATATCCCTCTTCATACCATTCCACCAAAAATGTGCCTTG
This sequence comes from Tillandsia leiboldiana, assembly GCA_029204045.2. Classification (NCBI taxonomy): domain Eukaryota; kingdom Viridiplantae; phylum Streptophyta; class Magnoliopsida; order Poales; family Bromeliaceae; genus Tillandsia; species Tillandsia leiboldiana. The sequence goes on along the minus strand of CM055060.1, from coordinate 41,360,170 downwards.
AGGTCCTTATACATCTTAGTCCTACCAGGATGGAGGGTGTAAGGTATATAATGGGCCTCTCTCAGTATCTGCTGTCTAATCTCTGGATCCACTGGCACACACACTCGGTCCCTGTACCGTAGTACTCCCGAGGCATCAACTGTAAAGTCCCTAGGCTGATCACTCAAAATCTGATCTCTAATCCGGGTCAAGTGGGGGTCCTCACTTTGTCTCTCTCTGATCCTATCCAGCAGAGTGGGCTGCACGACCATAGATGTTAGTCGAGCAGAGACCCCAAGGGACACAACCTCTAGCTTAAGCCGCCTCATCTCCTCAAGTAGTGGCGCCTGGTCAGTAATCATCATGGGTAGGCTCTGCACTGCTCTCCTACTCAGGGCATCAGCGACCACGTTGGCCTTGCCAGGATGGTAAAGTATGTCCACATCATAGTCCTTTAATAGTTCCAACCATCTGCGCTTCCTCAAGTTGAGCTCCTTCTGTGTAAATAGGTACTTCAAGCTCTTTTGGTCGGTGTAAATCTCGCAGTGTTCCCCATACAGGTAGTGGCGCCACAACTTCAGTGCAAAAACCACAGCAGCAAGCTCCAAGTCATGGGTAGGGTAATTCTTTTCGTAATCCTTAAGTTGTCGAGATGCATAAGCAATTACCTTACCCTCCTGCATCAGCACGCAACCAAGTCCACTGTGCGATGCATCACTGTAAACCACATATCCTTTCCCCATAACAGGGAGGGAAAGGATTGGAGCCGACATCAATCTGTTCTTCAAGTCCTCGAAGCTCCTCTGGCAATCCTCACTCCAGATAAACTTAATCCCTTTACGCGTCAGAGGAGTAAGGGGTGTGTAGAGTTTCGCAAAACCCTCCACAAATCGACGGTAATATCCGGCCAAACCCATAAAACTGCAAACCTCTGATACCGTCGTCGGTCGGGGCTAATCCTGGACTGCCTCAATCTTCGCCGGGTCCACTGCCACTCCTGCGGCTGAAATCACAAGGCCCAAAAAGACTATTTCCCGAAGACAAAACTCGCATTTTGACAACTTGGCATACAACTTCCTCTCTCGCAGAAGTTGCAGCACGATCCTCAAATGCTCCTCATGCTCTGCATCACTCCGGGAGTATACCAGAATATCATTGATGAATACTACGACAAACCGATCCAAGTAAGGTCGAAAGATCCTGTTCATCAAATCCATAAAAGCGGCAGGGGCATTAGTCAATCCGAAAGGCATGACGGTGAACTCGTAATGCCCGTACCGTGTCCTGAACGCCGTCTTTGGAATGTCCTCGGCCTTCACCTTCAATTGGTGGAAACCTGACTGTAGATCGATCTTGGAGAAGACACAAGACCCTTGCAGCTGATCGAATAAGTCAACAATGCACGGCAAAGGGTACTTGTTCTTGATGGTCACTTTATTCAACTCTCGATAATCCACACAAAGCCGAAGTGAACCATCCTTCTTTTTCACAAATAGCACTGGCGCTCCCCAAGGCGATACACTTGGCCTCACAAATCCTTTGTCCATCAAGTCCTGAAGTTGCGACTTTAACTCACGCAATTCAGCCGGTGCCATTCGGTAAGGAGCCTTAGAGATTGGCGCAGTTCCTGGGACTACGTCAATCAAAAACTCGATCTCCCTATCCGGCGGCATGCTAGTCAGCTCCGGTGGAAACACATCTGGGAACTCGCGAACAATAGGGATATCCCCGAGTCCCGGTGCCGCCGTACGCTCCTCAATCACACTAGCCAAAAAGGCCACGCATCCACTGCGAATCATCTGCCTCGCACGAGAAGTTGAAACTACCGAGGCGAAGAAAGCACTCTGGCACCCTCTATACACAAACACCTCCTGGCCTGGCTCGCTAAAGGTCACAGTCCTCACGGCACAATCAATCGTCGCGAAATAGCGAGCCAGCCAATCCATCCCAAGTACTATGTCAAAGTCTCGCAGCTGACTCAGGACCATCAGGTCCGCTGGCAAAATCCACGACTCAACCTGTACTGGGCAGGACCAACAACACTCCTCTACATGCAAAGTATGATCAGGAATCTGGACCTCTAATGCATGTGGCAACCGACCTACCTCTAATCCATGTAATGATGCAAACACTCTACTAATGAAGGAATGCGATGCACCGGTATCAAATAAAGTACGAACTCTAATACCAGAAAGTAAAGTGATACCTGCCACCACGTGGTCGGCTGCCGAGGAGTCCTCTACCTGGGCGGCGTAGACCCGCCCACTCTGTGCTGGAGGTCGATAATCTGCAGGGTGGGAGGAAGGAGCCCTCCTCGCTGGAGCATAGGGCCGCTACTAGGGCACAAAAGGGGCCGATGCCAAGGAGGGAGCTGCTGAAGTCGCAAGTGGGCAAGTAGCTCGGACGTGGCCAGACTGTCCACACCGATAACAGCGGTCGAACCTCATGTCACAAGTATCAGACGAGTGCTAACCCCTACTGAAAATGCACCTAACGGTAGACTGGGGCTGCCTCGCCTGCTGCTGCTGCTGTCTCTGCCGCTGAGGCCTCTGCTGTCGTGACTGTGATCTCTGCTGCTGTGAGTGCTATTGCTGCTGCTGGTGCTGTGGGGGCCTCTGGGATCCACCCGGCCCTCGCCGCTCCGAACGCCCCCGGCCCGAGAACTGGGGCGGTGGCGGTCGGGGCGGCCTCCAAGAACTGGCCTGTCCCCCGTCGTCCTGTGCTGATCGCTTCCTGTCAGAGCTCTGAGCGACCATACCACCACGTCTGGCAACTACGTGGTCTCCCCTCTCGACCCACTAAGCATGTTCCGCGGCCTCCTCAAGAGTCTACAGCCACGCGGCATGCACCAAGGTATAAATATATAGGCGAAGACCTGTCTCGAAAAGCTCCACCTGGTGAGGTCCATCTCGGGCGACAAAGGGTACGCAGTTAAGCAACTGCGTAAACTCCTGAAAGTAAGTCAGTACTGATCGGTCGCCCTACTGCAGGTTTTTCATATCGTCCTCCAGCTTCTTCTTCACACTCGAAGAAAAGTAGGTGTCCAAGATCATCCTCTTAAACTCCGCCCAAGGTAATTGCTGAGTAATCTGAAACTCCAAGGGCTCCACCCGACGCCACTAGGCGTCTGCATCCCCGTCCAAGAAATGCACTGCCATGTGCACTCTGAACCTCTGGTCAATGAACAAGTCCCGGAATAACTTCTCCATTGCCGCTAGCCAAGCTCCAATCTCCCATGGCTGAGTGCTCCGCCCCGAAAACCTAGGCGGTCCTCGCTGACAAAACTGAGTGAGCTTGTCAGCGATCTCCTGCTCCTCTGTCGGGGTCAACGGCCGGATCGCTCCCTGAGCCCCACTGCTCGAAGATGGTGCCGTCAGTACTGGTGGTATAGCCGATGGTGCGGGGGCCTCGAATGTAGTAGGGGGAGGCGCCTCTCTCTGGGCGAGTAGCTGCTCTATCCTTTGCTCCTGCCGGCGGTGACTCTCCGCCAACTGGGCCACCATGGCCCTCAGCTCGCTAATCTCTGAAGGCCGGGACTGCTCCGGCTCCTCCGGGGGTATGGGAGTACCCCGGGTAAGGATCTGCCGCCTGGGAGGCATCCTGCCAAAAAGAAACCACGAATCAGAAATCAAAACAACACTCGACCCAATCTAGCGAATGTCAAAGACATCCCCCTATTTCTGTAACTTTATGTTGTCTGCAGCCAACATAATAGTCCACCAGAAATAGGATATGCCAGTCCCTCTCCACTCACAGGAAGAGTTTAATAAATAAATCGCCGACTTTCGCAAAATATCGGGTCACTCACGCCCTGCCATCCTAGGGTCTGCCAAAAACCTAGGGTTTCCTAAGTCCCAACTGACCTATCCCTAAGCTCTGATACCAACCTAATCTGTCACGCCAGGGTATAAACCAGAACCCGGGCCCGTCCACAGATCCGCCGTGCACACAGAATTTCCCGTGTACACGAAGCGCTGGTAACCTGCTCAGATACAAGAGATAATATAAAGGAGCATAAAAACAGAGCTGAACTAAAACTAATACATCTCAGACTAAAGCTGGAAAATAAAGTACAACATCTCTCACAAAATAATACAAGTGTCTCTCCCAGCTCACCAAAAAATATACAACTAGTTGGCTGAAGCCAGACCGAAAGGAAATAGAAAATACAACTGTCTGAGTGTACAAGGGGATACATCAGAAACTGCTATGCTCTCGAACAGGGTAGACGGCTATCTAATCCGCTATCCTCTTACCTCGATCCGCCGAGGAAGGTCCAGCAACTCCCGCAGAGGACTCTGCAAAATAAAGGGGGGAAAAGGAAAAAAGTACAATAGGGGTGAGAACTACTATAAAAATAGTAGCCTCCCCTACTGGGTTAAGCCTCAAACTCTGACATGCCCACTAGGTCTACCAGAGGCGTAAAGGAAACAAAGGTGATATGCTATGAAGATAACTACTGATGAAAAGCTACCACTAGTATGCCTCTAAAATACCAAGCTAAAAGAATAGCTAAATGTATGCATCAAAATATAAATGCCTGCCTGAATAAACCCAATCTAAACACCAGTAAATACCGGTACTGCCTGCTGTGCCTGCCAAATCGGGTATGCTGGCCAACGCATAACACCGATAGGGAAAATGAGTCCAAGGACTCAACGCCTGTCTATCGCACACTCCGGAGTGGCACTCGAGGGGAGCGACCCACACGAGTAAAGTAAGTAGCCATAAGTAACCTGATATAGCAGGACTGGATCACGACTCTGATCAAAGTGGGAAAAACCATCCACTAAGGGAAAGCCCGATCCCTCTCCCCCAATCTGATGCAATAATAACAGTCCGGTCAACCGCCCAAAGTTCGCGGTCGCCGCAATACCCTGCCATCAAGCCCTGCCTATCCCAAATCCCCAGAAACCTGACTACACTATCCCAGCCCCCGCTCAAATCCGAGCACACTATCCCCTAAGTCTAGATAACGGGAGGAAGAAATAAAAGCATGGTTTCTCCTATGCCAGTTCCAGCATGATAGTGTAGCAGAAAATAGTGGCCTAACTAGGTGTCCATACAAGCATGCAAGGTCCTTTACATAGCAAAAGAAGTACAAGTTTCCAAAATGTTGGCTTGCATAGAAATGATTATTGCAAATGATAGTGACCATTAAAATACCCGACTTGCCAATCAATCATAAGCTGGCCTAGACATATAAATAAAATCCCTTAAATTAAATCACAGTCCCTCTTTGTATAATTATCAATTTTGTGATCTTTTCACCTAGATGCAAGTTCTAACATGGCACCCTTTTTCCCAAAGCATACAAATTGTACATAAAGTGAGCAATCGCCGTTTCATCATAAAGAACACTATGTTAGGCCTAGTGAGTAGTCAAAATGAGGAGTACACAACAACACCCACCTCGATCGCTAAATCCCCGTCCAAACAATGTCCTCGCCCAAACAGGTCAACCGCCACAATCACTGTACAAAATACCCCAATATACACACAATTAAACATACAAGTGCCCACAAGAACATGCTGTCACTAAATAAATAGTCCAGAACTGTGCCATTTTCACCTACGAGATAAGCTCGAAAAATTCCAGAAAAAATACCGCCGTGACCGTCGCGGCGAGCCGATCGAAACGAGTACCTGCATGTCCCAAACCGAGTTTCGTACATCAAGATAAAAATTCGACAATGTGACCCTCTCAAAAGAATCCTGTATAAAAATCTATAGCACTTTGCTCTAGAAAAAGGGATTTTTCATCTTTGGGGAAAACTCAAAAAAATCCAGGAAAAATCGAGGACGTTCCTTGCGATGTGCAGATGCAAAACGACTACGGGCACGCCTCCAACCGATGCCTGAACACAAAGATATCACCGAAACACTATAGTACTGTCCAAAACTCCGCCAAAGAAAATGGGTCAAATGAAAGCCCGGGAATCTCCAAGAAAACTCGAAAAGAGGGGGAGCTCAAAACACGAAAGTCATAGCCCTACCTGTCGTGAAGCCAACGGTGTAAGAATCGCCGGAAAAGATAGTCGGAGTAGGCCAGGGGAGCTCGCGGACCGAAACGCAACGAAACGGGTCGCCGGTGGAGGAGCGTCGCTGTGCGCCAAACCGCAGTAAATGCCGGAGTCGGGTCCTCCAAAAATCCCAGAAGTCTCCCAAAAGATGCAGCACTGCCTAAGGAAGAAACTCCCTGAAGGGCCTTCTGTGAAAAATGTAGGGCCCCAGAACCCCATGTAGCTTTTTCCTGTGAATCCACTTGTAAAACACCTATTGATGGTGTTTCTGGCCCATAGTGCATCAAAGGGATGCCACAGATGGACCTTGTGAGGTATCGATAGTTGGATTGGCCTTCAGCTACTTTTGCCGAATTTTAGAAAAGGTTTTGGGCCAAACAGAGGTTGGATTTGGATTCAGCGCGGAAAAACGCTTGAAAACGGCTATTTGCTTGTTTAATTCTGAGTCCGGATGCCCAAAAACGGACTCCCGGAAGTTTTCAGTGGATTCTGGTGCATGGGGGAGGCTGTAGACCGGCTGGGTGCCATGTGGCGGCCTGTTATTGGCCGGTTTACTGAGTGCGGTCCACAGAGCAGCGCCGGGTGGCGCATGGACCCGGCACGGGGCCACGTGGCGCCCCAGTAGTGGCCGGCGCCCGATGCGCGGTCCACGGAAACCCCGCGCGGGTGCATAGACCGGGCGCGGGGACACGTGTCAACAGGTGATTGGCGGGCTCATGCGGCGCGGTCCACGGGGGTGCACGCCAGTGCCTCGGGATGCATGCACGTGTGGGGGGCAGGTGGCGCGGCCGGCGAGGCGCGCGACCGGTCGGCGGGTCGCGCGGGCCGGCCACATGGCGCCCGGCCATTGGCGGGCGCCAACCACCCATTTGACCGTTTGCGCGACGCGTGGCAGCACCCGAGCGGCCCTGCACTGGCTGTTCCCTGTTCGGGACACGTGTCACGTGCAGGGCGTTTCGGGCGCTGGTCGGACGGGGGGAATCGTCCGACTAGCGGATTCGGGCGCCCGAAAGGGTGCGCCCGAATCCGATTGGTAGCCCTTTTGGACTTGGGCTTATAAATAGGCCCCTTGGGTTCTTTTCTGAGTTTTTTGGGTTGTTTCGTAGGGAGAGCCCTTTAGGGAATTTATTCCTCTTTTTGTTGTGCATCTTGTGGAGAAGTTCCAGAATTTTTGGAGGACGCTACTTCGACGTCTACTGCGATTCGGCGCACTGCGACGCACCTTCCTTGTTTGCCCTTTTCGTCATGTTTTCTTGGGCTTTTCGGATCATTTATGTGACCCCTTTTTCTGTGAGGGAATTTGGACAGCACCGGGGTTTTTGGTGGTTTTCTCAGCAACCAAGAGTCGGAACGAGGAGTGCAAATACTCGATTTATATCTACGCGTCGCAAGGAACATCATCGTATTTTTCCTGGAATTTTCTGAGGTTGCTTCGAAGGTGAAAATTATACTTTTTCTGAAAAGAGCACTGCTGACTTTTCTTCATTGGAAGTTTCGCGTGTACCGCGATATTTAATTTGTATCTTGGCCTACAGGTGTCAGAACGGGACGAGTAGGTACTCGATTTTCATCTACTCATCGCGAGGATCGCAACGGTGATTTTTCCAGATTTTTCTGAGGAATGTACTGTTGTGAATTTCCTCATTTTCCGTGCTGTTTGGAAAAAAAACAGCAAATGCTGTTTTGGATGTTATTATTTACACCGGGTGCGATCTATTTTGCAGTAGTTCACTGTTTTAGAGGTTTGCGGGGATTGAGGATCTTGGACAGCGGGGAATCTCTTATTGTCGTTGTTCACGCTTTTCGAGGTGGGTGGTTGTGGTATCCCTCTCTTTTGGTGTGCTCACTAGGAACATCAGAATAATCCCGATGTTAGAAAATGTAGATTAAAATATTGATAATCCTTGCATGGTAAAAAGGATTAAATAATTGCTAGCCTATCCATTTAATTGAGACATTGGTTATTGGACATGATCATTATGCCATAATCACTCCTGTTAAGTATTTAATTATCTGGAACAGCACGATCAGTTGTATGTTAGAACAGTGGATAGCGAATTCCATACTTTCATCTGAGGACAGTTGCATGCTTGTATGGACATCTAGTAAGGCCACCTTTTTCTGCTACACTATCATTGGAATTTGACATAGGAGAAACCATGTGGGCACCTTTTCTCCTTTATTTATGATACTTGTGGTATTGCTCGGGTTCAGCAGGGTTGTAGGATAGTGTAGCTGGGTTTATTGAGTGGATTTGTCATACCAGATTGTGGGTTGTGGGGTGTTGCGGCGACCGCGGACATTGGGCGGTAGACCGGATGTTTATCTTTGCATCAGATTGGGGATCGGATTTCTTTAGTGGATGGAGTTTTCCCACTTATTGAGTATTATTGCATTAGATTGGGGGATCAGGTTATCTTTAGTGGAGGATTTTTCCCACTTCGATCATTGTCGTGATCCAGTCCTACTACAGTGAGATATTGAGACATGGTTACTGTACTTGTGAGACATGATTTCTGTACTCGTGTGGGTCGCTCCCCTCGAGTGCCACTCCGGAGTGTGCGACCGTTCCGGTAAGTAGTCGGTCTATTACCTATTTTGGGATGCGACCGTTCCGGTAAGTAGTCGGTCTATTACCTATTTTGGGATGCGACCGTTCCGGCAAGTAGTCAGTCAGTATTCCCGCAGATGAGTTCGACAGCAGAGCAGGCAGTGCCAGTTTTTACTGGTCCATTGATTGGGTTTATTCAGTCAGGCACATACACTGTTGCATTCTTATAGTTACATCTTTCTGACTCTGCATTTAGAGGCATAGTAGTGGTAGCTTCATTTTCTTTTAGTAGTATCGTTTATAGCCTACCACCTTCCCTTTCCTTTTTGCCTCTGGTAGACCTAGTGGGCACGTCTGAGTTGAGGCTTAATCCACTAGGGGAGGCTACTGTTTCTATAGTAGTTCTCACCCCCATCGTCTTCTTCTTTGTTTCTCCCTTTGTTTTGCAGAGTCCTCTGTGGGAGTTGCTGGGCCGTAAGCAACGGATCGAGGTAAGAGGATAGCGGACTAGATAGAGTGTCCACCCGACAGTATGCTAGCTGGACTTTTGATGTACCCTTATCTCCTCAAACAGTTTTATTGTACTCTCTTTTGGGTCTGGCTTTAGCCAGCTGGTTGTATATTTGTGGTGAGCTGGGAGAGTACTTGTATTTATTTACAGTTGTTCCTTACTTTATTTCCAGCTTTAGTCTGAGATGCGGTAGTTTTAGTTCAGCTCTGATTTTATGCTCTCTTATTATTATCTCTTTTATCTGAGCAGGTTACCGACGCTTCGTGTACGCGGGAAATACCGTGTGCACGGCGGATCTGTAGACAGGCCCGGGTTCTGGTTTACACCCGGGGCGTGACAAAAAAAGATCCAGAAAAATGTCAAAAGGGTGGCCTAAGGGGCCTATTTATAGGCCCAACCCGAAAACCCGCTTGGGGCCAGATTCGGGCGCGGATTCCGGGCGCCCGAATCCGCAGGTCGCAAGAAACGCGCCCGATCCCGCGGTCCGACCAACGCCCGAATCAACCCGCTCCCGCCACGCGTCCCGCACAGCGGACTGCGTGTGCGGGGCGGCTCAGGCGCGGCCACGTCGCCCCTCCCGGTCAACCCGGGTAGGTGGGGACCGCGGATGACGGTGCGCCACGTGGCCCGCACTCGAGCGCGGGTCACGTGCGCCCGACCGCGCCGCCTGACCGCTTGCTATGCACGCACCCCGAGGCGCTCCTCCGTGCCCCCGTGGACCGCGACTACGTGAGCCGGCCAGCGCCAGGCCGCCACGTGTTCCTGCGCCCGGCCCACGGTAACCGCGCGGGTTCCATGGTCCGCACCGCATGCGCCAACCATTTTGGAAACGCTACGCATCCCGCCCTCCAGTCCATGCACCCCTCTGCACCTCCCCGTGGACCGCGCTGCGTGAGCCGGCCAATGACAGGCCGCCACGTGGCTCCAGGCCGGTCCACGGTCTCCCCCATGCGCCCGAATCCACAGAAAACTTCTGGGAGTCTGCTTTTGGGCATCCGGACTCAGATTTTAACAAGCAAATAACTGTTTTCGAGCGTTTTTCTGCGCTTAATCCAAATCTAACCTCTGTTTGGCCCAAAACCATTTCAAAAAATTGGCAAAAGCAGCCGAAGGCCAATCCAGCTAAAGCTACCCCTCTGGGTCCATCTGTGGCATCCCTTTGATGCTCTATGGGCCAGACACACCATCAATAGGTGTTTTACTCAGTGGATTCACGGGAAAGACTGCATGGGGACCTGGACCACTGCACTTCACCCTCGGAATCGCTTGGTTCATCATCCAGTGTCGTTTGATCATCCTGGGAAGAAACGGATAATGAACCAGATACAATCGATGAAAAACACACGAAGGGTGAAGTTGTGGACGCAATAAATGCTATGGCGTTGTTATCCTCATCACTAGAAGATGACTCATCAGAAGTAGAAGTGTCATCCCATGTGACGGCTTGCATAGCCTTCTTCTTTGACAGATTCTTGTTGGGACACTCTGTTGAGATATGGCTAAAGCCTATGCATTTGAAGCACTGGATTTGTCCCTCGGTGTTCTTCTTGTCCTTTGAAGAACCCACTTGCTTTCTTGATTTAAAGCTTGAAAATCCTTTGCCTTTCTTGATTTAAAGGTTGAAAATCCTTTGCCTTTCTTGGACTTAACGAAGGATGATGGTTTGCTTGAATTTCCCCTTCAAAAGTTTTGACGAAATTTTTTTGTCAAGAATGCAAGTTGTTTCTCGAAATCCTCCATAGATAAATTATCATCAGCGTCTGAGGAGGATGAATTCGCGTCTTCTTCCTTTGTTGATTTCAATGCAAAACCTGAAGACTTAGAATAAGAGGAAGGCTTTCCAGAAGAGTAGTTAGTAGGAAAAGTCATTTCATAAGTTAGAAGTGCACCAACTAATTATTCTACTTTGATTTCGTCTGGGTGTTTTACTATTTCAATGGCTGCAACCTTAGGGCGAAATCTTTCAGAAAGAGTTCACAAAATCTTTCTTAGAACTTTCGATTCTGAAAATTTCTCTCCCAAATTAGCACATGTATTTACGATATCTTGCAATCGTGTATAATAATCTGTGAAAGATTCATTTTCTGCCATATGTATTGAATCAAATTTGCTTGTAAGCATCTGCAGTTTTTGAATCTTTACTAAACTTTTACCCTCATGTGTAACTTGTGGAGTATCCCAGATTGCTTTTGCGGTCTCACATGCCGAGACGCGCGAAAACTCAGTTTGAGACAAGACATTAAATAAAGCGTTAATTCCCTTGCCGTTGTAAGAAGATGCATCAATCTATTCCTTGCTCCATTTCGACCTAGGTTTGATGGTGAGAAAATCACCGGCAATAATCTCAGTAGGATTTGTCCATCCAAACTCAATTGATTGCCATACTCGTTCATCGATGGAAATTAAGAACGCTCTCATGCGTACTTTCCAGTAGACATAATTTGTTCCATCGAAGAACGGTGGTCTATTGATGTTTCCACCTTCAACCATTGTTTACAACCCTATTCCTTCTCTGATACCACTTGTGGGTTGTGCGATAATGGATCTAAATAGGGGAAAAACCACCTAGAGGGGGGGTGAATAGGTGCAAACAATAAAACTCAACAATCTCTGCGTAAAAATAACCCAATGCGGAAAAATAAATAACGTACACAAGATTTTACGTGGAAAACTCCGTCACAGGAGTAAAAAACCACGAGACCGATAAGACGGTGAAATCCACTAAGATTAAACACGTACAAGGTGATATACCGTAACTCTACGACTCAACCTTTTCCATTCGCTCCAAGTAGATCTTCTCCGCTCGCTCCACAACACGCCTCGAATCCACAATTTGCGTCCAACGCCGAATCCACGACGTCCAACCGAATCCACGGTCTTCACCAATATAGCACGTATAGATCACACGAACGCTCCTCGCCCCGAATCCACGAAAGTGGTAGCACCTTGAATCCACAAGGCCACGCGAATCCACGCATCGATTGTCCTCTCGAAAATCGTTGTTTTGTTTATTGGTGGTGATAATCTATAAGAATGTATTCGGATCATCACCAATATTTAGTTAAACATACTTGATCCTTTTGAATCCATTTTTCTTGAGATTGATGTATGTGATCCACAATTCTTCAACTTCAATCTTCAAGACTCAAAACACTTCATGAAATACGCCAATACAAAGATCCTTAATAATCTCCCCCTTTGGCGGTTTCGTGACAAAACATGTAATCCACAAAAACAAACAAAAAGATATTTTTATTGCTATCACCATACAATAAAAATTTACATTAAAGGTCCAAATAAAGTGTAAATACAAGAGATAAACTCTTATTACAAACTCTAGACTTAGACGCTTGTACTCTCTGCAAAAGAAACAATTCTTGACAAAAGAAATCATTAGATACCTCAAGAATTTAAAAATTCAATAAGCAATCAGAGAGATAGAGTTTATACTCATGTAACTTATGACATTATTTAATCAGATATGTACGAAAGTAGATAATCAAAGATCCACATATCATCATATATCCATAACGTTCCAAATGTCACAAACAATTAACAAGTTCAAAGTTAAGTTGTGTCAGTTGTCGCAAGTCACTTGTTAGAAATATTACATGCCCAAATAGTTAGTCAAATAGTTAGTCATATGGCATGTTATCACAGGTTTAGTCCTACTTACCTTCAAGTTCCACGTTCTCAAAAATTCCAAGTTCTCTCCCCCTTTTTGTCACAATCGCCAAAACAAAATAACAAGGAGGAAAAAAGTTCAAAAGTAATGACAACTTAAGGTAAAGAAACAAAAATGAAAAACCTGCAAAACAAAGTTAGAAAATTTTATTCCGAATCTGAGTCTTCAGAATTGCTGCAACCCAATTTGTTAAAAATTGCCTTGAGCAGCTTTGAGACTTTCGAACATTTCTTTCGAATCTTACGTTGATCGGTAGAGATATGCTGTAAATCAAGTGACATTCTTTCTTGTTCTAAACACAGTCGTCGTTGCTCGTGAAATATGGAGGACACAAACACATCATCCTTTGACGTGTCTCTCATTGGAGTTGAGGCAAGTACCGAGGTTGCAGATGGTACTGGAATCGATGAGGCATGTTTACCTTCAATCCATTCAGACTCCTTCATTTGAATGATGTTTTATCTAGTTGGAGATTGTATTCCTGCAAATGACTCATTAATATGAAGTCCACTACCCCTTGTTTGTTTCCTTCTCGTATATTTTCTTATCGTCGAGCAAGATTTCATAGGTGCTTTGTTCTTTAGTGCGGACCTATCATTAGCTGCGGCAACCTGTTTTGCTTCCTTTACTATCGTCTCCCAATCTTCTGTTTCAGTCTGGGAATTATCTGAGAGGATGGGCTGGGTTTCTTCTTGATCTTGCTTCATTTTGTTTGTAATCCTTGTGCTCACCAATGCTGTGACAAAGATGATTATCCAACCAAACACCATTGTTGACTGAGTTTAAAAAAAATGGTCCTATGAGCAAGAACTCAAAAACATGGAAAAAATTGTTTAACTCCAAAAATTTTAAAAATTATATCCAAACAATCCTTATCACATGTAGAGGCTAGGAATCAAGAAGGATTTGCAAAAGGAATTTTAAAAATATATCAATGTCATGATTTTCGAAAATTCCAAAAATTTGCCCTAAAACCGAAATTTCAGAAATCGAAGCCTAAAAATCCGTTTAGAACTTGACAAGCAATCATAGAAAGGTTTCTCAGGCATCCAAAGTTCAATTTATACAAGAAATTTCAGAGAAAAACATCAAAAATTGAATTCGGGGCATGATTTCTATCTCGTTTTGAAGAAAATAACATGAACTGAGAATAAACCGAGATTTTGATACAAATACTTACTTGATCTGAGAGAAATTGAGTCAAGAGAAATCCACTAGCCCTTGGTTCTAGAGAGAGAAACTTAGGAAATCAAAAATGAAAGTTTGAAGTGAATGATAAATTAAAAACCATTCGTTTTGATATAAAACCTATCTGCGGTCCGTATCGGATCATGAGTTCAGTCTGGATCGGCTTGGCGCAGGAAATCCCATCGTTCGGGATCCGGACTGAACAATCCAGTCCGGACTGCTTGCAACTTTTTCTTCAGGAAAATTTCGAAAGATTCCAGAAAATCCAGAAAAAGTATGTAAGCATTCTTGCATATCAACTTTAGTCAAAATGTATCGTTTCACATAAAAAGAAATAGATTATGATAAATCTATCAATATATCCCAAATAAAAAAACGAAAATTTATAAAATTTATAACCTCTAAAGTTGAGCAAGTTCAAAAACATCAAACACGATCTTATGAGTAATGAATTTATCGAATCATCAATTGAGCAAAGAAAATGAATTACCAAGATCGATAGATATTTGAAATCCCCAAAAAAGTCAAATAATATATCTAGTCAATATATTTAGGGAGTGACTCTTTGAGCATCTTTCAATATGAAATCCCACCTTATACCAACCTTGGAATTTGACAAAGTCAAGTATTCCAAAAAATATTTTATAAAATAAACACGAACACCATGCTTGGTAAACATGTGGTAGCTGCACACAGTACTCAGACGACAGAGGTGGTAGCTCTTTCATCCATGTGGTGGTAGTTTTCACACTCCACTAAAGGATGTAACTCTTTCCACATCTTTTTGAGCATGAAACATTAAAAACTCCCCCTCAATTGGCTATCAATTATATCAGATATTAAGTATTCAACCAAAAATTGATCTCGTGTTCATACTTATTTCAACTATTAAATAAGATAAAAACAATACAAAGAGATCATTGAATGAGGGATTGACTTTGATCAATTAAAGATGAAATAATTAATATAAACGATCATTGCATCAACAGACTTATAATGATATCAAAATCATAAAAAATTTCTCAAGAAATGAAAGGATGCAATTAAAGTCAATTTAACAAATGCTCATTTAATGTTCTATATTACCAACAAAAAGAACAAAAACACAAAACAAAACCTAACCTAAGCAATGGTTCAAAAGTTGGTTATTTCAAAGAAAGCATACCAATTGCTTTTTGCAAATGAATAAAACATTTTTGATCCAAAGGTTTTGTTAAAATATCGGCTAATTGATTTTCAGTTGAAACATAAGAAATTTGTAAAGTACTTGATTCAACTAGCTCTCTTAAGAAATGATATCTAAGTTCAATGTGTTTTGTTCTAGAGTGCAACACAGGGTTTTTAGAAATGTTAATGGCACTGGTGTTGCAACACAGGGATGCGGAAGTCACTCAATACACTCTTCATCCAAATCAATTGAGTTGAGCAACTTCCCGCTGAAATGTATTCCACCTCGGCAGTCGAGAGAGCAATGCAGTTTTACTTTTTACTATGCCATGCAACAAGACAATGGCCAAGATAAAAACATGCACCACTCGTGCTCTTCCGATCATCCACTGATCCAGCCCAATCGGCATCCGAATATCCTATAATATCAAGAGATTCGAAGCGTTTGAGGTAACGGAGTACTCGGGGGTATTTGCGATGATTCCTGCACATTGGATGAACTAAAAGAACCATTAGATGCATCAAAATTTTCAGAAGATTTATCATGCAAAGATACACTATCATTAGCAGGAGATTCATCGTCAAGAGACATATCAGGAGTAGATTTATCAGAAAAATGAGAAGCTTCATCTACTTTAACATTTATTGATTCTATCATCGTTTTAGACTCAAGGTTAAATACCCGATATGCTCTACTATTTGTGGAATAACCCATAAAAATTCCTTCAACACTTCGAGAGTCGAATTTTTCAAGATTTTCTCGATCACGTAAAATGTAACAACGACTCCCAAATATGCGAAAATATTTGATGTTGGGTTTTTTACAGAACCAAAGTTCATAGGGGGTATTTAAAGTACCCGAGCGCAAATATATTCTATTGATCACATAGATGTTGGGTTATACTATAATAAAGATCTAAATAGGGGAAAAACCACCTAGAGGGGGGGTGAATAGGTGTAAACGATAAACACTCAAAAATCTTTGCGTAATAAAAACCCAATGCGGAAATGAAAATAATACGCAAGATTTTTACGTGGAAAACTCCAAAACCAGGAGTAAAAAACCACGGGACCGATAACACGGTGAAATCAACTAAGATTATAACACGTACAAAGGTGATATAACGCACACACAGACGACTCATCCTTTTTCCATATGCTCCGAGTTGATCTTCTCCGCTCGCTACGCAACGCGCCTCGAATCCACGATTTGAGTCCAACACCGAATCCACGGCGTCCAACGTCGAGTCCACGACGTCTGACCGAATCCACGGTCTCCACCAGGTAGTACGTCTCGATCACACGAACGTATCTCGCTCCGAATCCACGAGAGCGGTTGCACCTTGAATCCACACGGCCACGCGAATCCACGCGCCGATTTTGAGGAAAATCGTTATTTTGTTGGTGGTGATGATCCGTCGAATACTTAGATCAAAGATAGATCGGAAATGCCATCTAAGTATTCATTAATTTGATTCTACTCAAAATCTGAGTATGAAAATCTAGAATCAAATTAATTAATATAGATGAAGAAACATAGAATCAAATCTAGTTATTTCCTTTCTTCTCTATATGTGGATCTGTAAGTTTTTCTCTATTAATTTTTATCTGTCATTTCCCAGAGATAAAACATAGTGTGGATTACCCTAAAAAAATAGAATTAGGGTTTACTTATAGGTTAGAAACCATTGGAAGAGGATAAGAATCAAAAACTGATTGTAACAGAATTTTTCCCGCACGACGGTCCAGACCGGATTAGGCTCGTTCAGGACTGTCGTTGTTTTTCAGAGAATTCCTGAAAAATTAAGGTTCGGGGTCTAGAATGAAATCCACGGTCCGGACTGTTCATGCAGTTTCAGTAAACTCCACGTTCGGGGTCCGGAACAAAACATGGATGTTCAGGACTGGATTTGTGCATGAACTACCAACGTTCGGGGTCCGGACTGTAGTTCCCTGTTCCGGATCCTGAACATGTAACTTGTCCAGTTTTTGATTTTTATGCGATTAAAAACCCATCCAAGTGTTTCTACATTATAAGAAGTATTCAGATCACCAATAATGTTTAGTTAAACTTACCTGATCATATTGAATTCTTCTTTCTTGAGATTGAGGTATATGATCCAAGTTTCTTTATCTTCAATCTTCAAGACTTAAATACTTTCACGAAATACGCCAAAACTAAAATCCTTAACAATCTCCCCCTTTGGCGGTTTCGTGACAAAACGGAGATCCACTTAAGAAAATTCAAAAAGATATTTTTGTTGCTATCACCATACAACAGAAAATTTACATTTGAGATCCAAATAAAACAAATACATGAGATAAACTCCTAAAACAAACTCTAGACTTAGACGTCTGTACTCTCTGCAAAAAGAAGTAATTCTTGACAAGAAAGATCGTTAGATACCTTAAGAAATTTTTGCATTCAAAAACCAAACAGAGATAGAGTTTATACTCACCATGACATTTATGAACTCAGATATGTAATAAGATCATAATCAGAAATAGACATATCTTCTAAGCAATAAAATCCAAATGTCATAAATTTGTTAGTAATCAAACAACTTGTTAGTAATAATACATGCCCAAATAGTTAGTCAAATAGTTAGTCGAGGCATGCATTCATTCACAATACAAAACCAAAAGTTGTTTTGATACTTACCTTCCAGAGTTCAAAGTTCAAAGTTCTCACAAACCATTGTAACCATTGTTCCATTGTTCAGATCTCTCTCCCCCTTTTTGTCACTAAAGTAGCCAAAATTACAAAATAAAGGAGAGGTAAAAGTTCAAAGAGAAAATGTAAGAACTAAAACTAAAAACTGCAAAACAAAATATTAGAAAGAAAATAAAGATTACTCAGAATCCTCCGAACTAATGCATCCGAGTTTTTGGAAAATTTTCTTTATGCGCTTGTTCATGGACGCCTGTTCCTTTTTGACTTCTCGTATTTCTTCCTTCATTTCAATAAATTCATTCGACATGCGTTCCTGTTCAGAGGAAAGTCGTTGTTGCTCTCTATAAATAGAGGTAACTGAGGCATCATCCTCTGAAGTTGAAGGAGGTACAGGTTGTGCTGCTGGTGCTGGTGGTACTGAAGCTGTAGCTGCTATTTTTGCTGTTGATGTTGAGGGTCTCTTTCTGCGAGGAGGTGAAGGAGGCTCATCTTGTCTTGTTGAGAGGGACTTGATGATAGTTGTATCGTTGATAGTTCCCAAGCTATGCATGTAAGCCGATGATGAAATATCGACTTTGAATTTCTTCAAAATTCGCATAATTATTATTGGGAATGGAAGTCGCTCTGTAGGATGGGCATGTTCCACATACCGCGCCATTCTCGACCAGATGAGATAAGGAATGTTTAAGTTTGATCCCATAGCCGCTGTGGGGTTTCCAAGAAGATAAAGAAATAACATCCTATCCCATCTAAAAATTTTTGTTTGCATGTTAGGAAGAATGTTGTAGCAAACAATAAAATTTAAGTAGCGATACTCCGGTCGAAGTTCTTTTGAAAAGACTGAGTTCCCCGTCGACTGAGTATTTGGAAGACAAATTCCATCCACAACCACTCTCCATGAGGTGGTGGAGAAAGTTTGACCTTTCAAGTAATGTGCTCCTTCAACCCGGGCCTTCATCCCTAACACCTCTCCAATCAATTGAGGTGTGACTTTAATCTTAACATTTCTAACCATTGTTAGAAATTCTCTTTGTCCGTCCTCTAGATCAACCAACCTTGATGCATTCTGATAAAACATCCTCACTGAGTGAAGACAATATCCAGTAGACTCAGGGAAATGACAAATGGGGGCAAGTCCCGCATGGTAAAAAAGAGTGCCAAAAAGTGCAGATCGCTCCTTCAGAGCTTTGACATTGACATGTCTTTCACCAATGCATTCCCTCTTTTCGAAGTCCGTGATTCTTTCCGAGCTTATAAAGTCTTGTGGAGGAGGCTGGCTTGCTAGTGGCTCTTCAATAATGTTCGATTTCGGATGATCCTTGGAGATTCGTAGCGTTTGAGGTAACGGAGTACTCGGAGGTATATGTGATGATTCCTGCATTTCAGATAAACTAGAAGAACCATTAGATGCATCAACTTTATCAAAAGAGTTATTATGAGAAGATGCATTTACAGGAGTATCATCATCTAGAGACATATCAGGGGTAGATTTATCAGATGCAAAATGGAAAGTTTCATCTACTTTAACATTAATAGATTCTACCATCGTTTTAGATTCCAAGTTAAATACCCGATATACTCTACTGTTTGTAGAATAACCCATGAAAATCCCTTCGTCACTTCGTGAGTCGAATTTACCAAGATTTTCGCGATCACGCAAAATATAACAACGACTCCCAAAGATACGAAAATATTTGATATTCGGTTTTCTACAAAACCACAGCTCATATGGTGTATTTAAAGTTCCCGGACGGAAATACACTCGATTAATTACATAGACGGCGGTGTTCACAGCTTCAGCCCAAAAATGTAACGGGAGTTTCCGGCTATGAAGCATCACACGCGCCATCTCTTGAACAACCCTGTTTTTGCGCTCAACTACACCATTCTGCTGAGGTGTATAGGGTGCTGAGAATTCATGTTTTATGCCGTTGGAAGTGCAAAAATCAATGAATTTAGAATTAATGAATTCTCCACCTCTATCACTTCGAACACGAACGATCTTTTCATTTCTTTCAATCATAATACGATGACAAACCTCATGAAAAGAGTCGAAAGTATCCGCTTTCTCTTTTAAAAATGTTACCCATGAATATCTAGAGAAATCATCAACCAAAAGAAAAATATACCATTTACCTCCCAAAGATAGTTGACGAGTCGGCCCCATTAAGTCCATGTGCAGTAATTCCAAGGGCCGATTGGTACCAACGTGGTTCAAGTTCTTGTGTGCAACCCTTGATTGTTTTCCCTTTTGACAACCTCCACACAATGTTATCTTTAAAAGAAAGTTTAGGAACCCCCTTAACCACGTCTTTATTTGAAATCCTTGCTAGTTCTTTAAAATTTATGTGACCTAGTCTTTCATGCCAAAGAGTTTCGTTATCCAAAGAAACTAGGTTATAATTTTCAGAATTTTTGTTTGAAACAACATAGCAATTATTTTCTGACCTAACCCCTTTCAAAAAGAATACATGGTCCTTATCAGTTACAATACATTCTACAGAAGAAAAATTAACTGAGAAACCATTGTCACAAAGTTGACTTATACTAATGAGGTTAGTCTTTAGGCCTTCAACAAATAAGACATTGTTCAAAACCGGGCCTTCTGGAATAGCGATTGTTCCTTTTCCAACAATTTTGGAAGAACGACCGTCTCCGAAAACAACATGTCCTCCGGAGATTTTCTCTAAAGTTTGAAAACTGTTTTTGTCACCGGTCATGTGAAGGGAACATCCACTATCCAGATACTAAGACGAGTTGTCATAATCATGTAAAGAAGTATGAACAACAAGACAAGGGAAGATTTCACCTTTGCGCACCCAAACCTTTTTGGACTGCGTCGGCAATGAATGTGAAGTTATTCTCCTCGGTGAAAGCGTCTTGATTGATTCATCGCTTTTTCTTGACGTCGTCGTCTTGTATGATGTACTACCAATGTTCTTTTCTTTTGAAAAATCCTTCTTTGATTTCCGGGGAGTGAACTCATTGGTAGTAGTTGCAAGAGGTGCTTGACGTGATCTTTTCGCTTCAATCTTGCAATTTCTTCTTATGTGCCCTGCATAACCACAACGAAAACATACCTTCGTACTTGACGATCCCGAAGTAGGTGACGTAAGGTTGTTGTCGTTGATTGCAGTGAATTCCGTTGTCGGAGGAGGAGTTACCGGCTGGGGCACAAAAACTGTCTGACTCGAACTAGGACTGTCTCCAGTTCGACTGTATCCGAGGCCGAAACGGTTTGTTTGACCAAGACCAAGCATCTTATCCAACTTACTCCTTCCAGAAGAAAATTGCTTTAAATCATCCTTGAGTTGGAAAATGGTCTTCGTCATTTTCATTTTTTCCTGTCGAGCCTCGGAGTAGATGTGAGGACCCGAATTCCCACTTAAGAGATTACTGTCGGTTTAGTGGCCTTTGGTGGTGTTTGTGCGCAATTTGGACACAAGTGTTGGACTTTGAGCTTAAAAGGAGATCCCGTGGGAAATTAGAGGACCCGTCGAGTGTTTAGAGGTGGTTTCGCGTCGCGTAGATGTCAAATTTGGACTCCGGGCGAAGTTTGGATAAAAGATTACCTCTCCGGTCGCCTTCGGGAATTTTTAGAGTTGGAATTTGGCAAATCGGACTTCAGATTTGGACCCAGCGCGAAAATCGGATCAAGTGGGCTATCCGGGGGCATTCGGCAAATTTTCAGTAGAGAATTTGGAGAATCGGACATCATTTTTGGATTCAGCGCGCGAAATCGTTGAGAGTGGGCTATTTACTTGTTTGTTTTGGAGCCCGGTTGACGTGCGCATTTTTTGAGGCTTGTGCGCGAGTTTCGAGGCCGGCACGGATCCCGAGGATGGCGCGAGGATCGAGGCTGGCGTGCTGCGCACGGCGCGCAGTTGGCGGGCTGGGGAAGCGCGCCTCGTGCGCGGGTCAACGCGGGGCCGCCACGTGGCGGGCCCCCGTTGGCGCCCGCGCAGGCGCAGGGGCACGCGCCCGTGTGGCGCGCGGGTGTCCCGCGCCTTGGGTGGCGCGGGTGTAACGCGCCCATGTGGCAGGCGCGTTGCCGCGTGCCGCGTGGCGCTGTGGGCGCGCGCGTGGACCGGGCGCGCGCGCCCATGTGCCGTGGACCGCGAGCGGTGGCCCCCCATTGGCCGGTGCACCGTGGACCGGTGCACCGTGGACCATCCCCTTTCTCCTCCTCCTATTCTTCTTCTTCTTTCTCTCCCGCACGCCATTCCTCCTCTTCTTTTCTTTCTTCTTCAACCGTGCGGGAGGGAGAGTGAGGGTGTCACGCCCCGGGTGTAAACCGGAACCCGGGCCCGTCTACAGATCCGCCGTGCACACAGTATTTCTTGCGTACACGAAGCGCCAAACCTGCTCAGATATAAGAGATAATAATAAAAGAGCAATAAAACAGAGCTGAACTAAAATCTAATACATCTCAGACTGAAACTGGAAATAAAATACATTACATCTGTATAAATGATACATCAGTCTCTCCCAGCTCACCAAAATAAATACAACCTGCTGGCAAAAGCCAGTCCCAAATGTAAAAGTACAACCGTCTGAGGAAACCTGGTACCCCAACAGTCCAGCTAACTCGCTCATCCTGCCTCGAGATCTATCTACTCAGCCATCCTCTCTCCTCGACCCGCCGCTGAAAGCCCAGCAGCACCCGCAGAAGACACTGCAAAACAAGAAAGAAGAAAAAGAGGAAAGAAGAATGGGGGTGAGAACTACTAGTAAACCAGTAGCCTCCCCTAGTGGGTAAAACCTCAAATTCTGACACACCCACTAGGTCTACCAGAGGCAAAAAGGAAAGAAGAGTGGTAAGAAATGAAACCGCTGAAAAAGGGAAATCTACCACTACTATGCCTCTAAAGTACAGTCCTAGACTGGAATAACCGTATGCAACAATAACCAACCGTCCCAGATGAACCCAATCTGTACCGCCCTCATCATCGGGCAAATAAGCCGCGCCGATGTGATAGCAAAATTCCTGCTGCCGCCCTCATCATCGGGCAAATAAGCCGCGCCGATGTGATAGCAAAACTGTCCATAACTGTCTGGCCCCGGCCTCCGGAGGGGATCTCGAGGGGAGCGACCCACACGAGGAAAGCATCACCGGGCAATAACCGCGCCGGTGAGATAAGTAACAAAAGTAGGATTGGATCGCAACTATAAAGCCCTAGTGGAACACAACCCTCCACTAAAAGAAAACTGATTCCCAATCAGATGCAAAAGTAACCATCCGGTCAATCGCCCAATATCCGTGATTGCCGCAATACCCCACAATCAACAACCCAGTCTCACAACCGACCTCCGGTCAACCGCACAATATCTGCGGTCGCCGGAATAACCCACAATCACAATCATGTCCCACATCCGACATCTGGTCAACCGCCTACTATCCGCGGTTGCCACAAAACCCTCTAGTCCATAATCATGCCCTATCACCGATGTCCTATAACCGACATCCGGTCAACCGCCCAATATCCGCGATCGCCGCCAAAATCCATAATCCATAATCTAGGCCCCGGCTACACTATCCCAAACCCCTGCTCAAACCCGAGCAACAAGAACCACCTGACTAACGAAAAGGAGAAAAGAAGCAAACAAGGTTTCTCCTAAGTCAAGTTCCAGCATGAAAGTGTAGCGATAAAAGATGGCCTATCTAGATGTCCATACAAGCATGCAAGTGTTCTCAAGGAAATAAAGGAAAAGGTGTCCAATAGTGGTTCCACATGTGTAACAATTAATAGCTCCGCATAGATATAACCATCATGCTAAAACATCATCCAACCACACATTCTATAATCCATGTTCCATAATAAAGCATTACTATCCACCTATGCATGTCATAAAATCCTCAAGTAATACCACTAACAGGAATAAATCATATAGTCCCAATTAAATGTTCCATTCCACATGCAAGGTTAAGTGCTAACATAGCAATCCATACAATCATGTATAAGTCCCAACCACTATCAGATTCCCACAAGCATGCAAGTCCCAATTACAATTATCAACCATGGATGTCCAAGAAGGATCTCTCTAATACTCCTAGTGGGTAAGTCAGGAAAGAGGGATAAAGCAACCACCCACCTCGATCGCTAATTCCAAGTCCAAATAGTGCTCTCGCCCAAACCGATAAGCCGCTGCGATCGCTGTACAAAATTCCCAAAAGAACATACATAATTAATCATACAATGCCCCAATAAAATCTGTCCAAATACCACAGTCCAATGTTTCCCTATTTTTACCTGCGAGAAATGCCCGGAAAATTCCAAGAAAAATACTGTCACGATCCTCGCGACGAACCCGTCGAAACGAGCTGCACGCTCAAATCCGAGTTTCCTACACTGAGAAACAAATCCGACAAGGGAACCACCCCGAAATAAACTGCTCTCAAAAACTGTAGCACTAATTCCTGTAAACAGAGATTTCTCACCTTCGAAAAATATTCAGAAAATTCCAAGAAAATTAGGGGATGTTCCTTGCACTGTGTAGATGAAAATTGCCTTTTGAATCACCCCAATCCGATTCCTGTGCGCAAAGATATGGCCGAAATACCACAGTGCTGTCCAAAACTCCGCCCAAGAAAAAGGGTCAAATGGAAGCTCGGGGAACTCCAAGATAAACTCGAAATGAGGAGGAGCTCAAAACACGAAGATCAAAGCCCTACATGTCGTGAATCCAACGGCACAAGAATCGCCTCAATCGGAGGTCGGAGTAAGCCGGGGGAGTCCTCGCACCAAAATGCGACGAAGAAGATCACAAACGAACGAGCGTCGTGCCGCGCCGTAAAAATGCAAACCTCAGGATGCGTGCCGCAGAAAAATCCTGGAATCTGCAGATGGATCCGGCTCTGGGAGATGAAGAAATCTCGTGAAGGTGGCACTATGAAAATCCGCGCAGAGAAGAAGTTCTTCAGTACTGAACAGGGGCCTATTTATAGGCTGGAAAAACAAATCAACAAATACCAATTATGTCGCAACTTTCGGGCGCATGACCATTTCCGGGCGCCCGAAAGCTCCACGGGCTGCCCTGCGACGAGCGCCCGAATTCCCCTGGTGGCGCCACGTCACCCCGGAACACGGGACAGCGTCCCCAGCCGCTCTGCGCCCGCCACGTCGCCCGCGCCCGGTCAAAGCGGTAGGTGGCGCCCGCCAATGGCAGGGCGCCACGTGGCCCGCCCTGACAGGTCGCCGACAGCACCCAGTCGCCGCCTGCCACGCCGCCTGGCGCCCTGACGCGCACGCGCCCCGAGGCGCCCCGGTGCGCCTCCGTGGACCCCGCCCCCGTGAGCCCACCAACCGCAAGACACCACGTGTCCAGACCGGTCCATGCACCGCGCCCGCCTGCTCCGTGATCCAAGTCCACTGCACCGACCAATCTCAACATGCCACGTGTCCCCATCCTCTGGTGCACGCCGGCCATGGACCGGGCGCCTGCCCGCGCACCCACGCGCCTGCCCGCGCGCTGCCCGCGCCCACGCGCTGCCCGCGGCCGCTCCGCCGCCAGCCCGAGCCCGTCCGCCGTGCTCCGCCGCTGCCCGCCGCCGGCCGGAGTTACTGTTCCGGCGTGAACAGTAACCGGTGCTCAAAAATAACAAGTGGGTAGTACGTTTTGACCGTTTTCGCGCGCTGAATCCGAATTTGATGTCCGATTTGCCAAATTCTAACTCCAAAATTTGCCGAAGGCATCCGGAAAGGTGTTCCTTGGTCCAAACTTCGCGCTGAGTCCATTTTTAATATCCGCTTCGCGTGAAACCACTTCTAAAGATCCGACGGAGTCCACTGATCACCCACGTGATCCATTAAGCCCAAAGTCCGCCACTTGTGTCCAATTGGTGCACTAACACCTCCAACACACAGTACAGGCTCCCCAGATGTCACCAATGACTCTACCACAGCTCTGCAGAGATCCAGGTCATCACAGAGGGAGGAGATGGTGGGAAGTGCGGCGTGGCGTTGTGGGCCTCGTGGAGCGCGCGAGATTTTTTCCAACGGAGCAGTTGGACGGCGCGACGCGTCGAGGTAGGTCCCGCACTTGTTTTTGTGGTGTTTTGGCACAGTTTTAGAGCGATCTTTTGGATAGTGAATTGACCCTCTTGCTCTTATCTGTGTTAGGGACCATGTTTTTACTGCACCGTTTTGCGTGCGGTCTCCGGCGCCGTGCACCGTTTTGCGTGCGGACTCCGTTTTGCGTGCAGATTCTGGCACCATGCTCCGTTTTGCGTGCGGACTCCGGCACCGTGCACCGTTTTGCGTGCGGACTCCGGCACCGTGCACCATTTTGCGTGCGGACTCCGTTTTGCGTGCGGACTTCGACACCGTGCACCGTTTTGCATGCGGAATCCGGCACCGTGCACCGTTTTGCGTGCGGACTCCGTTTTTCATGCGGATTCTGGCACCGTGCTCCGTTTTGCGTGCGGACTCCGGCACTGTGCACCGTTTTCCGTGCGGACTCCGTTTTGTATGCAGATTCTGGCACCGTGCTTCGTTTTGCATGCGAACTCCGGCACCGTGCACCGTTTTGCGTGCGGACTCCGTTTTGCGTGCGGAATCCGACACCTTGCACCGTTTTGCATGCGGACTCCGGCACCGTGCACCGTTTTACGTGTGGACTCTGTTTTGCGTGCGGATTCTGGCATCGTGCTCCGTTTTGCATGCGAACTCCGGCACCGTGCATCGTTTTGCGTGCGGACTCCGTTTTGCTTGCGGACTCCGGCACCGTCCACCGTTTTGCGTGCGGAATCCGACACCGTGCACCGTTTTGCGTGCGGACTCCGTTTTGCGTGCGGACTCCGTTTTGCGTGCGGACTCCGGCACCGTGCACCGTTTTGCGTGCGAACTCTGTTTTGCGTGCGGATTCCGGCACCGTGCTCCGTTTTGCGTGCGGACTCCGGCACCGTGCACCGTTTTGCGTGCGGACTCTAGCACCGTGCACCGTTTTGCGTGCGGACTCCGTTTTGCGTGCGGACTCCGGCACCGTGCTCCGTTTTGCGTGCGGATCGCGTGGAGGCCAATTGCAAGTGTCTACGAGCAATTTGTGGCAAATCGAGGTGGGTGGCCTTATCTCCAAGTTTTATGGACTGTACAGTAATTCTACTGATGTAGGACTATGCATGATAATTTATTTTTATTGTGTAGCACGCTAGATTGTAGGAATTGTTATTCCATTTATCATCTATTAATATAGTTATCTTGGAACGTGACCTAGAACCCCCGTCATATGTTGCATGTGTAACCAGACCAGTAGAAAACCCTCACTTGGGCTAGGGTTATTTATGTTTAGACACCCACACTATTTTTCTATTCCTGGACATATATCCTCGCCCGGGTAGTGGGCCGAGAGGTCGGGACTTTCTTATAGTGTGGAATGCATTTGCACTCGTGCTTGGGAGCAGAGTGGAGTCTGGTAGCGTAGTAGGTTGCTTATCTGTGCCGACAGCCGTTTGGGTAAACGGTAGTCCCGAGAGGTCTTGTATCCCTGTTGTGATGTCGTGGGAGGGAGCCGTTGAGCAGACGGTAGTCCCGGGCCGTCGAGTATCTTCCGGTCAGTGTTGTTGGGAACCGTTGTGGTTGACGGTGGTCCCAGGTCGTTGAGTGTTGTCCGACCAGTATTGTTAGCCTGAGTTGTGGGTCGTTCCTGGCTGTGGAGTACCTCCAGCCAGTGTGCTTTGTGCTGCGAGCTGTTGGAGAGGCTAGTGTCTCGTGTTTCGTGTGAGCTGATCAGCTGAGTCGCCGAGAGTGCTCCGACTGTTTTGCAAGATATTTGGTGATCTTGAGTCCTACCGTTCTGAGAGTGAGCGTGGATCTTGACAATAGCCTGCATATGCCAATGTTCGATACTCTATGCTGCGCCGTTTTCCTCAGTTGGAGTTGCGTCCCTGAGATGCGGCTGTGGATACGATGGTTGGCCTGTTGAGGCAGTTTTCCGCAGTGGATGCAACGATGGGCCTGCTGAGGCAGTTTTGCGCGAGGGGTGAGTTAGTCGGACAGGACGCCCCACGTAAATCCCGTCCTTATGTGGATGTGTGGTAGTGGGCAGGTGCGTTCCTAGTCGACAGGCGCAGGCTTGACTGGACCCTATGAGGCAGTCAGTTCGATTGGGTCGATTGAGCACCTTGGGTGCGTGTGGTCACATTTACTTTCATCTGTTCCACTTTTTGAGCATCTAGATAGAGGCATGGTAGCTGTAGAGTAGCTCCAGCTTTTCTTGTTCAGATTTCATTGCACTGTTATCTTTTGCCTCTAGTAGACTTAGTGGGCAGACCGTTGGGCTTGTTGACGGCACCCACTGAGAACTACTGTGGGAAGTAGTTCTCACACCCGTCGTGGTGTCTTTTTCCCCAGGAACTTCTTCTCCTTTTCCTGTTGCTCCAGTTGCTGATCCTTCTGACCGAGGCGAGGGAGTCGCGAGCTAGTTCCCTACCCGTCGTTGGAGTGTAGCGGTACCCCTTTAGAGGAGAACTTCAGTAGATTAGTTTACTTCTTTTTCCTCTGTTGAGAGACCTTTGTTGTGAGGTATAGAGTTGTACTTTATTTTACAGTTTGAGAGACTGATGTAGTGAGGATATTTTTGTATTGAGAGCTTGTACACCGATGTATTTTATTGGAGATATCTCCCTTTTGAGTTTTTTATCAGAGGACTTTTTATACGATCGTATTTGGGAGATGGATATTGTATTTATTTTCAGTTGTACAGTGTTTGGATTTCAGATTTTAGTAGTTACTTTCAGATCTGATATCTGTATACTGTAGTTGATTCTTCTTGCAGGTTAGACGCTTCGTCTGTACGGCAGTTTCCGTACAGATGGCGGATCTGTTAGCGAGCCCGGGTCGCAGTTTCGACCCCGGGGCGTGACAGATTAGAGTGGTATCAGAGCCTAGGTTGTAGGTCATGGTGGACTTAGAAACCCTAGGCTTGTGGTTGGACATTAGGATAACTACGTGAGAGTCGTGACTTATAGCGAGAATCCTGATTGAGTTTTGTACCTCTTCCAAGAGACGGGATGAGTGATTGGCATGTTTACTTTCCCAAGCGATTATGTTGGCTGCAGACAACATAATGCTATGGAATGGATGACATGTCTTAGACTTTCGCTGGATTGGGTCGTATGGTTGTTGTGTCCTGACGTTTGTTATTGTGCAGTGGACTACGATACTCCTGAGACGTCGTGTTGTGAAGAGGACACACCCCGCACCTGATGAATACCTGAGCAGCGGGAGGCAGAGCTATCAGAGCAGAGCGAGACCCAGGAGTTTGCGTGTTGAGATAGTTTCCCACTTTAACCGAGAGGGGCCGAATCCCTGAACGGTAAAGGATCGAGAACTTCGATAGGCTGAGCCTAGAGTCTATTCTTGTTTGATTGGGGTTCTAGGCACCGGTCTATCGGGATTTTCGGATCTTTGACGCGTCAGTCGGTTCTTCTCGCCTATGAGTGGGGTGTTGTTATGGGAGCCGTTTGGAGTGACGGCAGTCCCAGCTGTGTAGATACTTTCCACTGGCGCTACTAGGTGGATACATTGCCCCTGGCCGAGTTACCAGGTGGGCACATGCCCTGGCCGAGTTACCAGGAGGATACTTTCCACTGGCCGAGCTACCAGATGGATACATTGCCCCTGGCCGAGTTACCAAGTGGGCACATACCCCTGGCCGAGTTACCAGGTGGGTACATACCCCTGGCCGAGTTACCAGGTGGGTACATGCCCTGGCCGAGTTACCAGGTGGTTGCTTTAGTGAGATTGAGATGGTCTGACAGGACGCCGAGATTTGGTGGCGTCGAGTTCGTCCTGTTGGACCACCGAGAGCGCAGTTGTTGACTTGGAACCAGTTTCGTGCTTTGCTGCTCAGGGCCTTCTTTCCTGACAGTGTAAGCAGAAACTGGAAGGGGATCTTGGACGCCTGCAGCAGGGGAGTCGATCTCTTCTGGAGTATGTTCGCGAGTTTGCGATTGTTGAGCGGTGTACCCCATGTCGCCTGGATGAGGCCCAGAAGGTTGAGCTAGTTGAGAAAGGACTGCATCGGAATATCTACCACTTGGTGTATCCTCGGCGGGCGCCGACGTTAGATGCAGCGATTGAGCTTGCCGGTGGGTTGACCGAGGATTAGTGATCATGTCAGAGAGAGACGGAGCGCCAGGGACCATCTCCGGGGAGAGGCATCTAGTGCCGCCTGAGTTTGGACAGTCGAGTAAATCGAGACCCCCGGGGCCGCCACGATCTCAGTCTGAGGGTCGTGAGTCTCGGAGGAGACAGAGACCAGGAGGTTCTCCACAGCTGATGTATCAGCAGCAGCAGCGGGATGACTGTGTCTTTTGTGGTGGGCCGCATTCTGCGCCGCAGTGTGACCACAGGCTGGGGCGATATTTTTCCTGTGGACTGTCGGGACATTTTCAGGCAGATTGGGCCACGACGTCGGGGCAGACTGAGCGACGACCATCTACATTGAGCGGATGAGTCTGTACCGCCCGGTTGGAGGGCGCTACGGCAGTGGACCAGGTTATCGCGGGCATGATTTCCTTACAGCAGTTTGAGTTGAGTGTTTTTGGCTTTCCTGTCTGGACTGGAGGTAGATTTGTTACCACGTGCACTAGAGATACAGGTTTTTGTTGTTGTTGTGCATGTGGAGGAGGCCTGTGGATTATGTCTAATGCAGTTGAGGCCGTGAGTTGTATCGGCAGACTTGTTGGAAACTGTGGCAGTTCGGTGTTTTGACCCATCGCTTGGGGATTGGTTGGCATAGAGCACACAAGTTTTAGCTCCAAGTGCATGCCTTCTTGGGTCACTTTTTCCTAGCCGTTGGAGCGGCGGGGGAACCCGACCATATGGATGTTATTCGAGTTTGGCTGAGACCAGCATTATTCTTGAGGTGAGGAGCTTCTTGGACTTGGCAGTGCCGGGAGAGCATGGCCAATGGATAATGAGACTGATACCAGCGCCAATGCCTAGTATTTCCAGTGTTGGGAGACGGTTTTGCGTGTTTTAGTGATGCCTCCCTTTGTGGCTGTGGAGTTACCGTGGGTTGATCTTCGGTCCGCGCTTCATCAGTCCGACCCTATGAGTATTGTGGCAGGACGAACCGCTGTTTTGTAGGCAGCTTGGACCCCAGCTTATTGGATTCCTTTCCTTATTGGATGAATGTGTGGGTGTGCTTCGGGTCGCCTTGTTGAGGTTGGCACCATGATGTGGTTTGGTGCATGTTGCACTAGTGGTTGTTTCCGTTTTCCCCCAGCCTTTTATTGGAGCCCCTTGGGTATTTCACGTCTCAGCTCGGGAGTGATGCCTTTTTCCTCGCCCGTGATTTACTTGCCCCTTTGAGATCTGTGATTGTTGGAGTACGAGGGACGCCCGTTGCAATTTCTGGCTCGAGAGATGAGAGAATTGCACATCGGGCCATACCGTACTTGTTGTTGTTGTTGTTGCGGAGTAATCACGGGGAGTGAGTGGTGTTTCGGGAGCTGGAGGCGTATTGGTGGAAACCTACCCGCGGTATTTGTGACTCCTGATGGACTTGATCTAGTTTCGAGGACGGAACGTTCTTTTAGTGGGGGAGGATGTGAGGACCCGAATTCCCACTTAAGAGATTACTGTCGGTTTAGTGGCCTTTGGAGGTGTTTGTGCGCAATTTGGACACAAGTGTTGGACTTTGGGCTTAAAAGGAGATCCCGTGGGAAATTGGAGGACCCGTCGAGTGTTTAGAGGTGGTTTCGCACTGCGTAGATGTCAAATTTGGACTCCGGGCGAAGTTTGGATAAAAGATTACCTCTCCGGTCGCCTTCGGGAATTTTTAGAGTTGGAATTTGGCAAATCGGACTTCAGATTTGGACCCGGCGCGAAAATCGGATCAAGTGGGCTATCCGGGGGCATTCGGCAAATTTTCGGTTGAGAATTTGGAGAATCGGACATCGTTTTTGGATTCAGCACGCGAAATTGTTGAGAGTGGGCTATTTACTTGTTTGTTTAGGAGCCCGGTTGACACGCGCGTTTTTCGAGGCTTGTGCGCGAGTTTCGAGGCCGGCACGGATCCCGAGGATGGCGCGCGGATCGAGGCTGGCGTGCTGCGCACGGCGCGTAGTTGGCGGGCTGGGGAAGCGCGCCTCGTGCGCGGGTCAACGCGGGGCCGCCACGTGGCGGGCCCCAGTTGGCGCCCGCGCGGGCGCGGGGGCACGCGCCCGTGTGGCGCGCGGGTGTCCCGCGCCTGGGGTGGCGCGGGTGTAACGCGCCCGTGTGGCGGGCGCGTTGCCGCATGCCGCGTGGCGCTGCGGGCGCGCGGTGGATCGGGCACGCGCGCCATGTGCCGTGGACCGCGAGCGGTGGCCCCCCATTGGCCGGTGCACCGTGGACCGGTGCACCGTGGACTATCCCCTTTCTCCTCCTCCTATTCTTCTTCTTCTTTCTCTCCCGCACGCCATTCCTCCTCTTCTTTTCTTTCTTCTTTAACCGTGCGGGAGGGAGAGTGAGGGAGGAGATGGTGGGAAGTGCGGCGTGGCGTTGTGGGCCTCGTGGAGCGCGCGAGATTTTTTCCAACGGAGCAGTTGGACGGCGCGACGCGTCGAGGTAGGTCCCGCACTTGTTTTTGCGGTGTTTTGGCACAGTTTTAGAGCGATCTTTTGGACAGTGAATAGACCATCTTGCTCTTATCTGTGTTAGGGACCGTGTTTTTACTCCACCGTTTTGCGTGCGGTCTCCGGCGCCGTGCACCATTTTGCGTGCGGACTCCGTTTTGCGTGCAGATTCTGGCACCATGCTCCATTTTGCGTGCGGACTCCGGCACCGTGCACCGTTTTGCGTGCGGACTCCGGCACCGTGCATCGTTTTGCATGCGGACTCCGGCACCGTGCACAGTTTTGCGTGCGGACTCCATTTTGCGTGCGGATTCTGGCACCGTGTTCCATTTTGCGTGTGGACTCCGGCATCATGCACGGTTTTGCGTGCGGACTCCGGCACCGTGCACCGTTTTGCGTGCGGACTCCGTTTTGCGTAGGGACTCTGGCACCGTGCTCCGTTTTGCGTGCGAATCGCGTGGAGGCCAATTGCAAGTGTCTACGAGCAATTGGTGGCAAATCGAGGTGGGTGGCCTTATCTCCAAGTTTTATGGACTGTACAGTAATTCTACTGATGTAGGACTATGCATGATAGTTTATTTTTGTTGTGTAGCATGCTAGATTGTAGGAATTGTTATTCCTTTTATCATCTGTTAATATAGTTATCTTGGAACTTGACCTAGCACCCCCGTCATATGTTGCATGTGTAACCAGACCAGTAGAAAACCCTTAGTTGGGCTAGGGTTATTTATTTTAGACACCCACACTGTTTTTCTATTCCTGGACATAGTGTTATCCTCGCCCGGGTAGTGGGCCGTGAGGTCGGGACTGCCTTTTAGTGTGGGATGCTTTTGCACTCATGCTTGGGAGCAGAGTGGAGTCTGGTAGTTGTAGTGGGTTGCTTATCATTGCCGGGAGCCGTTTGGGTAAACGGTAGTCCCGGGAGGTCTTGTATCCCTGCTGTGCTGTCGTGGGAGGGAGCCATTGAGCAGACGGTAGTCCCGGGCCTCGAGTATCTTCCGGTCAGTGTTGTTGGGAACCGTTGTGGTTGACGGTGGTCCCAGGTCGTTGAGTGTTGTCCGACCAGTATTGTTAGCCTGAGTTGTGGGTCGTTCCTGGCTGTGGAGTACCTCCAGCCAGTGTGCTTTGTGCTGCGAGCTGTTGGAGAGGCTAGTGTCTCGTGTTTCGTGTGAGCTGATCAGCTGAGTCGTCGAGAGTGCTCCGACTGTTGTGCGAGATATTTGGGGATCTTGAGTCCTACCGTTCTGAGAGTGAACGTGGATCTTGACTATAGACTGCATATGCCAATGTTTGATACTCTATGCTGCGCCGTTTTCCTCAGTTGGAGTCGCGTCCCTCAGATGCGGCTGTGGATACGATGGTTGGCCTGTTGAGGCAGTTTTCTGCGGTGGATGCAATGATGGGTCTGTTGAGGCAGTTTTGCGCGAGGGGTGAGTTAGTCGGACAGGACGCCCCACGTAAATCCCGTCCTCATGTGGATGTGTGGTAGTGGGCAGGTGCGTTCCTAGTCGACAGGCGCAGGCTTGACTGGACCCTATGAGGCAGTCAGTTCGATTGGGTCGATTGAGCACCTTGGGTGCGTGTGGTCACATTTACTTTCATCTGTTCCACTTTTTGAGCATCTAGATAGAGGCATGGTAGCTATAGAGTAGCTCCAGCTTTTCTTGTTCAGATTTCATTGCACTGTTATCTTTTGCCTCTAGTAGACTTAGTGGGCAGACCGTTGGGCTTGTTGACGGCACCCACTGAGAACTACTGTGGGAAGTAGTTCTCACACCCGTCATGGTGTCTTTTTCCCCAGGAACTTCTTCTCCTGTTCCTGTTGCTCCAGTTGCTGATCCTTCTGACCGAGGCGAGGGAGTCGCGAGCTAGTTCCCTACCCGTCGTTGGAGTGTAGCGGTACCCCTTCAGAGGAGAGCTTCAGTAGATTAGTAGATGGATATTATATATTTTCAGTTGTACAGTGTTTGGATTTCCGTTTTTAGTAGTTACTTTCAGCTCTGATATCTGTATACTGTAGTTGATTCTTTTTGCAGGTTAGACGCTTCGTCTGTATGGCAGTTTCCGTACAGATGGCGGATCTGTTAGCGAGCCCGGGTCGCAGTTTCGACCCCGGGGCGTGACAGTAGAGCTTCAAGAAGTAACCAGCTTTATCAATCATTTTTACATATTCCTTCTCGAAATGCTCATTTTTCTCTTGAAGTGAAATATTTGCTTTTATCAGGTTATCCCTTTCCACTTCAAGACTGGTCGAGATAGAAGTTGCTCTTTTTACTTCGATGTGAGGACCCGAATCCCCACTTAAGAGATTTCTGTCAGTTTAGTGGCCTTTGGGAGTGTTTGTGCGCATGTCGGGCCCAAGAAATGAATTTGTGGTGCAATTTGAGATTTAGTTTGCATCACTGGAGGCCTGCGTGGTGCGTCGGTGGTGTTGTGCGCAATTTGGACACAGGTGTTGGACTTTAGGCTTAAAAGGAGATCTCGTGGGAAATTGGAGGACCCGTCGAGTGTTTCGAGGTGGTTTCGCACTGCGTAGATGTCAAATTTGGACTCCGGGTGAGGTTTGGATAAAAGATTACCTCTCCGGTCGCCTTCGGGAATTTTTAGAGTTGGAATTTGGCAAATCGGACTTCAGATTTGGACCCGGCGCGAAAATCGGATCAAGTGTGCTGTCCGGGGGCATTCGGCAAATTTTCGGTTGAGAATTTGGAGAATCGGACATCGTTTTTGGATTCAGCGCGCGAAATCGTTGAGAATGGGCTATTTACTTGTTTGTTTTGGAGCCCGGTTGACGCGCGCATTTTTCGAGGCTTGTGCGTGAGTTTCGAGGCCGGCATGGATCCCGAGGTTGGCGCGCGGATCGAGGCTGGCGTGCTGCGCACGGCGCGCAGTTGGCGGGCTGGGGAGGCGCGCCTCGTGCGCGGGTCAACGCGGGGCCGCCCCGTGGCGGGCCCCCGTTGGCGCCCGCGCGGGCGCGGGGGCACGCGCCCGTGTGGCGCGCGGGTATCCCGCGCCTGGGGTGGCGCGTGTGTAACACGCCCGTGTGGCGGGCGCGTTGCCGCGTGCCGCGTGGCGCCCGGGGTGCCTGCGTGGACCCGGTGCACGCGCCCGGCTACGTGGACCGCGGGCTGGTGGCTCCCCATTGGCGGTGCACCGTGGACCCGGTGCATGAGCACCTTCTCTCCTTTTTTCTTCTTCTTCTTCTTCCTTCTCCACCCCGAGCGCCATTCTTTCTTCTCTTCTCTTCCTTTCTTCTCCAACCGAGCGTGAGAGAGTGAGAGGGAGGGAGTTGTGTGGGGTGCGGCGGTGCGCCGTGGGCCTCATGGAGCGCGCGAGTTTTTCCAACGGAGCAATTGGGCGGCGCGGCGCAGTCGAGGTTGGTCCCGTGTGTTAATTTTACGGTGTTTTTGCGCAGTCTGCGGCGTTCTTTTGGACTTTGAGTTTGACCCTCTTGCTCTTATCTTTATTAGGGACCGTGTTTTACTGCACCGTTTTGCGTGCTGTCTCCGGCGCCGTGCACCATTTTGCGTGCGGACTCCGTTTTGCGTGCGGATTCGGGCACCGTGCTCCGTTTTGCGTGCGGACTCCGGCACCGTGCACCGTTTTGCGTGCGGACTCCGTTTTGCGTGCGGACTTCGGCACCGTGCACCGTTTTGCGTGCGGACTCCGACACCGTGCACCATTTTGCGTGCGGACTCCGTTTTGCGTGCAGATTCTAGCACCGTGCTCCGTTTTGCGTGCGGACTTCGGCACCGTGCACCGTTTTAGGTGCTGACTCCGTTTTCGTGCGGACTCCTGCACCGTGCATCGTTTTGCGTGCGGACTCCGGCACCGTGCATCGTTTTGCGTGCGGACTCCGTTTTGCGTGTGGACTCCGGCACCGTGCTCCGTTTTGCGTGCGGATCGCGTGGAGGCCAATTGCAAGTGTCTACTAGCAATTGGTGGCAAATTGAGGTGGGTGGCCTTATCTCCAAGTTTTATGGACTGTACAGTAATTCTACTGATGTAGGACTATGCATGATAGTTTATTTCCTTGTGTAGCATGCTAGATTGTAGGAATTGTTATTCCTTTTATCATCTGTTAATATAGTTATCTTGGAACTTGACCTAGCACCTCCGTCATATGTTGCATGTGTAACCAGACCAGAAGAAAACCCTCACTTGGGCTAGGGTTATTTATGTTTAGACACCCACACTGTTTTTCTATTCCTGGACATAGTGTTATCCTCGCCCGGTTAGTGGGCCGTGAGGTCGGGACTGCCTTTTAGTGTGGGATGCTTTTGCACTCATGCTTGGGAGCAGAGTGGAGTATGGTTGTTGTAGTGGGTTGCTTATCGTTGCCGGGAGCCGTTTGGGTAAACGGTAGTCCCGGGAGGTCTTGTATCCCTGTTGTGCTGTCGTGGGAGGGAGCCGTTGAGCAGACGGTAGTCCCGGGCCGTCGAGTATCTTCCGGTCAGTGTTGTTGGGAACCGTTGGGGTTGACGGTGGTCCCAGGTCGTTGAGTGTTGTCCGACCGGTATTGTTAGCCTGAGTTGTGGGTCGTTCCTGGCTGTGGAGTACCTCCAGCCAGTGTGCTTTGTGCTGCGAGCTGTTGGAGAGGCTAGTGTCTCGTGTTTCGTGTTAGCTGATCAGCTGAGTCGTCGAGAGTGCTCCGACTGTTGTGCGAGATATTTGGGGATCTTGAGTCCTACCGTTCTGAGAGTGAGCATGGATCTTGATTATAGCCTGCTTATGCCAATGTTTGATACTCTATGCCGCGCCGTTTTCCTCAGTTGGAGTCGCGTCCCTGAGATGCCGCTGTGGATACGATGGTTGGCCTGTTGAGGCAGTTTTCTGCGGTGGATGCAATGATGGGTCTGTTGAGGCAGTTTTGCGCGAGGGGTGAGTTAGTCGGACAGGACGCCCCACGTAAATCCCGTCCTCATGTGGATGTGTGGTAGTGGGCAGGTGCGTTCCTAGTCGACAGGCGCAGGCTTGACTGGACCCTATGAGGCAATCAGTTCGATTGGGTCGATTGAGCACCTTGGGTGCGAGTGGTCACTTTTACTTTCATCTGTTCCACTTTTTGAGCATCTAGATAGAGGCATGGTAGCTGTAGAGTAGCTCCAGCTTTTCTTGTTCAGATTTCATTGCACTGTTATCTTTTGCCTCTAGTAGACTTAGTGGGCAGACCGTTGGGCTTGTTGAGGGCACCCACTGAGAACTACTGTGGGAAGTAGTTCTCACACCCGTCGTGGTGTCTTTTTTCCCAGGAACTTCTTCTCCTGTTCCTGTTGCTCCAGTTGCTGATCCTTCTGACCGAGGCGAGGGAGTCGCGAGCTAGTTCCCTACCCGTCGTTGGAGTGTAGCGGTACCCCTTCAGAGGAGAGCTTCAGTTGATTAGTTTGCTTCTTTTTCCTCTGTTGAGAGACCTTTGTTGTGAGGTATAGAGTTGTACTTTATTTTACAGTTTGAGAGACTGATGTAGTGAGGATACTTTTGTATTTGAGAGCTTGTACACCGATGTATTTTATTGGAGATATCTCCCTTTTAAGTTTTGTATCAGAGGACTTTTTATACGATCGTATTTGGGAGATGGATATTGTATTATTTTCAGTTTTTAGTAGTTACTTTCAGATCTGATATCTGTATACTGTAGTTGATTCTTTTTGCAGGTTAGACGCTTCGTCTGTACGGCAGTTTCCGTACAGATGGCGGATTTGTTAGCGAGCCCGGGTCGCAGTTTCGACCCCGGGGCGTGACTCTGATGTAGTGAGGATATTTTTGTATTGAGGGCTTGTACACCGATGTATTTTATTGGAGATATCTTGTCACGCCCCGGGGTCGAAACTGCGACCCGAGCTCGCTAACAGACCCGCCATCTGTACGGAAACTGCCGTACAGACGAAGCGTCTAACCTGCAAGAGACAGAACTACAGCTACACAGATATTAGAGCGGGTAAGAAAGCTGTAATATAAAATCTCACTACTAAAAGCTGAGAATAAAAAACATATTCTATCTCCCCAAACATGATGATACCAGTAGAAGTCCACCTATACAACGTCTACAAATCCAAAAGGGAGACAACTGAACTAGTAATACAACAACACATAAACAACTCCCACTGTCACGCCCCGGGTGTAAACCAGAACCCGGGCCCGTCTACAGATCCGCCGTGCATGTGGTATTTCCCGCATACACGAAGCGTCGGTAACCTGCTCAGATAAAAGAGATAATAATAAAGAGCATAAAATCAGAGCTGAACTAAAACCACTGTATCTCAGACAGAAGCTGGAAGTAAATAAAGTACAACTGTGAAAATAAATATAGATATCTCTCCCCGC
Source organism: Tillandsia leiboldiana (assembly GCA_029204045.2). Lineage (NCBI taxonomy): Eukaryota > Viridiplantae > Streptophyta > Magnoliopsida > Poales > Bromeliaceae > Tillandsia > Tillandsia leiboldiana. The sequence goes on along the minus strand of CM055060.1, from coordinate 41,321,505 downwards.
TCACCACAAATATACAAACAGCTGGCAGAAGCCAGACCCAAAAGAAAAGATAAAAGAAAACTGTCTGAGAAGACCGGGTGACCAAAAACTCCAGCTACATCCCTCTACATCCCTCGGTGGCACACTAACTAGTCCGCAATCCTCTTACCTCGCTCAGCTGCTGACGGCCCAGCAACTCCCACAGAGGACTCTGCAAAACAAGGGGAAAGAAAGAAACAAGAAAAGACAATGGGGGTAAGTACTACTATAAACAGTAGCCTCCCCTAGTGGGTAAAGCCTCAGCTCAGACATGCCCACTAGGTGATCATAGGCAAAAAGGGAAAGGAAAAGAAAAGGAGGGTGCAGATAAAAGTGACAACTGATAAAATGCTATCTCTAATATGCCTCTACATGATAACCCAACAAAGATGGGAAAAGGATGCATCAGTATCAAGAAGCCTGTCAAAACGACCCAATCTGACCGCTAGTGGACACTGGCACTGCCTGCTAATCTCATCTGTGGGAATACTGACCGACTACTGCCTGATACGGTAATGTCCCCAAAGTAAGTAACAGATCGGCCTCTGTCCGTCCGATCAAACACTAAAGTAATAACAGACCGGCCTCGATCCGTCCGGTCGTACACTCCGGAGTGGCACTCGAGGGGAGCGACCCACACGAGTAAGGAAATCCTGTCTCAATATCTCACTGTAGCAGGACTGGATCATGACAAAGATCGAAGTGGGAAAACCCTCCACCAAAGAAAGCCCGATCCCCATCACCCAATCTGATGCAATAGTACAACCCGGTCAACCACCCAAGATCCGTGGTTGCCGCAATACCCTGCCATAAAGCCCAGCCTGTCCCAAATCTCCTGCACCTGACTACACTATCCAACCCCCGCTCGAACTCGAGCACTATGCCTCAAGTCTAGATAATAGGAGAAAGAAGGGATAGAACATGGTTTCTCCTAAGTCAAGTCCCAAAAATAGTGTAGCAGTAAAAGATGACTAAGCCAAGTGACCAGTTTAAACATGCATTGTCCCAATATTTTGTCCATTTTCCAAGAATGATCGGTTTAGAGTGACATAAGCTAAGGTGACAGTCTCATGTGAATAATCATCAATCTTGCAGTCCTCAATTTTATTGTTTCGCCCCTAAACATGCAGTCCAGAATTAATGAGTGACTAAATAAATAATCATGCTGTCAGCAATTTCAATAAGGATCATCTAACCATTAACGAGTTCCCTAGAGCATGCAAGGCTACCAACAAATAGTTTAACATCAATAACATGGGAACACTCTGATGTTCCTAGTGGGCATATCAAAGGAGAGGAGTACAACAACCACCCACCCGAAGTGCTAACTGTCCAAGTCCGTACAGCTGAAAATACCAAAACTCCAATCCCTTGCTTCAACAAGTTCAGCACACCCGTAACACTCCTGGCACAATACAAAGTCCACTAAAACACTTAAGTTCCCAAATACTGCTCTTAAAAACACATACAACATCTGTCCCAAAACTGCTAAATTTTCACCTGCAGAAATTGCCCAGAAAATTCCCAGAAAAATATCACGGCGATCCTCGCGTCAATAGCTTCGCAACGGTAGCATGCACGCCCAAATCTGAGTTCGGTAAGTCAAGATATAAATTCGGCAAGGTGGTACAATCATACAAAAATCTGTGCTAAAACTGTACACTGTTCACAGAGAAAACAGGGATTTTCACCTCGAAATAAATCTCAAGAAATTCCAAGAAAAATATGAGCGCGTTCCTTGCGATCTGTAGATGAAAAAGTTGTACAAGCACGTTTCCGTCTGACGCTCGTGCGTGAAGATACGGCCAAAACACTCTGCTGCTGTCACAAAAATCCACACAGAAAAAGGGGTCACTGTGTTGCCTCGGGATCCGTGCCAAAACCTCGAAACAGGAAGGTGCGATCGAAACGAAAGATGAAGCCCTACCCCTTAGGAGTCTGTCGGCGCAAGAATCACAGAAAAAGGATCTCGGGGTAGACCAGGGGAGCTAAAACACTGCTGCTGCGCCGAAGAAGAACACAGGAACCACAACGTCGCGCCGCGCCGTAAAATAGAGAACCTCGGAATTCGAGCCTCCAAAAATTCTGAGACTCCGCAGGAAGATCAAGGATTAAGAGAGGAAAAATTCATCAATAGGAAGCTCGGGGAGATCTTGCACAGACTGAGAGAAAAAGGGCTGCAAAGATGGCTCGGGCTGCCTATTTATAGGCTGAAGAAAACATTTGGGGAAATTCCCATTTTGTCCCGAGATTCGGGCGCCCGAAATCTTTCGGGCGCGCACAGTGCGGCCCGGCCCAAGACTTTCGGGCGCGCACAGTGCGGCCCAGCCCAACCCGCGTGGTCGGACGGGATCCAGGCTTCGTCCGACCCGCCCCGGCGCCCGCCACGTGTCCCCCGAACACGCTGCAGCCGTGCAAGCCGCCACGGGGAGCGCCACGTGTCCCTACCCGCGTCAACGCGGTAGGTGGCGCCCGCGAATCAGCGGGCGCCACGTGGCGCTGCCCACGTCGCCCCTCACCTGCCCGCGGTACGGCACCTGCCCGCGGTACGGCGCCTGTCCCCGACACCTGCCCCGCGCGCTGCGTGGACCGCGCGCGCATGCGCCCGCCAACCGGGTGCTGCTACGTGGCGCGCCCCCGGTCCACGCCTCCCCGCGCACTCCCACAGACCGAGCGCACCAGAGCCGCCCAATCAGGCGTTGCCACGTGGACCCAGAGCCGCTCATTCCCCTGCGCTCCGTGGACCCAGCTGCCTGCGCCGGCCAATCAGGGCCTGCCACGTGGCACCCCCGCTGGTCCACGGCTCCCCCATGCACCAGAAATCCAATAAATTTTCCGGGAGTCCGTTTTTGGGCATCCGGACTCAGAATTTGGCAAACAAAAAGCCATTTTCAAGCATTTTTCCACGCTGAATCCAAATCCAACCTCTGTTTGGCCTAAAACCTTTTCTAAAATCTGGCAAAAGCAGCCGAAGGCCAACACAACAACCAAAAGCTCACAGGGTCCATCTGTGGCATCCCTTTGATGCACTATGGGCGAAACACACCATCAACAGGTGTATACACAGTGGATTCACGGGAAAAAGCTGCATGGGGTTCTGGGGCCCTACACCCACAATCCGGGATGGTATATCTACCTCACTCTAAAGTAACAAATGCTGGTAGGGAACTATCACTCGACTCCCTGTCCTCGGTCCGTCCAATCAGCTCGGCAGGAACGGAAGAAAAGCCTCAGCAACCTGTCACCGACAGAGGGTGTGAGAACTACATCCTACAGTAGTTCTCAGTGGGTACCGTCTCCAAGAACCACCGTCTGCCCACTAAGTCTACTAGAGGCATAAGATAACAGAAAAGACTGCAATAATGAAAAGTAAGCTGGAAAGTATCTACAGCTATCATGCCTCTATCTACTATGCTCAATGGGGAAAAGAACACAGATGATGGTATGCATCCACTCACTACTGACCATATGTCATAAGTACTATGCTCAAAGGACAACTCACTAAGGCACAGTAAGCATACTCTCTCACATAACACTCAATCTCCATGACTGCCTCATAAGGTCCAGTCCAGCCTGCGCTCCACTACTGCCACTACGCCCAAACAGGACTTGGTCTTACGTAGGGTGTCCTACACGGACTATCTCAATCTCAAGCGAACTCTAGTGTATCAACTAGTCGCATCATCGCAGCCTCGTCAGGCTCGGTATCATCATCGCACCCGGGGCGTAGCTCGAGGGGAGCGACCCCACCGAACTCAAGTATCACAAGTATCTCATAACTGGCATGAAATGCCAGGCTCAGCAGGCTATAATCCATGATCAAACAGATCGGTAACACGAGCTCAAAAACATAACTCAGTCGGAAAAGAACCTCGACCCGAGTATGAATAGCTCAACCACTTTCACAGCTATGTCGGAGAACCCTCTACGACTCAAGCTCACAACACTAACCCCACAGCTGGGACCGCCGTCACTCCAAACAGCTCCCACAACAACACCCCACTCATAGGCGAGAAGAACCGACTGACGCGGCAAAGATCCGAAAATCCCAATAGGCCGGTGCCTAGAACCCCAATCAAACAAGAACAGACTCTAGGCTCAGCCTATCGAAGCTTTCGATCCTTTACCGTTCAGGGATTCGGCCCCTCTCGGTTAAAGTGGGAAACTGTCTCAACACACAACTCACGGCTGGAGATGCTCCACAGCCAGATCCGCGAAGGGTCCGAAAGCCTCGGGAGACTAATACCTACAGCCCCGATCAAGCAAGAACAGGCCATAGGCATAGCTTCCCGTCGTTTTCGGCCCAAGAAGGAAGTCAGCCCTTAGAACCCAGACCACTCGAATCATCTCGGGTGGATAAGTTTATAAGAAATAGTGACGTTTATTAAGAAACCATTTGGTCTGAGAGAAATCTATCTTTTTAATGATTTTTAGTCTTTATAGGAAACCATTTGAAAACCAGTTTTATGTCCAAACCTCGAAGAGCTAATGCCCTCGTCCTATCAAACAAGAACCGACTCAGGCGACCTTACGAGGCTTGGAAGAAAACATTGGCTGACTAAAATCATGTGTTCGTCCAAAAAGGTTCTGGGTTCAAGGTCCTGCTAACACACGTGCACCCCGATCACAACACGGTGGTGACGAGAAGAACAGCGGAAACTAACTCCCGGGACCACCGTTTATCTGAAACGGCTTCCAAAACACCAACACTGGCCTAACCCAGCCACCAGACCCCACTCGGCCCCCGGCCCGAGTGCAACACCCATCCCACAACACCCTAACCACTCGGCCTGCTACCCGGGCGAGGAACCCTATGTCCAGAAGGATATGCAAAGTGTGGGGTGTCTAAAGCATAAAAGAACCTAGCCCAGATTAAGGTTCTCTATTGGTCTGGTCAAACACATGCACATATGACGGGGGTGCTAGTTAAGTTCCAAGAAAACACTTAAACTAGCATGCAAATCCTATCACAATAGAATTAGAAGGAAGTCCGTAGACTTAGAGAGAAAACCAACCCACCTCTGCTCGCCACCAATTGCTTGTCGACACATGCAATTGGGCTCAGCGGGATTACCTTGCCTCAACGGGGTCCGCACGCAAAACGAAGCACGGTGCCGGAATCCGCACGCAGATCAGAGCACGCTGCGACCTACCACAAGACCGCGCGCTCCGCGGATGCCCCGAAGCCAGCCCGCGGCTCAACGCGGCGGAGAAACTCACACCCAGCCTCGACGGAAGCTAAAAACAGCACTGCAACCGCCAGGAAAGAAGAAATCGCAAAATCAGTCAAACGGTCGAAAACCGAGCATCCGGCGGCGAAAAACAGCCTCCGTCGGCGAAAAACTGCGCCCGACGGCGAAAAATAGCTCCGTCGGCGAAAAACTGCGCCCGACGGCGAAAAACAGCTCCGTCGGCGAAAAACTGCTCGAAAACCGCTCGCGAAAAACTGCTCGCGAAAAACTGCGAAAACCGCTAGCGAAACTGCTCGCGAAAAACTGCTCGAAAATCGCTCGCGAAAAACTGCTCGCGAAAAACTGCGAAAACCGCTTGCGAAACTGCTCGCGAAAAACTGCTCGAAAACCGCTCGCGAAAAACTGCTCGCGAAAAACTGCGAAAACCGCTAGCGAAACTGCTCGCGAAAAACTGCTCGAAAACCGCTCGCGAAACTGGTCGCGAAAAACTACTCGCGAAAAACTGCGAAAACCGCTAGCGAAACTGCTCGTGAAAAACTGCTCGAAAACCGCTCGGGAAACTGCTCGCGAAAATAGAGGAAAACGGCCTGCGAAACTGCACGCTAAACTGTGACACCCCCGGAATTTGGATTAGTCCTCTATATAAATGATATAATAGGACTAAATCTCTAACCCGGCTATAGCATTTTGGATGGTAGCAAGATCCAAGAGGACCATGAAAGTTAAGCGTGCTAGAGCTAGAGTAGTTCTAGGATGGGTGACCCCCTGGGAAGTGGGGCGTCACAGTTGGTATCAGAGCCATTCACCAGCCGGAAATGTGAGATGAGTCTCGGCTGAGCCAGGGTTATATAGCGGGTAGAGCGAGGCTCCCCGGCTAATGACCGTTGTGAGTGGAGTGCAGCTCCTCACAAGGTCGGCTAAGGCTAGCGAGACGAGTCTCACATCTCCTGGTGCTTGTGAGTGTGCTTGAGCCTGACGTGGACGTCAGGGCTTAAAAGGGGGGAAGAATGTGACACCCCCGGAATTTGGATTAGTCCTCTATATAAATGATATAATAGGACTAAATCTCTAACCCGGCTATAGCATTTTGGATGGTAGCAAGATACAAGAGGAACATGAGAGTTAAGCGTGCTAGAGCTAGAGTAGTTCTAGGATGGGTGACCCCCTGGGAAGTGGGGCGTCACATAAACGCTCGCGAAAACATCGAAAGCTGCGAAAACAGCGCGCGAAACCGCTAGCGAAACTGCACTAAAAATCTGCTCGCGAAAACAGCATGCGTCGCAAAACAACCTCCGTCGGCGAAAAACAGCGGCCGACGGCGAAAACAGCGCGCGGCGGCGAAAAGCGGCCTCCGCCGGCGAAAAACGGCACCGGCAAGCGAAAACGGAGCGTCGCCGCTGACCCGGGGCACACCGAACGACGAAAAATGCAGCCGCGCGGCCTAGGAGGCCGGCCGCGCGGTGCCCAGCGGCGCTGCGCGCGCCCGCTGCGGTGCGCGCACTGCTGCGCGCGGCCACTGCGCGCAACCTGCGGTGCGCGTAGCCCGCGCGCGGGGCAGCGCTGCGCGCGCGCCCTGTCGCGCGCGCTCGCGCGCGCCCAATCAGTGCCGCGCGCAGCCTCCTGCTGCGCGCGCACTGCCGCGCGCGCTTGCGCGCGGCCCTACTGCGCCGCCCCAGCAGCAGGGTGCTGCAACTCTGCAGCACCCTGGCGGCTGCTGCGCGCAGCGCCATTGCGCGCCCGCGCAGCATCCGCGCCGGCCGCGCGTGCGCCATTGCGCGCGCGCGCGACTCCCACGGCGCAATAAAATTTAAAATAAATTCTACAACTTAATTTAGCTCCAGTTAACTCCAAATAAATTATCAAAGCCCAAAAATAAAATTCAAAAATCAATTCCACCATTAAAACATATAAATCCACTTACCTTGAAGGAGCACGAAGCACGCCCTCGCTCCCCACGGCCACCAACGGGGAGACCGAAACCCATAATAGCATCCAAAAATCCCTTCTTGCTAATCCCCCTTCCTTCTTCTTCTTTCTTTTCTCTTTTCCTTTCCTTCTCTTTTCCTTTCTTTTTCTGCTTCGAAGAAGCCACAGAGGGGTGATGGTGTTGGAGAGGGAGGTGAGGCCACCCAAGGTGAGGTTACCTCCCTAAAAGCTTCAGACCACTAATTAACTCCCTAATTAAGTAAAGCTTAAATAAAAAGCAAGGGGGATTAATTAAAAGTAACAAATCCACTTACCTTACAATCCAAAACCCAACATCCAACTCAATGCCACCTTGTAGAGAAGACCACTTCATTAAGCAAAACCACTTAATTATAATAATAAAATATTCCAAAATGGCCCTCTCCAACTCACTTTTTGCCCTCGGACCCTCCGCCTCCGTCCGGAACCTCCCGAACTCCGCTGTAAATCGAAAGTACACGCGCTCACAGCTTTTTCTCTTCAAAAAGCTCATCCGTTGAGTCGGGGTGCTCAAATCAAAAACCGACTCCGAAACGGTCAGTTCCGACTCACTTTTTTCCTCCGGATCCTCCGCGTCAGTCCGGAACCTCCCGAACTTCGCTGTAATCTGACAATGTACCTGTTCCAAGTATTCCTGAATTTTCTGTACTCTACTGTGAGATCGGTAATTCCCAAATCAAATCCTCAATCGGCGCACTATGCCGGAAAAGTCCCGAATCGAGCTGGGACTTCTGCGTTGATCCAAATCAACCCGACATCAACAGTAAACCCAACGCAACATGCCCGAGGCAAACTCTCTGCTCTATGACACCATGTGCGGTCGGCGCGCCATCCGAAGACCCGGTATTCTACATATCTCCCTTTTGAGTTTTGTATCAGAGGACTTTTTATACGATCGTATTTGGGAGATGGATATTGTATTTATTTTCAATTGTACAGTGTTTGGATTTCAGTTTTTAGTAGTTACTTTCAGCTCTGATATCTGTATACTGTAGTTGATTCTTTTTGCAGGTTAGACGCTTCGTCTGTACGGCAGTTTCCGTACAGATGGCGGATCTGTTAGCGAGCCCGGGTCGCAGTTTCGACCCCGGGACGTGACAGTAGAGCTTCAAGAAGCAACCAGCTTTATCAATCATTTTTACATATTCCTTCTCGAAATGCTCATTTTTCTCTTGAAGTGAAACATTTGCTTTTATCAGGTTATCCCTTTCCACTTCAAGACTGGTCGAGAGAGAAGTTGCTCTTTTTACTTCTTCTTCGAGATCCTGCAATCTCCCTCTCAACCCCTTGTTTTGCTTAGCCAGTTTCTTTGAATCCTTTAGAAGTTTATGGTAGGCTAAAGCAAAGTATTCACCTTCGGAGTTGCTCGATTCGTTGTCCGTTGCATTCTTTTCAACTTGGGAGGAGTTGGACAAGGAACCGGATGTACTTGCCATAAAGCACACGAAAGGTGAAGTTGTGGACGCGTGGAACGCCGTTGCGTTATTCTCTTCATCACTGGAAGATGACTCATTTGACGTTGAGGTGTCTTCCCAAGTGACGGCTTGCATCGCTTTCTTCTTTGACGGATTCTTATTGGGACACTCCGTTGAGATGTGGTCGTATCCTCGGCACTTGAAGCATTGGACTTGTCCCTCTGAGCTTTCTTATCCTTTGAAAAACTCTCTTGCTTTCTTGACTTGTGGCTTGAAAAACCTTTGCCTTTCTTCGACTTTACGAAGGATGAAGTTTTACTTGAATTACCCCTTCGAAAGTTTCGGCGAAAATTTCTTGTCAAGAGAGCAAGTTGCTTCTCGAAGTCCTCCATAGATAGGTTCTCGTCATCGTCTGAGGAGGATGAATCCACGTCTTCTTCTTTTGTTGTTTTCAACGCAAAACCTGAAGACTTAGAAGTAAATGCTTTTCCAGAAGAATAGTTAGTAGGAAATGTCATTTCATATGTTTGTAATGAACCAACTAATTCTTCTACACGGATTTCGTCCGGGTGTTTAATAGTTTCAATGGCCGTAACCTTGGAACGAAATCTTTTAGGAAGAGTCCTTAAAATCTTTTTTACAATTTTAAATTATGGAATTTTCTCTCCCAAGTTAGCACATGTATTCACGACGTCTTGCAATCGCGTATAGTAATCTGTGAAAGATTCATTTTCTGCCATGAAAATAGAGTCAAACTTGCTCGTAAGCATTTGCAGTTTCTGAATCTTCACAAGGTTAGTTCCCTCATGTGTAACTTGAAGCACATCCCAGATTTCTTTCGCAGTCTCACATGCCGAGACGCGAGAGAATTCAGTTTGAGACAAGGCATTAAATAAAGCGTTAATTCCTTTGCCATTGTAAGAAGATGAGTCAATCTCTTCCTTGGTCCATTTCGACCTAGGTTTGATGGTGTGAACATCAACAATAACTTCAGTTGGATTTGACCATACTAACTCAATAGATTGCCACACCCGTTCGTCGATGGAAATTAAAAAGGCTTTCATCCGTACTTTCTAGTAGGCATAGTTTGTTCCATCGAAGAACGGGCGTCTGTTGATGTTTTCACCTTCAACCATTGTTTACAACCCTATTCCCTCTCTGATACCAATTGTTGGGTTATACTATAATAAGGATCTAAATAGGGGAAAAACCACCTAGAGGGGGGGTGAATAGGTGTAAACGATAAACACTCAAAAATCTTTGCGTAATAAAAATCCAATGCGGAAATGAAAATAACACGCAAGATTTTTACGTGGAAAACTCCAAAACCAGGAGTAAAAAACCACAGGACCGATAACACGGTGAAATCAACTAAGATTATAACACGTACAAAGGTGATATAACGCACTCACAGACTGTGACGCCCCACTTTCCAGGGAGTCACCCATCCTAGAACTACTCTAGCTCTAGCACGCTTAACTCTCATAACCTCTTGGATCTTGTTACCATCCAAAATGCTATAGCCGGGTTAAGAGATTTAGTCATATTATATCATTTATATATTGGACTAATCCAAATTCCGGGGGTGTCACACAGACGACTCATTCTTTTTCCATACGCTCCGAGTTGATCTTCTCCGCTCGCTCCGCAACGCGCCTCGAATCCACGATTTGCGTCCAACGCCGAATCCACGGCGTCCAACGTCGAGTCCACGACGTCTGACTGAATCCACGGTCTCCACCAAGTAGTACGTCTCGATCACACGAACGTACCTCGCTCCGAATCCACGAGAGCGGTTGCACCTTGAATCCACAAGGCCACGCGAATCCACGCGCCGATTTTGGGGAAAATCGTTGTTTTGTTGGTGGTGATGATCCGCCGAATACTTAGATCAAAGATAGATCGGAAATGCCATCTAAGTATTCATTAATTTGATTCTACTCAAAATCTGAGTATGAAAACCTAGAATCAAATTAATTAATATAGATGAAGAAACATAGAATGAAATCTAGTTATTTCCTTTCTTCTCTATATGTGGATCTCTAAGTTTTTCTCTGTTAATTTTTATCTGTCATTTTCCAGAGATAAAACTTAGTGTGGATTACCCTAAAAAAATAGAATTAGGGTTTACTTATAGGTTAGAAACCATTGGAAGAGGATAAGAATCAAAAACTGATTGTAACAGAATTTTTCCCGCACGACGGTCCGGACCGGATTAGGCTCGTTCAGGACTGTCGTTGTTTTTCAGAGCATTCCTGAAAAATCAAGGTTCGGGGTCCGGAATGAAATCCACGGTCCGGACTGTTTATGCAGTTTCAGTAAACTCCACGTTCGGGGTCCGGAACAAAGCAGGGATGTTCAGGACTGGATTTGTGCATGAACTACCAACGTTCGGGGTCCGGACTGTAGTTCCCTGTTCCGGATCCTGAACATGTAACTTGTCCAGTTTTTGATTTTTATGCGATTAAAAACCCATCCAAGTGTTTCTACATTATAAGAAGTATTCAGATCACCAATAATATTTAGTTAAACTTACCTGATCATATTGAATTCTTCTTTCTTGAGATTGAGGTATATGATCCAAGTTTCTTTATCTTCAATCTTCAAGACTTAAATACTTTCACGAAATACGCCAAAACTAAAATCCTTAACAAAAGACCGTGGTGTTAACTGCTTCAGCCCAAAAGTATAAAGGGAGTTTCCGGCTATGAAGCATAACTTGCGCCATCTCTTGTACAACTCTATTTTTGCGCTCGATTACACCGTTTTGTTGCGGTGTATAAGGTGCGGAGAATTCATGTTTTATGCCGTTTGAAGTGCAAAAACCAATGAATTTTGAATTTATAAATTCTCCACCCCTATCACTGCGAACACGGACAATCTTTTCATTTTTCTCAATCATAATCCGATGACAAATATCATGAAAAGAGTCAAAAGTATCCGCTTTCTCTTTTAAAAATGGTACCCATGAATATCTAGAGAAATCATCAACCATGAGAAAAATGTATCATTTACCTCCCAAGCTTGGTTGACCGGTCGGCCCCATTAAATCCATATGCAATAATTCTAGCGGCCGTTTGGTTCCCACGTGGTTCAAATTCCTGTGTGTGGATCTGGATTGTTTTTCCTTTTGACAACCTCCACACACAATGTTTTCTTTAAAAATCAATTTTGGAACACCTCTAACCACGTCTTTGTTAGATATTCTAGATAGTTCCTTAAAATTTATATGACCTAGTCTTTCATGCCAAAGAGTTTCATTATCAAGTGACACTAGGTTACAATGTTCAATAGATTTACCAGGAACTACGCAGCAATTACTTTGTGACCTAACCCCTTTCAAAAAATGTTTGGTTTACATCATTTACAAGGCATTCTATCGCAGAAAAACTAACTGTGAAACCATCATCACACAATTGACTAATGCTTATGAGGTTAGTCTTGAGGCCCTCAACATATAAAACATTTTTCAAAACTGGGCCGTTTGGAATAGTGATTGTTCCTTTTCCAACTATTTTTGAGGATCATCCATCTCCGAAAACAACAAGTCCTCCGGAGGTTTTCTCAAATGATTTAAAATAGTTTTTATCTCCGGTCATGTGCCGTGAGCAACCACTATCCAAATACCAAGACGTATTGTCATATGCATGTAGTGATGTGTGAATGACAAGACAAGGAAAGAGTTCACCTTTGCGCACCCAAACCTTACGAGTTTTGGAATACGTCGGCAATGAGCGTGAAGTTAATCTCCTTGGCGAACGCGTCTTGTTTGGTTGATCACTTTTCTTCGATTTCCATGACAATATTGTCTTGAGGAATGTGCTACCATTATTCTTGATCTTTGGTTGATTTCTTCTTGAATTCCGGTCTTTGTTCTTGATGGTAGTTGATGCAAGTAGTGCTTGATTCGTTCATTTTGCTCCATACTTGCAATTTGGTCTTATGTGCCCTGCAAAACCACAACGATGGCATACCTTGGTAAAATTTGAACCCGAAGAACATGCGGTAGGCTTGTCAACGTTGGCTGCGATGATTTTCGTCGGAGGAGGAGCAACGGACTGTGGCACAAACTTCGTACCGCTCGAACTTGGATCCTCACCAGTTCGATCGTATCCAAGGCCCAAACGATTTGTTTGACCAAGACCAAGCAAGTTATCCAACTTACTCCTTCCTGATGAAAATCTCTTCAAAACTTCTTTAAGTTGGAATATGGTCTTTGTCATCTCTATTTTTTCTTGTCGAGCCTCAGAATAGAGCTTCAAGAAGTGATTAGCTTTATCCACGAATTTGATATGTTCCTTCTCGAAATGCTCATTCTTCTCTTGAAGGGAAACATTTATTTTGATCAAATTATCCCTTTCCTCTTCAAGAGCGTTTGAGAGAGAAGTTGTCTTTTTAGATTGTTCTTCAAGATCCCACAACCTTCTTCTCGAACTTTTATTTTGCTTTGCCAATTTCTTAGAATCCAAAATTGATGCAGTCTTCACCTTCAGAATCGCTAGGTTCATTATCCGATGCAGTTTTTTCATTCAAGGAGGGGATGGATAACGAACCTGAGGTAATCGATGAAAAACACATGAAAGGTGAAGTTGTGGACGCAATAAATGTTGTGGCGTTGTTATCCTCATCACTAGAATACGACTCATTGGAAGAAGAAGAGTCATCCCACGTGACGGCTTGCATAGCTTTCTTCTTTGACGGATTCTTATTGGGACACTCCGTTGAGATATGACCAAAACCTCGGCATTTGAAGCACTGGATTTGTCCCTCGGTGTTCTTCTTGTCCTTTGAAGAACTCTCTTGCTTTCTTGATTTAAAGCTTGAAAATCCTTTGCCTTTCTTGGACTTAACGAAGGATGATGGCTTGCTTGAATTTCCCTTTCGAAACCTTCGGCGAAATTTTCTTGTCAAGAATGCAAGCTGTTTGTCGAATTCCTCCATTGATAGATCATCGTTATTGTCTGAGGAGGATGAATCCGCGTCTTCTTCTTTTGTTGATTTCAATGCAAAACCTGAAGACTTAGAAGAAGAGGAAGGCTTTCTAGAAGAATAGTTAGTAGGAAAAGTCATTTCATAAGTTTGAAGTGCACCGACTAATTCTTCTACTTTGATTTCGTCCGGATGTTTTACTGTTTCAATGGCTGCAACCTTAGGGCGAAATCTTTCGGAAAGAGTTCTTAAGATCTTTCTTACAACTTTAGATTCTGAGATCTTCTCTCCCAAGTTAGCACATGTATTTACGATATCTTGCAATCGTGTATAATAATCTGTGAAAGATTCATTTTCTGCCATATAAATTGAATCAAATTTGCCTGTAAGCATCTGCAGTTTTTGAATCTTCACTAAACTTGTTCCCTCATGTGTAACTTGTAGAGTATCCCAGATTTCTTTCGCGGTCTCACATGCCGAGACGCGAGAGAACTCAGTTAGCGACAAAGCATTAAATAAAGCGTTAATTCCCTTGTCGTTGTAAGAAGATGCATCAACTCTTCCTTGGTCCATTTCAACCTAGGTTTGATGGTGACAATATCATCGACAATAAACTCTATTGATTGCCATACTCCTTCATCGATGAAAATCAAGAACGCTCTCTTGCGTACTTTCTAGTAGGCATAATTTGTTCCATCGAAGAACGGTGGTCTATTGATGTTTCCACCTTCAACCATTGTTTACAACCCTATTCCCGCTCTGATACCACTTGTGGGTTATGGAATAATGGATCTAAATAGGGGAAAACCCACCTAGAGGGGGGGTGAATAGGTGTAAACAATAAACTCACCAAATCTTTGTGTAAAAATAACCCAATGCGAAAAAAAAATAAAGTACGCAAGATTTTACGTGGAAAACTCCGTCACAGGAGTAAAAAACCACGGGATCGATAACACGGTGAAATCCACTAAGATTAAACACGTACAAGGTGATATACCGTAACTCTACGACTCAACCTTTTCCATACGCTCCGAGTAGATCTTCTCTGCTCGCTCCACAATGCGCCTAGAATCCACGATTTGCGTCCGCTGAATCCACGACGTCCAACCGAATCCACGGTCTTCACCAATATAGCACGTATCGATCACACGAACGCGCCTTGCTCCGAATCCACGAAAGCGGTAGCACCTTGAATCCACAAGGCCACGCGAATCCACGCGCCAATTGTCCTTTCGAAAATCGTTGTTTTGTTTATTGGTGGTGATAATCAAATACTTAGATCATATAGATAAACAAGGAAATACCATCTAAGTATTCATCAATTTGATTCTACAAGAAATAGAGAGTTTGAAAACCCTAGAATCAAATTCATCAATATAAACGAAGAAACATGAAATTAATCGTGTTTTCCTTTCTTCTCTATGTGGATTTTTCCTTTCGATTCCTTTTTAAAATAATAGGAATTTTGAAACCCTAGGAATCTTAGGAATTATCGGTCGTTCCCTAAAAGATGAAAGGTAGGGTTTATTTATACGTTAGAAACCGTTTGGAAAGAGATAAGAATAAAAAACTGACTTAACAGACTTTTTCCCGCACGGCGGTCCGGACTGGATTTGGCTGATCCGGACTGTCGTCTCTTTCAGAGAATTTCCTGAAAAAAAATAGTTCAAGGTCCGGACTGGAATGACCTTATCCGGACTGTTCATGCGATTGAACAAACACAGAGTTCGGGGTCCGGACTGGATAGGGGTTGATCCGGACTCGAATTTCGCATGAACCAAACCTTGTTCCGGGTGCGGACTGGATGTGGCTGGTCCGGATCCTGAACATGTAAAATGTCCAGTTCTTGAATTTTATGCAACAAAAATTAATCCAAGTGTTTCTAAACTATAAGAATGTATTCGGATCATCACCAATATTTAGTTAAACATACATGATCCTTTTGAATCCATTCTTCTTGAGATTGATGTATGTGATCCACAATTCTTCAACTTCAATCTTCAAGACTCAAAACACTTCACGAAATACGCCAATACAAAAATCCTTAACAACCTGGACTTGAGCCTTTTGGAGTGTGCAGAGAGCTCATAGAGGTTTTCCTTGGACGTTGGCATAGGTGCGCGCGATCGAGTGCCGAGGTGCTGTTCCGGCTGACAGAGAGCGACTCCGCGCTTCACCGACTTCGGCTTAGCCTGTGGATAGCGATCCAGGTGGGTTGGAATTCTTCCAAACTCTGTGGAATGCCCTCTAACGCTATTGTATGCATGTTTAGCATGTCTAGTTTATCTGTTGTTATAGCTGGTAAATCTGATCGTTGCCTAGAAAATTACAAAATGACAACCTGAACCCCAGAATATTTGTAGTACACTCCTGACACCATATGACACTAGATTGCATGGTTAGTTGACATCAGAACTGCATTTGAACCGTTTTAAAAAACGTTGAACTCATTTTAATGAAAAACTAGCTTTAAAAATAGTTTTTTTACATTGAGATCGCCCAGAGGGGTTGGATAGGTTCGGGATGCATGTACCTTCATGCCTAGGGGCCGAGTGGATTTTTATTGACTTAGTGGATGGGTTTTCTAGTGTCTTGGAGGTTTTGTGGGCTTTATCAGATTGAGTCGTGGAGGGTTCTCCGACCTAGACATGATTATGGGATAGTTCGGCATTCGAGTTTTCGATCTGTTTGATCGTGGACTATAGCCTGCAGGAGCCGCTTATTGAGCCCGACTTGACACGCTTGTTCCTTGGTGGGGTCGCTCCCCTTGAGTTGCCACTCCAGATGCGATGATGATGATGCGCCTGATGAGGCTACTTTGTGTGATATTGTGATAGTCTGATTGGACACCCTACGTTGATACACTAGGGAGCGCAGGCTTGACTGGACTAGATTTGGCAGTCAGTGAGATTGGGTTGATGTGAGCACCTCGTGAGCGAGTGGATGCATAGCATGTTCTTAGTTGAGTACTTTCCTTTGAGCATGATACTTGAGCCATAGTAGCTGTAGTTTCATTTCAGCTTTTCATATTTACCTGTTTACCTGTTTTATTGCCTCTAGTAGACTTAGTGGGCATACCCTGGATATTGGTGATGGTACGCACGGAGAACTACGTGTTGGTGTAGTTCTCATACCCGCTGTGGTGATTGATTTTCAGAGGTAGCTGTTCCAGCTTCAGTTCGAGCGGAGGCAGCAGATCGAGGTAAGGGAGTGGCAGAGTAGTTCCTTACCTACTTATTTTGAGAGTCAGAGGTAGATGTACCTTGTATGTGAGATTTTATTTTATACTGGACAGTCTGAGAGTTATAATGTATCTTGTATCACAGTGGGAAATGACTATGTATTTTGGATTTTGTATATTCAGATGTTCAGATTATGATTCCGCAGCTACTTATTCTTAATTCAGCTCTGATACATGTATAGCTATAGATTTGACTTTGCAGGTTAGACGCGTCGTCAGTGCGCGGATTCCCGTACAGATGGCGGATCTGTTGGCGAGCCCGGGTCGCAGTTTTGACTGCGGGGCGTGACACCCCAAGGTGAGACACTTGGTCTTCACGCCCCGGGTGTAAACCAGAACCCGGGCCCGTCCACAGATCCGCCGTGCACACGGAATTTCCGTGTACACGAAGCATCGGTAACCTGCTCATATATAAAAGATATAATAAAGGAGTATAAAAACAGAGCTGAACTAAAAGAACTATAACTACATCTCAGACTGGAAACGGGAAGTAAAATAAAGTACAACTGTAAAGATAATACATATTTCTCTCCCAGCCCACCAAAATAGTACAACCAGCTGGCAAAAGCTAGACCTCAAAAATAAAAGGAAAACTACTACAGTCTGAGTGGAGGGTACATCATCAGTCTAACCAATCTCTCAGTCTCACAGGAGATCTATCTACTCAGCGATCCCCTTACCTCGATCAGCCGCCGATGGCCCAGCAGCTCCCGCAGAAGACTCTGCAAAACAAAGAGGAAGAAAAAGAGGAAAACAACAATGGAGGTGAGAACCACTAGTAAACCAGTAGGCTCCCCCTGTGGGTAAAGCCTCAAACTCCGACGTACCCACTAAGTCTACCAGAGGCAAAGGGAAAGGTAAAGTGGTAAAGTAAATAAGCTGCTGAAACAGGAAAACTACCACTAATATGCCTCTAAATGTAGTACCGAAAGGAATGACTGTATGTATGCATCAGAAATAGTATCTGTCCAAATAAATCCAATCCAGCCACTAGTAAAAACCGGTGCTGCCTGCTCAAACTGTCCCAAGAATCTGCTAACAGATCGGCGACCGGCACTCAATGTCCGGTACTCACTGGCCGCTGTGTAGAATCGCCTACTCCGGAGTGACACTCGAGGGGAGCGACCCACACGAGTGAAGTAACCATGTCATAAGTATCTCAATATAGCAGGACTGGATCACGACTATGATCAAAGTGGGAAAATCCATCCACTAAAGAAAACCCCGATCCCCCAATCTGATGCAAAAGTACGCAATAAGTGGGAAACTCCATCCACTAAAGGAACCCCAATCCCCAATCTGATGTACAAGTAAACATCCGGTCGACCGCCCAATGTCCGCGGTCGCCACAATACCCCACAAATCCACAATCAAGCATAACCTGTCCTAGACTCATAGGTCCCGACTACACTATCCCAAACCCCTGCTCGAACCCGAGCAATATGAATCAAAAGTCTAAACGAAAAGGAGAAAAGAAACAATCATGGTTTCTCCTAAGTCAAATCCCAATATGATAGTGTAGCAATAAATAGTGGCCTATCTAGATGTCCATACAAGCATGCAATTGTCCTCATGAAAGATAAAAGAAAGTATATCACAAGTAGCTCCACATAGATGTAACCATCATGCCAAAATCACTAACCAACTATACATATCCATAATCCATGATCCCTAATAAATTACCAAAGTGGTACCCGCACATAGGGTAGATCATAATGTCCCACATAGATAATCCCTTTGCATAAAAGCTAAATTCTAAACATGACAGTGATATTTCCAACTTGATAGATCCACAAGAATAATCCCACCATCACGTTCTCACGATAATATTTCCCAAATAATATCTCCACAATCATGTCTTCACCATAATATTCCCACATAGATAGGCTCATGAATAATATGCTCAAGTATGATTTCCAATAGGGTGTCAAATCAATAATAGTTTAGGGGTTTCTCTAATAGTCCTAGTGAGTAAATCGCAGTAAGAGGTAAGCAACAATTGTGAGGACCCGAATTTCCACAAGAGGATTACTGTTGGATCAACAGCTTCTGGAGGCCTTTGTTGGGTGTTAGAGTTGTTTGTGTACGTTTCGGACTCAAGAGATGGACTCCGTGTGTTGAATTGATCCCGTGTGTAGTCGAAGGCACCCGTTGAAATTTTAGAAGTGGTTTTGTGCGAAATGGACATCAGATTTGGATTCAGCGCGGAAAAACGATGGAAATCGACTACTTGAACGTATTTTTTTGAGTCCGGACGCCCGAAAACGGACACCCGAAAGTTTTCAGTGTTTTCGGGTGCACGGTGGACCGGTGGGCCGTGGAGTGTGCCACGTGGCGGCTTTCTAGTGGTGCCGTATGCCACATGGCGGAGCTGGAGAGGCGGCGCAGTGGGCTCGGCCCACGGGAGCGAGCGCGGGCAGGTGCGTCGGCCGGGCAGGCGCGGTGTTCAGGGTTGGTGTGCCACGTTGTAGAGTACTGGAGCTTCGAGCAGTGTGCCGACTCCACATGGCAGCCTGGTATTGTGGAAATGCCTTCAGCAGATTCTGTTTATATTTACAGAGAGGTTCGGGTGGTCCCGGAGCGACGCGGAAGTATTCTTGTAGAAAAGTGAGTTGGCGTCGTGTTGAGAGTTGCGGATCGAGCATCGGCTTTTTGGATGAGTTTGTTGATAGTTGATCACTTGGGACATGTGTATTATGTTTTTACAGAGGTGTTCGGTTGGTTTCGGGGTGATGCGGAGGTCCCGAGGCGAGAAAGTGAGTTGTCGGCGCGAGGAAAGTGAGCTTCAGGCAGATTTTTGGACTTCTGGGTGGCTGGGTTCCGGAACCAGGCAGTTGGTTCCGGAACTGGCCCCTTGGTTCAGGAACCAGCTGCCTAGTTCCGGAACCAGGGTGGGTGTACCGGTACCCACATGCAGGTACCGGTACGCAGGCACAGGAAAAGCCCGAAAAGAGCTCGGTTTGCACAGTAAGGGGGTAACTTCGTCATTTTACTGTTCCAACCACCCCAGACATGTTATATACCCCTCGTTACCTGCTTCCTCACCCACTCTTGATCTCATCTTCTCCACCTCCATCCTTGCTGCCAGAGAAGAAGAAGAAGAAGAGGAAGTAGAAGGAGAAGAGGGAAGTGTCTGATTGTGCTGCTTGTAGGAGTTGACCGAGCCAACGTGCGCGCGCGAGGAGCAAATTGAGGTAAATTATTTGATGGAGCTTATAAAGTTGGATTTGCTGGTATCCCTCTTGGATTTTTGGATGGAATTATTTGCATATATTAAGCTAATTTTCATCCTTTCTCTCCCTCTCTCCCTGTGCTCTCGGGTGCAAGTAGGGGAGTTACTGCGCAAATCCGCGACTCTGTGTATGCATGCATGCGTGTAGAGGAGGGGACTCTAGCTGTGCTGAACATTGTGGTGACCTAGCTGGGTGCTGTGGAGGATTGATTTGAGCTCCGAGGAATTTTCCGGGACGCGCACAGTGTGCGCGCGCGCGCGTGAGGCACAGTGCTGTTTTCTTCGGTTTTCGCCCGATTCTTCACCGACTTCGGCGCGGCCTTCGGAAAGCATTTGAGGTGGGTTGGATTTTCTTCCAAAAATCACAGAATGCCCTCTAATGCTTCAGAACGCACTTTGATCATGTCAAAACTGTATACTTTAGCTGTTAAATGATCTGATAGTTGCCTAGAAAACTACAGAAAAATTATCTGAACCCCGGAATATTTTTAGTAGACTCTTGGCACTATATGACAGACTGCATGCTTAGTTGGCTCCATTTAAGCACCTGAACCGTTTTAAAAATCCGAAAGCCCGTTTTATTGAAAAATCAACTTTTAAAAATGGTTTTAAAATGTCTGAGGGTTCTAGCGATGCTGCATGGGTTCGGGGTGCATGTTCTCTCGTGCCGGGGGGCCGAGGAGATATTTGTTGATTATTAGAGCCATTATATGATATTTGAGGTTTACTAGTGTCGTTGGGGGTTCTATTTGAGCACTTCAGATTTAGTCGTGGAGTTTACTCCGACCTTGACATGAGTGTGTGTCGTCTGTTCACTGTGTTTCCGATCTATTTGATCGTGGATTATAGCCTGCTGAGCCTGGAATTTTTATGCCAGTTATGAGATACTTGAGTTCGCGGGGTCGCTCCCCGCGAGCTACGCTCCGGATGCGATGATGATACCGAGCCTGACGAGGCTGCGATGTGGTTACTGAGACAGTCCTTGAGGGACACCCTACCTAAGACCAAGCCCCGTTTGGGCACGAGTAGCAGTAGATGAGCGCAGGCTTGACTGGTCCAAAGAGGGACAGTCATTGAGATTTGGGTGATATGGGTGAGTGAGTTTCATTGCATGTTCATAGATGAGTATTTTCTTTGAGCATATGTAGAGGCATATAGCGGTAGATTTCCAGCTTTTCATATCTATCTATCTATCTATTTGTTTACCTTGCTTGTGCCTCCGGTGGACTTAGTGGGCATACCGTGTTCTTTGAGGACGGTACCCACTGAGAACTACCTTTGCAGTAGTTCTCACACCCGCTGCGGTGCAGGTTTTCCTGAGGCGGCTGTTCCGACTCCTTCCCGTGCGGAGTCTTCAGATCGAGGTAAGGGCGTGGCCGGCTAGTCGCTTACCCGAGTCTGTTTAGTAGAGAGGTAGCAGTACCCTTTTGAGTTTCCACTTTTGTAGAGTGAGATTTTGAGAGATGTTATTTATGTATCTTGAGGACAGCTTGTATCTTGGATTTTATTTACTTTTGTTTAGTTGTTCTGTTGCCTTTCTATACCTTGTCGTTACTTTCGCTCTGATATCTGCTAGCTATAGATTTATTTGCAGGATAGACGCTTCGTCTGTACGGCAGTTTCCGTACAGATGGCGGATCTGTTAGCGAGCCCGGGTCACAGTTTCGACCCCGGGGCGTGACAGATTAGAGTGGTATCAGAGCCTAGGTTTATAGGTCATTGAGGACTTAGAGACCCTAGGCTTTTTGGCTGGACATTAGGTTGATTATTGAGAGAGACGTGATTTTAGCGAGAGTCATGATTCAGTGTAACTCCGCCAGGGGATTGGGGCGAGTAATTTTGCATGCTTATTCTCTAAAGAGGACATGTCGGCTGCAGACGGCATTACGCTTTAGAATGGCTAGCATGTATAGACTCTCGTTTGATTGGGTTGAGCGATTCTTGGTCCTGATATTTGGTTTTGATTGCAGGATCTACGATGCCTCCCTGACGTCGAGCGACGACTAGGGCACATCCCGCCGCACATGAGGAGCCCGAGCAGCGGGAGGCTGAGCATACCGAGCAGAGTGAGGGTCACGAGATGCGGGCTCAGGTAGCCCAATTGGTAGAGGTGACCAGGCGCCAAGGGAAAAACATGGAGCTCATGATGCGTATGTTAGAGCAGAGAGCATTCCCTGCAGCGCCACCAGCAGTACCTCCGGCTGCGGCGTCATCGACATCGACTCAGATTGCCCCACTGACAGCTGAGGAGCAGAGGGAGCTTACCGACAAATTGGCTTATGTTAGCCAATTCCACCCTCCACGGTTTTCGGGGCAGAGTTCAGAGCCGTGGGAAGTTGAGAACTGTATCGCGGCAATGGAAAAGCTATTTGAGAACCTCTTCATTAAGGAAGAACATCAGGTGCATTTGGGGGCTCATTATTTGGAGAAGGACGCCGAGACTTGGTGGCGTCGAGTCCGCCCAGTTGGACCACCGGGAGTTCAGTTGATGACTTGGCCTGAGTTTCGAGCTTTGCTATGCGGGGCCTATTTTCCAGATAGTGCAAAGCAGAAACTGGAGGGGGATCTTCGACAGTTACAGCAAGGTAGTCGGCCTCTTCAGGAGTACATTCGGGAGTTTCAGCGGTAGCTGAACAGTGTGCCACATGTTGCCCCAGATGAGGCTCAGAGGGTAGATTTGTTTGAGAGAGGGCTGCACCCCGTTATTTATCACCTTGTTCATTCACATCGGTCGCCGACCTTGGATGCAGCCATAGTGTCACGCCCTGGGGTCGAACTGCGACCCGGGCTCGCCAACAGATCCGCCGTCTGTACGGAAACTGCCGTACAGACGAAGCGTCTAACCTGCAAAAGAGATCTATAGCTAAACAAGTATCAGAGACTAAAAGGAAGCTATACAGAAAAAGGAGTAACTGAATCACTAAGTGATAAAAGTCTAAGTATACTAGTCCACTATCTCCCAAAACATAGGTACAAAATACTATCAGGTATAAAAGTGGAAACCAAAAAGTACAGGTGACTCTATCACTGACTCCACAAACTCGGGTAGGAACTAGTCGGCCACGCCCTTAGCTCGGTCTGAAGGCTCCGAACGAGCCAAACCGGGAACGGTCGCCTCAGGAACACCTGGCATCACAGTGGGTGCGAGATCTACTGCAACAGGCAGATCTCAGTGGGTACCGACGCCAAAACCCACGGTATGCCCACTAAGTCTGCTGGAGAAAAAAACAGATAGATAGATAGATAGATAGATAGATAGATAGAATATGAATGCTGGAAATGAATCTACCACTATATGTCTCGGTGCAATGCAGGGAACAAGTTCTCAAACTCTCACGCAGGAGGCCTGGAAATTCTGAACGACTGTCACCTACAACCCTATCAAACAAGAACAGGCTGTAGGCATAGCCGCCCATA
This sequence comes from Tillandsia leiboldiana, assembly GCA_029204045.2. Taxonomy (NCBI): domain Eukaryota; kingdom Viridiplantae; phylum Streptophyta; class Magnoliopsida; order Poales; family Bromeliaceae; genus Tillandsia; species Tillandsia leiboldiana. The sequence continues at coordinate 41,298,096 of CM055060.1, read as the reverse complement.
ACTTCTGCCCCCGAACTGGAAAATGCTAAAACTTTCACATGACACTAGAAAGTCATCTCAATTTCATTCAAGTAACCACCTGGTAACTCGGCCAGGGGTATGTATCATCTGGTAACTCGGCCAGTGTTATGTATCCTCTGGTAACTCGGCCAGTGATATGTCTCCATCTGGAAACTCGGCCAGTGATATGTATCCATCTGGTAACTCGGCCAGTGATATGCATCCATCTGGTAACTCGGCCAGTGATATGCATCCATCTGGTAACTCGGCTAGTGATATGCATTCATCTGGTAGTTCGGCCAGTGGTATGTATCCCCCAGGTAACTCGGCCAGTGATATGTATCCACCTGGTAACTCGGCCAGTGATATGCATTCATCTGGTAGCTCGGCCAGTGGTATGTATCCCCCTGGTAACTCGGCCAGTGATATGTATCCACCTAGTAACTCGGCCAGTGATATGTATCCATCTGGTAACTCAGCCAGTGATATGCATCCATCTGGTAACTCGGCCAGTGATATGCATTCATCTGGTAGCTCGGCCAGTGCTATGTATCCCCCTGGTAACTCGGGCAGTGATATGTATCCACCTGGTAACTCGGCCAGTGATATGTATCCATCTGGTAACTCGGCCAGTGATATGCATCCATCTGGTAACTCGACCAGTGATATGCATTCATCTGGTATCTCGGCCAGTGATATGTGTCCATCTGGTAACTGGGCCAGTGGTATGTATCCATCTGGTAACTCAGCCAGTGGTATGTACCCATCTGGTAACTCGGCCAGTGGTATCTACCCATCTGGTAACTCGGCCAGTGGTATCAATACAACTACGCCTACGGAGCGTGACTCGCGGGGAGCGACCCCGCCGAGTTTCAACATGTCTCATCTATCTCAGCAAATAGCATATGCCGGCTAAAGCCCACGATCAACTAGATCGGGAGAACACGAATGTTCAAATGACAACGCTCACACCCGTGTCCAAGTCGGAACAACATCCCTCGACTAAAGTCTGAAAAACCCTCTAACATCCTGAACCCTCTACCAGCTCTGACATAACACATACTCAACATAGGTTAAGGGTCAGATCCTGAATAAAGTGTTTCTCACAACATACCACGGCTGTCCGGCAGTCATTAGATAATGAAAATAATGCAAAAGGGGTCACGATACCTTGCATTCGGAAGCATTAAGAGCATACCGTGCCTTTGGAAGAAAACCAACCCACCTGGTATAAATCCGTGAAACCGTGCGCCAAACGGAGGTCCTGGCGCAATCCAACAGCTCCACGCAGCAAAACACGCACCACCGGTCACGTAGAAAGCTAACACTATGCCACAACTGCGAGATAAAAGAGGAACCGGGATCAGAAACACGCGGCCATAACCCGTGCTCACAACGGCGAAAGAAAACCCATCCGGCGACGAAAAACGCCGCGCGTTGCGCGGAAAACCCATCGCGCAAACGCCGCGGCGCGTCGCCGAGTCGCAGCCTGCGCGGCAATTGCGGCGCAGCTGCACGGCTCCAAAAACCCAGCCGCACAGCACGAAGGCTGCCCGTGCGGGGCCCCTGCAGTGCCGCGCGCCTAAGCGCGCGGCCTGCAGGCCCGCGCGGCCCATGGCCGCCCGCGCGGGGCCCCTGCAGTGCCGCGCGCCCAAGCGCGCGGCCCCCTGCAGTGCCGCGCGCCTAGCGCGCGGCCTGCAGGGACGCGCGGCCCAAAAGGGCGCCCGTGCGGTGCCCTGCAGTGTCGCGCGCCCCGCGCGCGGCCTGCAGGGCCGCGCGGCCTCAAGGGTCGCCCGCGCGGTACCCTGCAGTGCCGCGCGCCCCGCGCGCGGCCTACAGTGCAGCGCGCCCCGCGCGCGGCCTGCAGGGCCGCCCGCGCGGCACAGGGGGTGCCCGCGCGGCACAGGGGGTGCCCGCGCGGCACCCCTGCAGTGCCGCGCGCCAAGCGCGCAGCCCTCTGCAGCGCCGCGCGCCTAGCGCGCGGCCTGCAGGGCCGCCCGCGCGGCACCTTGCAGTGCCGCGCGCACAGCGCGCGCCCAGCAAGGCCGTGCGGCACAGAGGATGCCCGCGCGGCACCATGCCGCCCCACGGCAGACCGGTGCCCTGCTGCACCATTGTGGCAGCAGGGCGCAAGCTGCGCGCGGTGCTCATGCGCACCCGCGCAACGGCCGCCGCCCCCAAGCCACGCGTCGCCGAAAATCGCGCGCGCGCGGCTCGCGCAGCTCCGCCACGCCCCGGACGACAAGTCCGCAAGGCCCCACCAACAGGGAAAAGAAAAGAGAAAAAGAATAAAACCCAAAATCCCCAAGCTCTCAAGAAGCAAAATAAAATATAATAAAATAAAACTGACCTCTTCGCGGCACGCCGGCCCTCGCACGGCTCCACTTCCACGCTCGAAGAAGAAAACGCACAAGAATAGCTTCCTTCAAACCCTTCCTCTTCTTCTCCTTCCCTCTCCCTCTCCTCTGCTTCACTCCAAGCTACAGGGGCTCTCAACTTTTTCTGGAGAAGAAGGTGGGGTGAGGTGGCTTTAAAAAGAAAAGCCCCAACCAAGACTTAATTAAAGTTTAATTAAGCTTTAAGAGATTTACACCTTAACCAAAGGAAACCCAAAAACTTAATTAAGCAATACCTACCTTAAGTAAGCCCTCACCACACCTCTGCCAACACCACCCCAACAGCAGCACCCAAAAAACAAGGCACCTCAATTAAGCCTTAATTAAGAGCAAATAAGCATAAAATATTCCAACAAAGCCCACCATAGTTCACTTTTTGGCTTCGGGCCTTCCGCCGCAGTTCGGAACCTCCCGAACTCCGCTGTAATCTGAAAATACACATGCCCACAGCTTTTTCTCTTCTAAAAGCTCAACCATGGAGTCGGTGTGCTCAATCCAAAAACCGGCTCCAAAACAGCCAGTTCCAACTCACTTTTTGCCCTTGGGTCCTGCGCGTCAGTCCGGAACCTCCCGAACTCCGCTGTAATCATAAAATACACCTATTCCAAGTGTCTCCCAATTTTTCTGTAACCCACGGTGGAGTCGGTGCTTCCCATACCAGTCTCCTATTGTCACGCCCCGGGGTCGATACTGCGACCCAGGCTCGCCAACAGATCCGCCACCTATCTAAAATCCCACATAGGCGAAGCGTCTAACCTGCAAAATATAGTGCTATAGCTATGCAAATATCAGAGCGGAAAATAAGATGCTGTAAAATAAAAAAATCCAATCACTGCATAACCTGAAATAAAGTACAATATCCATCTCCTCAAATACAGATAATCACCATACAATGGCCTCAATACAGCATCTCTCAACTAGGAAAGGGAGATAAACAAAACTATAGTACATCAGTCTCTAGATCAGTCTCTCCAAATACAAAAGATCTCTCCCAAAGTAAATAGTAAAATCCAGCTGACAGCTATAAGGAACCTCCACCAGGGGATACAGCTACACACCTCGGGCGGTAAGGATCTAGCTCGTGACTCCCTCGCCTCGAACAACGACCGAACGATCAGCAACCCCCACAGAAGACTCTGCAAAACAGGAGGAAGAAAAGAGGGAAACAACAATGGGGGTGAGAACCACTAGTAAACCAGTAGCCTCCCCCTGTGGGTAAAGCCTCAGACTCCGGCGTACCCACTAAGTCTACCAGAGGCAAGGAAAGGGGTAAGTGGTAAAGCTGTAAACATGACTGCTGAAGAAAGGAAACTACCACTACGATGCCTCTAATGTGCCAAGCTAAAAGAATAGCTAAATATATGCATCAGAATGTAAATGCCTGCCTGCCTAGACCCAAACTAGACACCGGTGAACACCCGTACTGCCCACTATGCCTACTAACCAACAACTCAGCTACGGGATGCAGACCGGCTCCTGATCGACACGATCCCATCCCAAGGGCAATAGACCGGCTCCTGATCGGCACGGTCCTACCCCAGGGCAACAGACCGGCTCCTGACCGGCACGGTCAAAAATATACACACTCCGGAGTGGCACTCGAGGGGAGCGACCCACACAAGTATAGTGCCTCAGTAACGAGTATCATAGATCAGCAGGACTGAATCATGACTCTGATCAAAGTGGGAAAAACCCATCCACTAAAGGGAGACCCGATCCCAACCTGATGCAAGATAAACAAATAGTGGAAAACTCCATCCACTAGAGACCTGATACCCAATCTGATACATAAGCAACATCCGGTCAACCGCCCAAGGTCCGCGGTTGCCGCAATACCCTGCCATCAAGCCTGCCTGTCCCAAAACCCAAGATCCACAATCGGGTAGAACAATCAATATCCGGTCAACCGCCTACTGTCCACGGTTGCCGCAATAACCCACAAGTCCGACATCAAGTACACTCTGTCTCCGACCCCAAGGTCCCGGCTACACTATCCCAAACCCCCGCTCGGACCCGAGCAACATGACTCGAAAGTCTAAATAAGAAGGAGAAAGAAAGCAATCATGGTTTCTCCTAAGTCAGATCCCAATATGATAGTGTAGCAATAAAATAGTGGCCTATCTAGATGTCCATACAAGCATGCAAAAGTCCTCATGCAAGAATAAAAGAGAGAATATCAAATAACAGTCCCACATGTGTAATGAATAACAAATCCACATAAACATAACCATCATGCTAAAAATCATCAGTTAACTACACATGTATATAACCCCTGATCCATAATAATTCCCAAAGTGGTACCCGCACATAGGTGTGTCATCATATCCCAATCATTAGTCCATTAACCAACTTTCATGAGGTCTATGTGCTAATATGGCATGTTAACAATGAAACATGTCCTCGCAATCACGTTTCCACAATAATATTATCCCAATAAGATTCCCAACATGCTATGTCCACAGATTATTCTCAAATGATAGGCTCACATTTATATTAATCAAACATGCATGGCAATCAATCAATATGTCCAAAAGAGGGGTTCTCTAACAAACTTAGTGAGTAAGTCAGAAGTAGAGGCAAGCAACAACCACCCACCTGAACACGCGAAATCCTTAGCTGTAACACCTTCTCGCTGTCCAGTATACCTTTTCACGCCAAAAGCCCAAACAGATAAACCGCCGCGATCACTGTGCACAAATACCCCAAAAGATACAATTAAACATACAGTTACACAAAATCTGTCCCCAAACACATCAGTCCACAGTTTTGCCTTTTTCACCTTCGAGATCTGCTCGAAAAATTCCAGGAAAAATACTGTCACGATCCTCGCGACGAACCGGTCGAAACGAGTACCTGCACGTTCAAATCCGAGTTTCCTACGCTGAGATATAAATTCTGCAAGGGAACCACCCCGGAATCAACCAATCACAAAAACTGAATCATAAAGTTCTGTAAACAGGGACTTTTCACCTTCGGGGAAAATTCAGGAAATTCCAAGAAAATTTGGGAAGATTCCTCGTGATGTGTAGATGCAAATCTTCTTTTGAATCACCCCAATCCGATGCCTGTGCGCGAAGATATCGCCGAAAGATCGAACCGCTGTCCAAAACTCAATCACAGCAAATGGTGTCACAGTAAACTCAGAAAAACTCCTCGAAAAGCATGAAACCAGGGGAAGTAGAAAATACCAAGATTAAAGCTCTGTCAGTCGCCGTTCCAATGGCGCAAGAATCGCCGGAAAATGTGATCGGGGTAGGCCGTGAGAGCTCTTGGATCGAAATGCGACGAAAGGGGTACACCGATGAAGGAACGTCGCGCCGTGCCGAAGAAATGGAGATCTCGTAATCCGTGCTGTCGAAAAATCCTAACCTTCAAAGGAGCATTCTTCTCTTCTTGGAGAAGATTTCATCTTCTCATCCCTCAGGAAGATGAGGCCTCGAAAATGGTGAAAATGGCCTCCCAAGTCTTCTTGGATGGAATTAATAGGAGAAACCAGAAAAACAATTCCAATAATTCCCTCTGTGTCCCGTCAAACAGGAAACACCGATTGGACCCAATGAAAACGCTCCACGTGGCACCGACCGGCCTGACCGCGCGCCCAGACGCGCCAGCTGCCCCCTGCCCGCACAGTTGACCGACCAATAAGGAGGTGCCACGTGTCACCGCCACCTGCCTAGTGCACCCGGTGCACGAAAATATGTGAACCGATCCAATAAAAGAATGCCACGTGTCCAAGCCAGTGCACCATACACCTGCGCTACGCCGTAGACCGCGAGCAGTGGACCGTCCAATGGAAACACGCCACGTGTCGACCTCGGTCCACCGTACACCTCCAGTCTGCTCCGTGCTCCCAGACCACAACACCGATCCAATAGAACCCTGCCACGTGTCCCCCTTCCTGGTGCACGCCTGCTACGTGGACCGCGCACCTGCCCGCGCGCCGCGCGGCTGCCCGCGCCCGCGCCGCCAGCCCGCCGCCGCTGTACCGCCTGCCCGAGGCCGCGCCGCCGCTTGCCGGCGCTGCCCGCCGCCGCCGGCGATCGCCGGAATTACTGTTCCGGCGATGAACAGTACCCGAGCACCAAAAATACAAGTGGGTAGTCCGTTTTGACCGTTTTCGCGCGCTGAATCCGAATTTGACGTCCGTTTCGCCAAATTCCCATCCGATAAAACGCCGGAGGCTCCCGGAAAGGTATTCTTAGCCCAAATTCCACGCCGAGTCCAATTTTAATATCCATTTTGTGCGAAAACACCTCTAAACATCCGATGGGGGTCGACCGATCACCCATGTGATCCATTTAAGCTCGAAGTCCAACACTTGTGTCCAATTATGCCCCAAAGACCTCCAACACACCACGTAGGCCTCCGGTAGCCACCCCAACGCACCGCAACAGCTCTGCGGAGATCCAGGTCATCACACCTATCGCGTACAATGCCCGAAAAAATCCCGAATCAAGCTGAGGCTTCCGCGTAGATCCAAATCAACCCGAACTCATCTGTAAAACAAATATGGGACACATCCAAGGCAAATTCTCCCCCTCACGCCATCATGCGGGATCGGCGCGCCATCCAAAGTCCCGGTATTCTACACTCTCCCCTCCTTAAAAGGGTTTCGTCCTCGAAACCCAAATAAGTCCATAATTCAGGAGGGGGGGATCTCAAACAAAAGGGGTAGGAGATCCTCAATTTATCCCAGGCTCTCAAGTGGCCTCACTGTCATCAAGAAGGCGCCACTGCACATTCACCAAGGTATGACCCGATTGCGAAATTCTTCTGTCTCACCAGCAAGAATTGCATCAGTCGAACCCGATAACTCCATCCTCGTCTAACTCCAAGAAAAAGCAATACAAAACTTGCGGGGGTTCAAATAAACTTCTTTCTAGCCTGATCATTCCCGCGAACCAACACCTCGCATAACTCAAGTCTATAATTAGCCCTGCGGCTGGTGGTTTCCACAAATCAAGATTTCTTAAAACCAAAGTCTAAGCCTCCAAATGGCATATCCCCTCTGTTGCTCCTTAGCAACAGAAACTCCAATTCCACCACACAACTCTCACATCACTTGACAGGGGAAGAGTTTCATCCTCCAAGGTTACACTGCTCGCCTAACCAAGGCGTAACTGAACTTAAAGTCTTTGCCGGGATAAAGGAATCATACATCCTTGAAGATTCTATCCACCGGCATTACCTCATCCCAAACTCCCTGAGTATCCAAGTACTTTAAGTTCGAGGAACCAAGAATACTCAATTCTCTCTCTCTATGGCTGGCAACATCCACATCAAAGATATTATCTTCCTCAGCTCTATATCCGTCGCTAATAGGCCATGAACAAGACCTTCCGACGTCAGGAAGCAACTCTCTCTCAACTTGGCAAACAACTTCTTCCCTCATAGAAGTTGTAGCACTATCCTCAAATGCCCCTCATGCTCCAAGTCTCTTCGGAGGTAAAGCAAATACCCACGACGGGTTATACCACCAACCCGTCCAAGAACTCTCATCGTTGCGTACCTACAACGTGGCATCACCACCGTGTATCAACGGTGTCGCGTCACCACCGTGTATCAACGGTGTGGCATCACTACCGTGTATCAACGGTGTGGCATCACCACCGTGTATCAACGGTGTGGCATCAATACCGTGTATCAACGGTGTGGCATCACTACCATGTATCAACGGTGTGGCATCACCACCGTGTATCAACGGTGTGGCATCACCACCGTGTATCAACGGTGTGGCATCACCACCGTGTATCAACGGTGTGGCATCACCACCGTGTATCAACGGTGTGGCATCACCACCGTGTATCAACGGTGTGGCATCACCACCGTGTATCAACGGTGTGGCATCAAACTCAAGCATCAGGGTATCACATCCTCACAGTCCTATACCCAACACTATATCGAAAACCCGGAGCCGGCAAAGGGCCAAAAGATCAGCAGACAAAAACCAGGGCCCTAACTGCACTGGGCAGGACCAACAACACCCATCTACGTGAAATACGTGATCAGGTAACAGAACCCCACAAGCACCAGCTAACGGTCCTATCTCTAGCCCATGCAACAATACAAATGCCCTACAGAAGAAATGCATGCGATGCTCCGGTAACAAATAAAGCTCAAGTGCAAGTAGGGGAGATAAGATTAACACCTGCCACCACGTGGCTAGCTGCCCCCGAAGAAGTGGCCCTATCTGTCACGCCCCGGGTGTAAACCAGAACCCGGGCTCGTCCACAGATCCGTCGTGCACACGGTATTTCCCGTGTACATGAAGCGCTGGTAACCGGCTCAGATATAAATGAAGTAATAAGGGAGCATAAATACAGAGCTAAACTAAAAACTAGTACATCTCAGACAAGTGCTGGAAATAAAGTATAATAAACTCTCATAAATATACATGTGTCTCTCCCAGCTCACGAAATAAATACAACCAGCTGGCCGCAGCCAGACCCAAAATAAAAGAAAATACAACGGTCTGAGTGTACAGGGGATACATCAAAACTACCAATCTCGAGCTCGGGGTAGTAGCTATCTAGTCAGGGATCCTCTTACCTCGATCCAGGGAAGAGGGTCCCGCAACTCCAGCAGATGACTCTGCAAAACAAAGGGGACAAGAAAAGAGAAAACAGTGGGGGGGGGGGGGTGAGATCTACTATAAAAACAGTAGCCTCCCCAAGTGGGTAGACCTCAAACTCAGACATGCCCACTAGGACTACTAGAGGCGAAAAATAAAACAGGGGTGGTAAGCTATAAATATAACCGCTGATAAAATAAAGCTACCACTACTATGCCTCTAAATGCAAAGCCGGAAAGAGTAAGTATGGATGTATCGGTGAAAGAATCTACCAACGGGACCCAATCAGATGATCCGGTATAAAACCCGGTACTGCCTGCTCTATCATCAATCTCACAACTCAGTATCTCTACTGTCCAAATGACCGGAACCCAACACGGTCTGACCGGCACCCAACACGGTGTAAAGCCTACTCCGGAGTGGCACTCGAGGGGGGTGACCCACACGAGTAATGTATCACTGTAACTAGTATCATCAGTATCATAAAATAGCAGGACTGGGTCACGACTCTGATCAAAGTGGGAAAACCCATCCACTAAAGGGAAACTCGATCCCCTACCTCCAATCTGATGCAATAATAATAATACTAATAATAATCCGGTCAACCGCCCACAGTCCGCGGTTGCCGCAATACCCAACTATCAATCCCCAACTGCCTCAAACTCTGAACATCTGACTACACTATCCCCTAAGACTAGACAACAGGAGAAAGAATAAAAGCATGGTTTCTCCTAAGTCAATTCCAGCATGTTTGTGTAGCAGAAAAAGGTGGCCTAGCTAGATGACCATACAAGCATGCAAAGTCCTTTACATAATAAAGCAATTTCAAATACTTTAACTTTTACATAACTAAGTGCATAGAACCTCCAATGTTTATGTTGCATAATTAGAAGCTCACTAACAAGTAACCTTTTCAAATTATGAACTCTAATCACATGTCCAAACCTTCCATTGTACATACAACATGATATGGATTTAGCATGATTTCCAAATGTTTAAGCTACACATCTAAAGTAAGGAAACACTACTTACTAACATTTAATTCTCTAACCATGCAACTAGTAACAATGGATCCATGATCTCATTCAAGCATGCTAGGTCCATTCCAAGTTCTAATTAGCAACATGCTCAAGCAACACTCTAATATGCCTAGTGACACATCACAAGTACGAGGTTTACAACAACACCCACCTCGAGCGCTAAATCCCTGTCCAAAAGCGAAACCCACGCTCGGTCCAAAAAAAGTCTCAGCAACACTGCACAATATATCCCAAAGGAACAAACATAATTTAAACATACAAAGTTCCCAAAATCTGCCCACAATTACCACAGTCCAGAGTTTCTCAATTTTCACCTGCGAAGAACGCCCGGAAAAATCCAAGATAAATACTGTCGCGATCCTCGCGACGAACCCGTCGAAACGAGTACCTGCACGTTCAAATCCAATTTTTCTACGATGAGTTACAAATTCTGCAAGTGGAACACCCCAAACCCAACTGTCCAGAAAATCTGTGTCAAAGAACCACAGTGAAAGGAGATTTTCACCTTCGAGAGAAATCCAGAAAAATCTGAGAAAAATCCAGGAGACTCCTTGCGGACTGCAGATGAAAAATGCCTTTTGAATCGCTTCGATCCGACGTCTGAGCGAAAAGATACGGCTAGAACACCGCAGCGCTGTCCAAAATCCGCGAAGAAAAATGGGTCAAATGGGTGCTCAGAAAACTCCAAGGTCAGCACGGAAAACAAGGAACCTGAAAACATGGAAGTTGAAGTCCTACCTGTCGTGAGTCCAACGGCGCAAGAATCGGCAAAATCGGAAGTCGGGGTGAGTCGGGGGAGCCCAAACACTGAGAAAGGGCGAAGTGGGTCGCCGGAGAACAAGTGTCGCGCCGCGCCGTAAAATCGCGAACCTCAGGATGCGTGCCTCTGAAAAATCCCCGGGATCAACCAAAGTGTAGGGCACTGGGAGAGGAAAAACTCTTCTGAAGAGCCCACTGAGAAATGGAGTCCAAAAAGCCCAAAAAGAAAACAAGGTAGCCTATTTATAGGCTCAGCCCAAAACAGTATTGGGCCGGATTTTCGGGCGCAGGATTCGGGCGCACTACGCCCGAAAACCCGGTCGGACGGTTCCCATCCGACGCGCCCGGATTGCCCTGGTGCTGCCACGTGTGCACGAAATAGGGGACAGCAGTGCAAGGGGCCCGCTGCGCGCCCCGTGTCCCCCCGCGGTCAGCGGGGGTAGGTACGGCCGCCCACACGCGAGGCGACGCGTGGCGCACTCGAGTGGCCCGACAGCGCCGCCTGGCGCCACAGTGCGCTCCGTACCGAGGCGCCCTCCATCGTGGACCGCGACTCCCTGAGCCAGCCAGTAACATGCCGCCACGTGTCATGCGCCCGGTCCACCAAAGCCGCGCAAAGTCACTGAGCCGCGCCGCGTGTGCCATCCACTACGCGCGCGCCACGTGGCCCGCCCGCGCGGTTCATGCACCAGCCCGCTTCCCCCGTGGACCGAGCTGCGTGAGCCGGCCAATGACAGGCCGCCACGTGGCTCAGGCCGGTCCACGGTCACCTCCCATGCACCAAAAATTCCCGAAAACTTCCGGAAGCCCCTTTTTGGTCATCCGGACTCCAAATTTAACAAGCAAATAGCCGTTTTCAAGCGTTTTTCCGCGCTGATTCCAAATCCAACCTCAGATTGGCCCGAAACCTTTTCTAAAATTCGGCAAATGCAGTCGAAGGCCAAATTAGCTATCAATGTCTCACAAGGTCCATCTGTGGCATCCCTTTGATGCACCATGGTCCAGACACACCAACACTAGGTGTTCTACACAGTGGATTCATCGGAAAGTTGCATGGGAAAACCAGAACACTACACTATCCACCTGGCCATAACCTGCCGAAGCTCCGCCTGTAGGGAAGGGCGGAGGGGGAGCTAAAGCTGTCGATGCCACTGCTGACCTCGCTCCAAGACAAGACCATGACCTGTGCCCTGCCTTCCCACATCGGTAGCACCTGCCCTGCCTCTGATCACACTGTGGAGGTGCGTGGGGTCCGCCGCAAAACACGCAACTATCAGTGCGCCTTTGCTGCTGCGGTCTAGGGGGTTGAGAGCCCCCCGATCTCTGCCTCCTCTGCATCCCGCGGCCTCGAGGCCGGAAACGTGGTGGTCTCGGCCTGCCCGACTGGCCCAACTCAGATGGCGCCGGGCGTTTCTCTCCTGAACTAGACCCCAGCGCCCTCTGCTCAAGTAACCTCAACATACGCTCCATGATTTCCTCCTGGCGCTTGGCCGCCTCCTCCTGGCACCGCAAAGCCTTTGACATCTCGGCTACCTGGGCCCGTAGCTCCTGAATCTCGCCCTGCCCTGCCTCCTGGTGCTCAGGCTCCACATCTGACACGGAGTGCGCCCTCGTCTCCGCGCGACGCTTTGGAGGCATCGCAAGCAACTTTCTGCAACAAGGCAAAAGATGTCAGAGAGCAAAATCTCTCGACCCGATCAAGTGAAAGTCTGAAACACGCCATTCATTCTAAAGCATTATGTTGTCTGCAGCCAACATAACCACTTTAGAGAATAAACATGTAAAATTACTCGCCCCAATCCCCTGGGGGAGTTACAGACTCAAACGAGACTCTCGCTACAGTCTCGTCTCTCACGACAGTCTTTCTACTGTCCAACCAATAGCCTAGGGTCTCTAAGTCCTCAACGACCTATATTCCTAGGCTCTGATACCACCTAATCTGTCACGCCCCGGGGTCGAACTGCGACCCGGGCTCACCAACAGATCCGCCGTCTGTACGGAAACTGCCGTACAGACGAAGCGTCTAACCTGCAGAAGAGATCTATAGCTAAACAAGTATCAGAGACTAAAAGAAAGCTATACAGAAAAAGGAGTAACTGAATCACTAAGTGATAAAAGTCCAAGTATACTAGTCCACTATCTCCCAAAACATAGGTACAAAACACTATCAGGTACAAAAGTGGAAACCAAAAAGTACAGGTGACTCTATCACTGACTCCACAGACTCGGGTAGGAACTAGTCGGCCACGCCCTTACCTCGGTCTGAAGGCTCCGAACGAGCCAAACCTGGAACGGTCGCCTCAGGAACACCTGTCATCATAGTGGGTGTGAGATCTACTGCAACAGGCAGATCTCAGTGGGTACCGACGCCAAAACCCACGGTATGCCCACTAAGTCTGCTGGAGACAAAAACAGATAGATAGATAGATAGATAGATAGAATATGAATGCTGGAAATGAATCTACCACTATATGTCTCGGTGCAATACAGGGAACAAGTTCTCAAACTCTCACGCGGGAGGCCTAGAAATTCTGAACGACTGTCACCTACAACCCTATCAAACAAGAACAGGCTGTAGGCATAGCCGCCCATAACTTCCGCCCCCGAACTGGAAAATGCTAAAACTCTCACATGACACTAGAAAGTCATCTCAATTTCATTCAAGTAACCACCTGGTAACTCGGCCAGGGGTATGTATCATCTGGTAACTCAGCCAGTGTTATGTATCCTCTGGTAACTCGACCAGTGATATGTCTCCATCTGGTAACTCGGCCAGTGATATGTATCCATCTGGTAACTCGGCCAGTGATATGCATCCATCTGGTAACTCGGCCAGTGATATGCATTCATCTGGTAGCTCGGCCAGTGATATGTGTCCATCTGGTAACTCGGCCAGTGGTATGTATCCATCTGGTAACTCGGCCAGTGGTATGTACCCATCTGGTAACTCGGCAAGTGGGATCTACCCATCTGGTAACTAGGCCAGTGGTATCAATACAACTACGCCTGCGGAGCGTGACTCGAGGGGAGCGACCCCGCCGAGTTTCAACATGTCTCATCTATCTCAGCAAATAGCATATGCCGGCTAAAGCCCACGATCAACTAGATCGGGAGAACACGAATGTTCAAATGACAATGCTCACACCCGTGTCCAAGTCGGAACAACATCCCTCGACTAAAGTCTGAAAAACCCTCTAACATCCTGAACCCTCTACCAGCTCTGACATAACACATACTCAACATAGGTTAAGGGTCAGATCCTGAATAAAGTGTTTCTCACAACGTACCATTGCTGTTCGGCAGTCATTAGATAATGAAAATAATGCAAAAGGGGTCACGATACCTTGCATTCGGAAGCATTAAGAGCATACCGTGCCTTTGGAAGAAAACCAACCCACCTTGTATAAATCCGCGAAACCGTGCGCCAAACGGAGGTCCTGGCGCAATCCCACAGCTCCACGCGGCAAAACAAGCACCACCGGTCACGTAGAAAGCTAACACTATGCCACAACTGTGAGATAAAAGAGGAACCGGGATCAGAAACACGCAGCCAAAACCCGCGCTAACAACAGCGAAAGAAAACCCATCCAGCGACGAAAAACGCCGCGCGTTGCGCGGAAAACCCATCGCGCAAACGCCGTGGCGCGTCGCCGAGTCGCAGCCTGCGCGGCAATTGCGGCGCAGCTGCACGGCTCCAAAAACCCAGCCGCGCGGCGCTGGCCCAGCCGCACTGTAATGTACCGGATTTTCGGCACATATAATAAATCTAAATAAAAATGGTATGAAATACTATTTTTATGAAAGTTAGAGAAGTGAGGATGATGTGGAAGCGAATTGGGCCGAAATCGGATTAAAAATGAGGGATTTAGAATTTTAATTGAAAAGGGGGGCCCAGATTTTTAGTGGAAATTCACAGTGTCGGAAAATTCTGAGAAAATTTTGGGAGCTCCGTAATATTGTTTTAAAGCCACAGTAAAAATTTCGCGTTGATAAGACATCCGGATTGCGAGAACGGGGTCCGCCAGCGATTTTTGATACAGCGAGGCTTTTGGTGGCCCAGAAATGGCCAAACTCAGCAAAAATACTTGTAACATATTTCAAATGTAATTACAAGTGAGTTGTAAGCATTTCGAATCGACGCAGAGGCCGTTGAGTCGAAAAGTGAGTTGTAAGTTGGGAATTTGAAGTTTCAAATTCTAAAGCTTAAGTTCGCCGATTTCTGGAAAGTGGCGAAACTCAGCAAAAATGCTTGTAACACATTTCAAATGTAATTACAAGTGGGTTGGAAGCATTTCGAATCGACGAAAAAGCCGTTGAGTCGAAAAGTGAGTTGTGGTTGAGAAGCGAAGCCTCAAGTTTGCAAAATTTGGATTCGTGTTCGCCGAGTTCGCAAAATGGTGAAATTCGGCGAGAAGACTTGTAACATGTTTTAAATATGATTACGGTCGAGTTTGGTGCGTTTCGGGCTGACGCGAAGGGCATCGGGTCGAAAAGTGACTTGAACCCGAGTACTTAGCAAATTCTGGAAATTCCTGAAATTTCTGATCACGAAGCTTTTTGGGAGCCCTGTTTTGGAGACCTAGAGTAGGTCAAAAATTTAAAAGAAATCGTGGGGTGTCTCACAAAAGTTTTCTAATTAAACGGGGTGAAAAACCTAGGTGAGCGATTAAGGAAAAAATTGGAGAACGAAGCGAAGAAAAATGCTTCGTGAATTCTGAAACTGCAGTTTTTGACAGTGCAGTTGATCGCGAAGCTTTTTCGGGGCTTTCTTTCGAGGGCTTAGAGTAGTCCAAAAATTTAAACAAAATTGTGGGAAGTTTAAGAAAAATTTGTAGAATAAAGGGAAGAAGAAAAATTTTATTTTCGATCTCCCAACTGACGGCAAAGCGCAATGAAAAGAGGGTACTCAAATTTGCTCACTGCAGGAAAACTGCAGCATTTTTAAAGGGTATTTGAGTAAAATTGGGGTTAAGTTGGGGGCTTTTTGGTAAAATCACCCCTTTCCCCCACCTACCCCCTGTAGAGAGTAAATACTCTACTCTCTCCTCTCTTTTGAACCCTCACTCTCTCTCTCTCTCCCTCTCTCTTTTCTGCTGGAGCAAGAAAGGAAACGAAAGAGAGAAAGAGAAGAAGAAGAAGAAGAAGAGAAAGAGAAGAAGAAGAAGAAGAAGAAGAAGAGAAAGAGAAGAAGAAGAAGACTATCTCTCTCTCACCTTCCCTCTCAGTTTTCTCCAAAAAGGTGCTCTCTCTCTCTCTCTCTCTCTCTCTCTCTCTCTCTCTTTTTTCCCCTATTTCACTTGGGAAGAAAGAACACAAAAAAAAAAATAATGGGGGGGGGGGGGGGGGGGGGGGGGGTGTGCTGCAGCCGCAGCATGTGCTGCAGCTGCTGCTGCTTCAATGCAGCAGCAACTGCACCATGCTGCTGCTCAGCTGCTGCTGCTGCTAGCAGCAGCAGCTGGGCAGCCATGGTTGCTGCGCAAGGCAGCTACAATGCTGCCTTGCGCAGCCTGCTGCAAGCACTGCTGCCTGGGCAGCAGTTGTTCAAGCTGCTGCCCAGCAGCAGATTTTGTAAGAAAAAAAAAAAAAAAAAAAAAAGGAAAAAGGGGGCAGGGCAGCTGCCAGGCAGCTGCATTGGCAGCTGCCTTGGCAGCTGCATGCAGCTGCAGGGCTGGCTGCAGCTGCTGCTGCTCAAGCAGCAGCAGCAGCAGCAGCTGCAGCAGGAGCTGCTGCTTGGGCAGCAGCTATGCATGCTGCTGCCCAGCAGCAGGGGCCTTTGCAAAAAAAAAAAAAGAAAGAAAAAAAGAAAGGAAGAAAAGAAGAAAAGAGAAGGAAAAAGATAGAAAAGAAAAGAAGAAAAGAAGAAAGAAGAGAAAATTTCTTCTCTTCTCTTTTCTCCAATGAGAAAAATGCAATTTCTCGATTTTGCCAGATGCAAAATCGGTGAATTGGGAGGAAATTGCTCAAATTGAGCTTTTCTCGAATTTTTTAGAGCGTTTTGACTCCGGATCGAGTTGAGCAAGTTTCTTTTTGGCAATATGCCATGGGAGGATTATTCTCCTCTCATTTTTATGAACCAATCAAAAATTAGCCTTTTGGTGGGGGAAAATGACCAAATAGGAATTTTTTCCTTTAAGTTGTCAAAAAGGGGTTAGTGTTACCGCCTTATGAATTTTAGTGAATCATGTAAAAGCAATTGATTTATCTTTGCTTTCCTTACAATGTAGGGAAGTCTCACGGATCCAAGGAGTTGAAATTTGTCTCCTTCAAGGACCAAAAGAATACACCGAGGTGGGGGATTCTACCGAAAATGGGTGACCTCTCCACTTTTTCCTCTGCTGTTGATTTTGAAGCATTATAGTAAGCATGCTAGTGTAGTGTAATTTTAATTGTGATTATGAATGATGGAAAAAGGAAAATAGATGATGTATTTACATGTTTAAATGAATATAGAGGGAAATGAAATTTTGATTTATCTACATAGACGATGAATATTATTCATGATTGAGATGGAAATAATCGCATGCATAAGAAGGGATTTATTATTTCATGATTGTGATCATGTTAGGGTATAGCCCTAGGAATCATGTGAAAGCATAAGGAAAAGGACATGTTGGTAGTAAGACTAGGAGAAAACTTAGACTCAGGGTTAATGAGTGGATCAAACTTAGAAGTTTATCCTAGGATTGAATGAGTGGCATTATCTTAGGAGATAACCTAAGGACTTTGGATAGAGTGATCAACATAGAGTCAAGGAACTCTAGGTTAAACGTGATATGAAACTTAGGTAAGAGAACCTAAGGTGAACTAGTAGAGTTTATACTCACAGAAAATGGATTAGAGTTAAGTTAACTCTAAATGCAAGGTGCAACAGGTAAACAGAGATAATATAACTCCAGGTTCGGCAAAGAAAAGAGTATGTGGCCACAAAGTTTAATGAATTAAACTGATAGCAAAGTGATCAACTTAGAGTCAAACTCTAAGGAAAAGTTTGTGTAATCACAAAGTCAAAAAGCTAAATAATACAACCCTAGAGTGGGTCATAGGGTGCCTGGGCAAATGGACAGCAACTTTAATTTCAATCTGAGTTAAATAAATGAAAGGGAATGATAAGAGTCCAAGAGACCCTCTGGTTATCCTTATGGCGAGACCTAGGATAAGAGGTAATTAATGCAAAAGGCAAAGTTTAAAAGTAAGCTAAAAGAGGCTTAATAACCAAGACAAGCAAATTGCTTAAGATAAAAGGGAACAGAAAGAGAATGTAACAGACGCCTTCGAATTTGAGACTCGTCATGTGGAGCAGGACTCCCTGGGCAGTGACCCGTCGGATGACGTACTTTCGAAAGGCTTAAAGTGAAAGCAAGGAGCTAAATGCTCAAGGGAAAGAGAAAGAGATTTGCCAGTGGCAAAAAGGGAGCTATAAGCTCGAATAAGAAAGGAAAGCAAGTGTTCAAAGGCAAAGAGGCTAAGAACTAAAGCAAAAAGAGAAAGAAAAAGAAAAGAAAAGAAAGAAAATATAAAGATAAAACGAGCGTACCTTCGGGGGTAAAAAGTAGCCTTGTCGGAGCCATGGGCAGTGTCCCTCTCCCGGGCAGTGACCCGTAGGACAAGTTCCCCGTTGGGCGGGGTAGCACTTGCGGGTGTTATCGGCAACCTTAGAAATCTTATCTTATGGTAGCAGGACTACCGGGCTGGGGCCCGTTGGATAAGAATTTCTGAGGGTTAACTTGAACTAAAGCACCAGAATTTAAAGAATAAAGAAAAATAGAGTGGCCAAGGTGGCCGGGTTAGCTTGACCCTATATACAGCGGCATAGTGGCCGAGTTGGTGCTTAGTAGCCTAGTATGGCTAGATAGAGTAGTGCTGGATCAATGAGTATACAGATAGTGATATATATATATAGCTTAGCCGCATTTTGATATTGAGGATTTTAGATTTCCTAGCATACTATTGTTATTGCTTCCATTGGACCAAGTGGTGTAGCACACTTTTTCTCAGTGGTTGAACCCACTGGGAACTCTGTCGGAGTTCTCACACCCCTTGGGTGACCCCCCCCCCCCCACAGGTTCAGGTATGGATACAGCGGTCGAGACGGTTCAGATGTAGACGGCGAGGCATACGACAGGGGCAAGAGCCCAGCAGCATAGAGACTTAGAGGGCCTAGCAGAGGTACTCCTTTTTATATATTTCTTGAGTGAACCTTGTATGGTGAGGAAATTTATGTAAAGGAATTGTAATAATTTTATTTGCAAGTTCAGAAATGTAAAGTGTAATAAATTTAAGTTATGGTTCACTCTTGTATGTTTTCATTTCCGCATTAACTATTTGTTATTGAATGAAAGTTTTAAATTTGTAGTGATTTTTAGTACTCTGATATTGAGCTTCCGCATACACTTGTTGTGTTATTATGGATGTTACCGTTCCTTTCGGGTAGGAAAAGGTCTTACCCGATTGGCGGGTCTGTTGGCGTGCCCGAACAGTACAAATTGGCGGACTCGGGGCATGACACGCACAGCACGAAGGCCGCCCGCGCGGGGCCCCTGCAGTGCCGCGCGCCCAAGCGCGCGTCCTGCAGGCCCGCGCGGCACCCCGCAGTGCCGCGCGCCTAGCGCGCGGCCTGCAGGGACGCACGGCCCAAAAGGGCGCCCGTGCGGTGCCCTGCAGTGCGCGCGCCCCGCGCGCGGCCTGCAGGGCCGCGCGGCCCCAAGGGTCGCCCGCGCGGTGCCCTGCAGTTCCGCGCGCCCCGCGCGCGGCCTGCACGGCCGCGCGGCCCCAAGGGCCGCCTGCGCGGCATCTTGCATTGCCGCGCGCCCAGCGCGGCCTACAAGGCCGCGCGGCACAGGGGGTGCCCGCGCGGCACCCCTGCAGTGTCGCGCACCAAGCGCGCGGCCTGCAGGGCCGCGCGGCACAGGGGGTGCCCGCGCGGCACCCCTGCAGTGCCGCGCGCACAGCAAGGTCGCGCGACACAGAGGATGCCCGCGCGGCACCCCTGCAGTGCCGCGCGCCAAGCCCGCGGCCTGCAGGGCCGCGCGGCACCATGCCGCCCCACGGCAGACCGGCGCCCTGCTGCACCATTGTGGCTGCATGGCGCAAGCTGCGCGCGGCGCTCATGCGCGCCCGCGCAACGGCCGCCCCCCCCAAGCCACGCGCCGCCGAAAATCGCGGCGCGCGCGGCTCGCGCTGCTCCGCCATGCCCCGGACGACAAGTCCGCAAGGCCCCACCAACAAGGAAAAGAAAAGAGAAAAAGAATAAAACCCAAAATCCCCAAGCTCTCAAGAAGCAAAATAAAATATAATAAAATAAAACCGACCTCTTCGCGGCAAGCCGGCCCTCGCACGGCTCCTCGTCCACGCTCGGAGAAGAAAACACACAAGAATAGCTACCTTCAAACCCTTCCTCTTCTTCTCCTTCCCTCTCCCTCTCCTCTGCTTCTCTCCAAGCTACAGGGGCTCTCACCTTTTTCTTGAGAAGAAGGTGGGGTGAGGTGGCTTTAAAAAGAAAAGCCCCAACCAAGACTTAATTAAAGTTTAATTAAGCTTTAAGAGATTTACACCTTAACCAAAGGAAACCCAAAAACTTAATTAAGCAATACCTACCTTAATTAAGCCCTCACCACACCTCTGCCAACACCACCCCACCAGCAGCACCCAAAAAACAAGGCACCTCAATTAAGCCTTAATTAAGAGCAAATAAGAATAAAATATTCCAACAAAGCCCACCATTACTCACTTTTTGGCTTCGGGCCTTCCGCCGCAGTTCGGAACCTCCCGAACTCCGCTGTAATCTGAAAATACACATGCCCACAGCTTTTTCTCTTCAAAAAGCTCAACCGTGGAGTCAGTGTGCTCAATCCAAAAATCGGCTCCAAAACTGCCAGTTCCAACTCACTTTTTGCCCTCGGTTCCTGCGCGTCAGTCCGGAACCTCCCGAACTCTGCTGTAATCATAAAATACACCTGTTCCAAGTGTCTCCCAATTTTTCTGTAACCCACGATGGAGTCGGTGCTTCCCATACCAGTCTCCTATCGCGTACAATGCCCGGAAAAATCTTGAATCAAGCTGTGGCTTCCGCGTAGATCCAAATCAACCCGAACTCATCTGTAAAACAAATATGGGACACATCCAAGGCAAATTCTCCCCATCACGCAATCATGCGGGATCGGCGCGCCATCCAAAGTCCCGGTATTCTACACATAGTGCGTGCTCGGTGGGTTTCTCGAGGGACAGTGATTATGTCAGAGAGGGACGGGGCGCCAGGGACCAGCTCCGGGGAGAAGCGCCCAGCACCGCAGGATATTGGGCAGTCGAGTAGACCGAGACCCCCGAGACCGCCACAGTTCCAGCCGTGAGGCCGTGGGACATCGAGGAGGCAGAGGCCTGGGGGTTATCGGCCCCCTAGACAGCAGCAGCAGCAGCCGCAGCAGCAGAGGTGTACTGATCGATGTGTGATTTGCGGCGGGCCCCATGCACCCCATCAGTGCGAGCAGCGTCTGGGCCGGTGTTATCGTTGCGGGCAGCCGAGACACATAGCATGGACTTGCCCGAGGGCAGGGTCGCCAGCACCTTTGACTGCATCGACTCCTCCCTTGCCCTTGCAGGCAGTGGGAGCTACACCGAGTTTTAGCCAGGGTGATCATGCCCACCTCCTCGCGACAACCAGAGAGACGACCACCTCCGAGCGGGCGAGTGTACGCCGCTCAGGTCGAGGATTCCACAGCAGCTGATCAGGTGGTAGCAGGTATTATCCTTATCTCCTCTACTCGTGCTCGAACACTTTTTGATACTGGAGCATCGCATTCATTTATCAGTAGTACATTTGCATCTTCGCATGGGTTTGAGATAGGGCCTTTGACTCATGCATTAGAGGTTCAGATTCCTGATTATGTATTGCACGTAGATGAGTGCTGTTGGTCCTGCCCAGTGCAGTTAGGACCGTGGATTTTACCCATTGACCTGTTAGTGTTACGCCGACTCCAGGATTTTGATGTGGTTTTGGGTATGGATTGGTTATGTGACACCCTCGGAATTTGGATTAGTCCTATATATAAATGATATAATAGGACTAAATCTCTTAACCCGGCTATAGCATTTTGGATGGTAGCAAGATCCAAGAGGAACATGAGAGTTAAGCGTGCTAGAGCTAGAGTAGTTCTAGGATGGGTGACCCCCTGGGAAGTGGGGCGTCACAGTTGGTATCAGAGACATTCACCAGCCGGAAATGTGAGATGAGTCTCGGCTGAGCCAGGGTTATATAGCGGGTAGAGTGAGGCTCCCCGGCTAATGACCGTTGTGAGTGGAGTGCAGCTCCTCACAAGGTCGGCTAAGGCTAGCGAGACGAGTCTCACATCGCCTGGTGCTTGTGAGTGTGCTTGAGCCTGACGTGGACGTCAGGGCTTAAAGGGGGGAAGAATGTGACACCCCCGGAATTTGGATTAGTCCTATATATAAATGATATAATAGGACTAAATCTCTTAACCCGGCTATAGCATTTTGGATGGTAGCAAGATCCAAGAGGAACATGAGAGTTAAGCGTGCTAGAGCTAGAGTAGTTCTAGGATGGGTGACCCCTGGGAAGTGGGGCGTCACAGGTTATCCCGGTATTATGCTACTATTGATTGTAGATTGAGGACAGTGACCCTTCGGGAGCCGGGTCAGGAGGAGTATCTTCCGCCAGAGCCTGTCAGATGTTGAGTAGAGGTTGTGTCGCTTTTCTTGCGACTGTAGTAGAGGCGCCTACGGCGATGCCCAGACTCGAAGACATCCCTGTTGTCTGCGAGTACTCAGATGTTTTTCCCTCGGAGTTATCCTCTATGCCGCCGAATCGAGAGATAGAGTTTGTGATTGATGTAGTCCCTGGAACTACATCAATCTCTAAAGCGCCCTACAGGATGGCTCCGGCAGAGTTGAGGGAGCTGAAGGCTCAGTTGCAGGATCTTTTGGATCGAGGGTTCATCAGACCTAGTGTCTCTCCGTAGGGAGCGCCGATTTTTTTTGTGAAAAAGAAAGACGGATCACTTAGATTGTGTGTGGATTATCGAGAGTTGAATAAAGTGACCGTTCGGAACAAGTATCCTCTCCCCAGGATTGATGATTTGTTTGATCAGCTTCAGGGAGCTACGGTCTTCTCAAAGATCGACCTTCAGTCCGGTTACCACCAACTTAAGGTGAGGGCCGAGGACGTGTCCAAGACAGCTTTCAGGACTCGGTATGGGCATTATGAGTTCACGGTGCTACCTTTTGGATTGACTAATGCCCCAGCCGCTTTCATGGATCTAATGAACCGAGTGTTTCGGCCCTACTTGGATCGTTTTGTAGTGGTGTTCATTGATGACATTCTGGTTTACTCCCGAAGTGACACGGAGCACGAGGAGCACTTGAGGATAGTGCTGCAGCTTCTGAGAGAGAAGAAGTTGTATGCCAAGTTGAAGAAGTGCGCTTTTTGGCTTCGGGAGGTTTCTTTTCTAGGCCACGTAGTTTCAGTCGCAGGAGTGGCAGTGGACCCGGCGAAGATTTATTCAGTTCGGGATTGGCCTAGACCCACGACGGTGACAGAGGTGCGCAGCTTCTTGGGTCTTGCTGGGTACTACCGTCGTTTTGTAGAAGGCTTTGCGAAGCTTTCTACTCCCCTCACTCGGTTGACTAGGAAGGGGATCAGGTTTGTGTGGACAGAGCAGTGTCAGCAGAGCTTCGAGGACTTGAAGCAGAGGTTGATTACAGCGCCAGTCCTTTCACTACCAGTCATGGGAGAGGGATTCGTGATTTACAGTGATGCCTCCCACAGCGGCCTAGGATGTGTGTTGATGCAGCATGGTAGGGTAATTGCTTATGCTTCGCGCTAGCTAAAGGACTATGAGAAGAATTACCCTACGCATGACTTGGAGCTAGCCGCTGTTGTTTTCGCTTTGAAGCTTTGGCAACACTATCTTTATGGCGAGCACTGTGAGATCTTCACCGACCACCAGAGTTTGAAGTACTTGTTCACTCAGAAGGAACTCAACTTGAGGCAACGCTGGTGGCTAGAGCTACCAAAGGATTATGATCTGAGCATAAGGATTATGATCTGAGCATTCAGTATCATCCCGGCAAAGCCAATGTGGTCACAGACGCCTTGAGCAGGCGAGCGGGGCAGTCTTTGAGCTTGTTGATTACCCAACAGATGCCCCTGAGAGAGCAGTTGAGGCGCTTGGATATAGAGGTGGTGTCCCCTGGGGTTTCTGCAAGACTTATGTCCATGGTCTTGCAGCCCACTCTGTTGGACAGGATTAGAGAGAAACAGAGTGAGGACCCCGAGCTTGTGAGGATTAGAGATCAGCTTCAGCATGATCAGGGTGGGGACTTTTCTGTGGATACAGCGGGAGTACTCAGGTACAGGGACCGCTTTTGTGTGCCCGTGGACTTAGAGATTCGAGAGCTGATTTTGAGGGAAGCTCACTATACACCTTACACCCTCCATCCTGGGGGAACTAAGATGTATAGGGACTTGAGGGCACAGTTTTGGTGGCGCGGCATGAAGAGAGATATTGGAAGGTTTGTGGCCCGTTGTCTAACTTGTCAGCAAGTTAAAGCTGAGCATCAGGTTCTAGTTGGCAAGTTGCAGAGCCTTCCAATACCTGAATGGAAATGGGACCGTGTCACTATGGACTTTATTGTGGGATTGCCGAGGACTCAGAGTGGAGCTGATGCTATATGGGTGATTGTGGATCGTTTGACCAAATCAGCCCACTTTCTGCCGATACAGATGAGTTGGTCTCTGGAGAGGTTAGCACAGTTATATCTGGACGAGATTGTGAGACTACACGGGGTGCCAGCGTCTATTGTTTCTGATAGGGACCCGAGGTTCACTTCACAGTTTTGGAGGAGCTTGCAGATAGCCTTGGGGACCCAGCTTCAGTTTAGCACCGCCTTTCACCCACAGACTGATGGACAGTCAGAGCGGACCATTCAGACTCTAGAGGATATGTTGAGAGCATGTGTCCTGAGCTTCAGCGGCAGTTGGGATCGACACTTGAGATTAGCCGAGTTCGCATATAACAATAGCTTCCAAGCGAGCATTCAGATGGCGCCCTACGAAGCATTGTATGGACGGAAGTGTCGATCGCCTCTATTTTGGAGTGACGTGGGTGAAAGGAAGACCTTGGGGCCAGATTTGCTTGTTGAAGCCGAGGAAAAGGTCAGAATCATTCGGCGACATTTGGAGACCGCTCAGAGCCGTCAGAGGAGTTATGCAGACAGGAGGCGGCGAGACTTGGAGTTTCAGGTCGGAGACCATGTTTTTCTGAAAGTCTCGCCATCTCGAGGAGTTCGCCGATTTGGAGTACGCAGAAAGCTTAGTCCGCGGTTTATCGGGCCATTTGAGGTGCTAGAGCGCATTGGACCAGTGGCATATCGAGTTGCGCTACCGCCGCGGTTGGCAGGCACCCACGATGTGTTTCATGTTTCCACCTTGAGGAAATATGTGTTTGACCCCTCACATATTCTGGACTTCACATCCTTGGAGTTAGACGAGGACTTCAGCTATCAGGAGCGACCGGTGCGAATTCTTGCTCGAGAGACGAGAGAATTGCGCAACTGGGTCATACCTTTTGTGAAGGTCTTATGGACTCATCATGAGGAGCGAGAGGCCACATGGGAGCCTGAGGATGAGTGAGAGTTTCTTATCCCCACTTATTTGAGTCGCCCTCCTGAGATTTGGATTTTATGGTTTCGAGGACGAAACCTTTTGAAGGAGGGGAGAGTTTAGAGTACTGGAGCTTCGGGCAGTGTGCCGACTCCACGTGGCAGCCTGGTATTGTGGAAATGCCTTCAGCAGATTCTGTTTATATTTACAAAGAGGTTCGGGTGGTCCCGGAGCGATGCGGAAGTATTCTTGTAGAAAAGTGAGTTGGCGTCGTGTTGAGAGTTGCGGATCGAGCATCGGCTTTTTGGATGGGTTTGTTGAGAGTTGATCACTTGGGACATGTGTATTATGTTTTTACAGAGGTGTTCGGTTGGTTTCGGGGTGATGCGGAGGTCCCGAGGCGAGAAAGTGAGTTGTCGGCGCGAGGAAAGGGAGCTTCAGGCAGATTTTTGGACTTCTGGGTGGCTGGGTTCCGGAACCAGGCAGTTGGTTCCGGAACTGGCCCCTTGGTTCCAGAACCAGCTGCCTAGTTCCGGAACCAGGGTGGGTGTACCGGTACCCACATGCAGGTACCGGTACACAGGCACAGGAAAAGCCCGAAAAGAGCTCTGTTTGCACAGTAAGGGGGTAACTTCGTCATTTTACTGTTCCAACCACCCCAGACATGTTATATACCCCTCGTTACCTGCTTCCTCACCCACTCTTGATCTCATCTTCTCCACCTCCATCCTTGCTGCCAGAGAAGAAAAAGAAGAAGAGGAAGTAGAAGGAGAAGAGGGAAGTGTCTGATTGTGCTGCTTGTAGGAGTTGACCGAGTCAACGTGCGCGCGCGAGGAGCAAATTGAGGTAAATTATTTGATGGAGCTTATAAAGTTGGATTTGCTGGTTTCCCTCTTGAATTTTTGGATGGAAATATTTGCATATATTAAGCTAATTTTCATCCTTTCTCTCCCTCTCTCCCTGTGCTCTCGGGTGCAAGTAGGGGAGTTACTGCGCAAATCTGCGACGCTGTGCATGCATGCATGCGTGTAGAGGAGTGGACTCTAGCTGTGCTGAACATTGTGGTGACCTAGCTGGGTGCTGTGGAGGATTGATTTGAGCTCCGAGGAATTTTCCGGGACGCGCACAGTGCGCGCGCGCGCGAGAGGCACGGTGCTGTTTTCTTCAGTTTTCGCCCGATTCTTCACCGACTTCGGCGCAGCCTTCGGAAAGCATTTGAGGTGGGTTGGATTTTCTTCCAAAAATCGCGGAATGCCCTCTAATGCTTCAGAACGCACTTTGATCATGTCAAAACTGTATACTTTAGCTGTTAAATGATCTGATAGTTGCCTAGAAAATTACGGAAAAATTATCTGAACCCCGGAATATTTTTAGTAGACACTTGGCACTATATGACACTAGACTGCATGCTTAGTTGGCTCCATTTAAGCACCTGAACCGTTTTAAAAATCCGAAAGCCCGTTTTATTGAAAATTCGACTTTTAAAAATGGTTTTAAAATGTCTGAGGGTTCTAGCGATGCTGCATGGGTTCGGGGTGTATGTTCTCTCGTGCCGGGGGGCCGAGGAGATATTTGTTGATTATTAGAGCCATTATATGATATTTGAGGTTTACTAGTGTCGTTGGGGGTTCTATTTGAGCACTTCAGATTTAGTCGTGGAGTTTACTCCGACCTTGACATGAGTGTGTGTCGTCTGTTCACTGTGTTTCCGATCTATTTGATCGTGGATTATAGCCTGCTGAGCCTGGGATTTTTATGCCAGTTATGAGATACTTGAGTTCGCGGGGTCGCTCCCCGCGAGCTACGCTCCGGATGCGATGATGATACCGAGCCTGACGAGGCTGCGATGTGGTTACTGAGACAGTCCTTGAGGGACACCCTACGTAAGACCAAGCCCCGTTTGGGCACGAGTGGCAGTAGATGAGCGCAGGCTTGACTGGTCCAAAGAGGGACAGTCATTGAGATTTGGGTGATATGGGTGAGTGAGTTTCATTGCATGTTCATAGATGAGTATTTTCTTTGAGCATATGTAGAGGCATATAGCGGTAGATTTCCAGCTTTTCATATCTATCTATCTATCTATTTGTTTACCTTGCTTGTGCCTCCGGTGGACTTAGTGGGCATACCGTGTGCTTTGAGGACGGTACCCACTGAGAACTACCTTTGCAGTAGTTCTCACACCCGCTGCGGTGCAGGTTTTCCTGAGGCGGCTGTTCCGACTCCTTCCCGTGCAGAGTCTTCAAATCGAGGTAAGGGCGTGGCCGGCTAGTCGCTTACATGAGTCTGTTTAGTAGAGAGGTAGCAGTACCCTTTTGAGTTTCCACTTTTGTAGAGTGAGATTTTGAGAGATGTTATTTATGTATCTTGAGGACAGCTTGTGTCACGCCCCGGGGTCGAAACTGCGACCCGGGCTCGCCAACAGATCCGCCGTCTGTACGGAAACTGCCGTACAGACGAAGCGTCTAACCTGCAGAAAGAATCAACTACAGTATACAGATATCAGAGCGGGAAGTAATGTAGAGTACCGGGTTTTCGGATGGCGCGCCGACCGCACATGATGGCATGGAGCAGAGAGTTACCTCGGGCATGTGGCGTTTGGGATTACTGTTGATGTCGGGTTGATTCGGATCAACGCAGAAGCTTCAGCTTGATTCGGGGTTTTTCCGGCATAGTGCGCCGATTGCGGACTGGATTGGAGAATTTCCGATCTCATAGTGGAGTGCCGGAAATGCGGGAACACTTGGAACAGGTATATTTTCAGATTACAGTGAGGTTCGGGAGGTTCCGGACTGACGCGGAGGATTCAGAGGCAAAAAGTGAGTCGGAACTGGCAATTTTGGAGCCGGTATTTGATTTGAGCACCCCGACTCAACGGATGAGCTTTTTGAAGAGAAAAAGCTGTGAGCACGTGTACTTTCGATTTACAGCGGAGTTCGGGAGGTTCCGGACAGCGGCGGAGGGCCCGAGGGCAAAAAGTGAGTTGGAGTTGGGCGTTTTTGCATTATTTTATTATTATTTTTAGTGGTTTGTTAATTAATTACCTTCTTTTGCTTGGTAACAGAGATTTTTGCTCTTGGGGTTTTTGGTTTTGAAAGTAAGTAATTTGATGTTTAAAAACTTAGCTTTTTAATTAACTTGGGCTTAATTAAGTCAAGCTAAATTAAGTGATCTGGGCTTCTTAGGGGGTGGTGACCACACCCTCCTTGTGAGATAGACTCACCACCCATCACCTACCTCCCTCCTCATCCTCTGTAGCCTCCACGAAAGGAAGAAAGCACAAAAAAAGAGAGAAAGAAAGGGAAATAGAGAAAGGAAAGAAAGAGCTCCTTCCTCTGTTGCTCCCACGAAGCAGAAAAAAGAAAGGGAAGAAAGAGAGAACAAGAAGAAGATGAAGGAGATGAAGAGGAACAAGGTGGATTTGGAGTTTTTGCTTGTGGAGGTTAGCTTTTTGGGTTTTTCTCTTAATTAATTGAGCTTGGGTTTTTATCAAAGAGCTTGAATTATTGATTGGGATTTTTGGATTTTAATTTGAGCTTTGGAATTAGATGGTTTTGTTTTAAAAGAGCAAGAAAGGGATTTTGGGTATTTTATTAGAGCTTTGGGGGATTTTGTTGGTTTTTAAAAGCTTAAAAATTGGATTTATGGGATTTTTGTTGCTTGGAGGATTTTTGGGTTGTGTTTGGATTTTTATTAAATTAAATAATTTTATTTAAATTATCCGTCGCCGGCGGCCGCGCGCAGCGCGGAACGGCGCACGCGCGGCGCCAGGGTGCTGCTGTTGGCAGCACCCTGCGGCGGCACGCCACTGGGCGCGACGCCGCGCGCAGCAAAAAGCTGCGCGCAGCGCTGCCAGGCCGCGCGCAGGCCTGCACAGGCGCGCGGCGCTGCGCGCAGCACAGCATGCTGCGCGCAACGGGCTGCGCGCGGGCACGCGCAGCACCGCTGCGCGCTGCGCGCCACGCTGCTGGGCGCCGCGCGCAGCGCCGCGGGGGCGCTGCGCGGCGCGCTCCGGCGCCGCGCAGCGGTCCCCTGCTCCTCGCGGCCGACCCCCTGGGCCGCGCGGCTGCTGTTTCCGCCGTTTTCCGGCGTCGGTTTTTCGGCGTGCCGACGCCGTTTTTCGCGAGCTGATTTCGCAAGCAGTTTTTGAGCCTTTTTCGCGAGCGGTTTCCGCGAGCAGTTTTCGCAGGATTTTCGCGAGCTGATTTCGCAAGCAGTTTTTGAGCCTTTTTCGCGAGCGGTTTCCGCGAACAGTTTTCGCAGGATTTGTAGAGTACCGGAGCTTCGGGCAGTGTGCCGACTCCACGTGGCAGCCTGGTATTGTGGAAATACCTTTAGCAGTTTCTGTTTGTATTTACAAAGAGGTTCGGGTGGTCCCGGAGCGACGCGGAAGTATTCTTGTAGAAAAGTGAGTTGGCGTCGGATTGAGAGCTTGCGGGTCAAGCATTGGTTTCATGGATGGGTTTGTTGTGAGTTGATCACTTGGGACTTGTGTATTATGATTTTACAGAGGTGTTCGGTTGGTTTCGGGGTGATACGGAGGTCCCGAGGCGAGAAAGTGAGTTATCGGCGCGATTCGGGAAGGTTCTGGCTGATTTCTGGAGGTTCTGGGTGGCTGGGTTCCGGAACCAAGCAGTTGGTTCCGGAACTGGCCCCTTGGTTCCGGAACCAGCTGCCTGGTACCGGAACCAGGGGTGGTGTTCCGGTACCCAAATGCTGGTACCCGAACACAGACTCTGGAATGCCCAGAAAGAGCTCGGATTGGTGCACAGTACTTGGAGGTATGGGCTTCTTCTGTTCCAACCACTCCCGTCATGTTTTATACCCAGACTCTTGCTCCCTCTCCACCCTTCATTCCTTATCATCTCCTCCTCCCTTTCTTGCTGCCAGAGAAGAAGAAGAAGAGGAAGTAGTAGAAGGAGAAGCAGGCTCGTGCATTGTGGGAGTTGACCGAGTCAACGTGCGCGCGCGAGAGCAATTGAGGTAAATTAATTGTTGGAGATTGTGGATTTGGAGTTGATAGATTTCCTCTTGGTTTTATTGATGGAATTGATTGAGAATTGAGCTTAATTTCCATCCTTTCTCTCCCTCTCTCCCTGTGCTCTCGGGTGCAAGCAGGGAGGTTACTGCGCAAATCCGAGGATTTGTCTGCTTCTTGCGCACGTGTGGGGGACCCTCTTGAGCTGAGCAAAGGCATGCTGAGACCTTGGGGAGTGTGATAGAGGATTGATCGGAGCTTCGTGGATTTTTCTGAGACGCGCGACGGCGCGCGTGCGCGCGAGAGGCACAGTGCAGTTTTTCGTCTGTTTTCGCCCGTTTCTTCTCCGATTTCGGCGTGGCCTTCGGAAAGCATTTGAGTGGGTTGGAATTTCTTCAAGATGTATGGAATGCCCTTTAAAGCTATTGAATGCATGTTGATCATGTTTAGCTTAATTATTTGCATAGCTGGTAAATCTGATAGTTGCCTAGAAAATTGTAGGAATACAATTGCAAGCCCCAGATATTTTAGCATGATCTAGAAGTGATTTGACACTAGACTGCATGTTTAGTTGGCTTTATATTGGCATCCTGAACCGTTTTAAAAATCGTCGGACCTGTTTTAATGAAAACTGGGTTTTGAAAAGAGTTTTAAAATATTGAGATCTTCCCGAGGGGGTTGAGTAGGTTCAGGATGCATGTGTTCTCGTGCCAGAGGGCCGAGTGGATTTTTAGAGCATTATGAGATGACTTTCTAGTGTCATGAGAGAGTTTTGAGATACTTAAGTTCGCGGGTATTGAGGATGTATTCCCTGATTGGGTTACTCTAGATCATGGGTCGTGTTCTGATTTAGTGGTGGAGATGGTTCTCCCACTTAGCCTTGAGAGTTTGGGGGCTCTGGCAGATCGAGTCGTGGAGGTTTCCCGACTCAGCCACGGGGCGTGCATTATCAGATTGAGTCGTTGAGGGTTCTCCGACATAGCTGTGAGAGTGTTGGGCTTTCCTGTTCGAGTCGTGGAGTCTTTCTACGACTGAGTATGCTTGTTGAGCATTGAGATCCGATCTGTTTGATCGTGTATTTTAGCCTTGAGTCGTTGAGGGTTCTCCGACATAGCTGTGAGAGTGTTTGGGCTTTTCTGTTCGAGTCGTGGAGTCTTCCTCCGACTGAGTTATGCTAGTTGAGCATTGAGATCCGATCTGTTGATCGTGGATTATAGCCTGCTGAGCCTGGCTTTTTATGCCAGTTATGAGATACTTGAGATACTTGAGTTCGGTGGGGTCGCTCCCCTCGAGCTACGCCCCGGGTGCGATGATGATACCGAGCCTGACGAGGCTGCGATGTGATTACTGAGATGGTCCTAGAGGGACACCCTACGTAAGTCCGTCCTCCGGGATGTGCGGCAGTGGATGCCTACGTAAGTCCGTTCCTACGGGATGCGCGGCAGTAGATGAGCGCAGGCTTGATTGACTGGTCCAAAGAGGGACAGTCATTGGGATTGGGTGATATGTGTGAGTGAGTTTCATAGCATGTTCATAGATGAGTTTTCCTTTGAGCATGATACTTGAGGCATGTTAGCAGTAGCGAGTGTATGCACATCTTCATCATTGTAGAGTTTCTTGAGCATGATGATTGAGACATGATAGCTATAGTTTCTTTCAGCTTTTATCTATCTATCTATCTATCTGCATACCTATCTGTTGTGCCTCCAGTAGACTTAGTGGGCATACCGTGGATATTGAGACGGTACCCACTGGGAACTACCTTTGCAGTAGTTCTCACACCCGCTGCGGTGACAGGTTTTCCTGAGGCTGCTGTTCCGGCTTAGCTCGCGCGGAGTCAGCTGATCGAGGTGAGGACGTGGCCGTTTAGTTCCTTACCAGCACTGAGAGTCAGAGGTAGATGTACCTTGTGTATTTTATGACTCCACTTTTGTACTGGACATTCTGAGAGATCAGTGAGGATTTCTTGTACTTTTGTAGCTGAGAGACATTGTATTGAGATTTTTTTATTATATCAGATGTTCAGTGGATTTCTGTAGCTACTGGTCTTTTTTCAGCTCTGATACATTATAGCTATAGATCTGACTTGCAGGGTAGACGCTTCGTCTGTACGGCAGTTTCCGTACAGATGGCGGATCTGTTGGCGAGCCCGGGTCGCAGTTTCGACCCCGGGGCGTGACCGATTAGGGTGGTATCAGAGCCTAGGAATATAGGTCGTTGAGGACTTAGTGACCCTTAATGCTATTGGTTTGTACACATGTTACGTGATGACTGTCGTGAGAGACGTGATTTTTA